>CM046860.1:43638808-43701582 GCA_025617745.1 Heliocidaris erythrogramma | reverse complement strand
AAAGAAGAAATTATAGGTGATAAAGGAGGAACATGAGGAAATGCAGTTTCCCATTCATTTTGTACACAAAACTCAGAAATTCTCTGACATTAGGTCATGACATGGGCTTGTGACGCGTTAGTTATGACCGATTTCTGTAAACTTGGTATCAAAAGATGCGCAAGGCTTGGAAGCAAATAGTCAGAAATTTGACGTGGCGTGATAAGCGCGGCAAAATGTGTCTGTGGGACGAGGTTGTAATATATTTCTGTTATGTCAGCCTAGGTGATTTGACACTGATCTTTTTTTTCTGCCACAACTCTATGCGGAAAATACAGCTCAAGTAAATACCATACAGTTGTAGAAAAATTTAGAATTTAATGATTCATCACAGTGATTTTCTTGCGAATCTAGGCGAAATGAGGAATTTTAGGGGAAGTTTATCAGATAAAATTTTCTGTTTGTAACCGAAGATATAATTTCATATTTTCCGTTGGTCGAACTTTGATTTTGCAGTATTGTTGTGAAAGATACATCTATATTTAATCATTTTACAAAAAGGGGTGTTTAATACATTATTTTTCAGCTTGCATTTGTAAACATATTTACACAAATCGTGAGAAAATGCAAGAACTGGCAAGGTCAAAGCAGGTCAACTCAATGGACACTCGCTCGCTCATTATAGGGGTAGTCGCCCACTGAATTCGGAATGGTTCTGCGCAAGCGGGTTTTATATTTAACTATATATTCTTCGTACCGTTAATCCATAGAGGGTCAGGTAAAGTGTTTTTAGGTTAACTTCATATGTTCTAGCTGTACACAAATTATTTTTTCAGGTGAATGGTACACTTTAAGGTCAAGAGGGCCACCTCTTCAATAAGGGAAGGGACACTTGTTTTCTTGGAATTGGCATTTTTTGTCGCTTTTGGAAAAGATGTACTTGGATTGGTTGTAATTGGGGGAAAAACAGCAGAACAACAGATAGAGGTCTACAAAAGGGACACATGTTTCAACATGAATGAGCACACATTTGAATTAAGGGCAAAACCAATTAAGAAGGGGCAATTTTATGTTACTTTCTGAGGAACACTTATTCTATGATGGAAAGGGCATTTACCTAATTACTTTGAAAACTTTGTCACTTTTTGAGTTTGTGTTAAAATAGAGATTTCTGAATCCTATTATGTCTATTTCTGACAGAAATTTAAAGGGCAACCCTATCTCTATATAAAGCAACAAGAAATTAATAAATTGGCCATATCGGTACGGTCACTGTGATGTAGAGGTGGTCAACTTTTCAATTCGCTCCAGCACATAAAATTACTAGAAATGTCAATTTGTCTACATGTATAACTCAGTAGGATCTTTTTTCTTTTTGAAGGACATATAACATGCTACTTGAGTACTGCCCCAAGAGAAAAGACGCTCGGGAGAAAACCGGAATTCAATGATATTTTGTTGTAAGATAAATGAGTTGACCGTGTATCGATTCACCAAATTGCCAATTTGAGATTCGTATCGATGTAAGAATCTCATTTTTCAAACAGTTATAACTTTCTTATTCTTTTTCCAATTTCTTTCAAACTTTCTCCATCCTGTTTTTTTAATTTTTCTCCTTCACATAAATGAGGTTTTTACGAAGGTTGGATTGCCCTTTAAGTTCCATGTATTATAACTTGTAAAGAGGAGTTAGTGAAATCATTTTTAAAAAGTTGATGATTCATATATTCTTCCTTATTGCACGAAAAAGAGACATGATAACAAAGCTTTTCGACCTGCACTCATTAGGTTATCATGCAGGTATGTAACAAATTACTCGAAAATCAACTATATTATACTCGATGAACCCGGACGCAACCCGGACGCTGTAATTTCAGAACAGTCGCAAAGCTTGGACGAACTCCTTTTGTCTGTCGTGCGATTGAATGTAGGCGGCTTCCAGAAAGCTTAAATGCCCTGCGCTTCTGGCCCGGGACATAATTGAGAATTGATCGTCGGCATAGCTTTGTGCACAAGCTGGATTGTTCAGCAAATGGAGACCAATCGCTGAATCGCATTTGGCTGTCTTTGGTCTGTTAGCGTGCATTTCAGATTTGCAGGCACGGACGGCTGTGTGCGGTGATTGGTTGTACAGTTCTGAATAGTCGAGGGGACGTGTTGCTTAATGCGATCAGCCAACTGCTGAGAAGTACGGCCCACGTACCTGGCATCGCAACGGCACTGAAATTGGTAAATAACATTACTCAAGTGGGAGGTGGGTAGTACATCCTTGCTAGTTGATGGTAGCATCCTGTTTGTAGAAAACACAATGCGTGTCGAAACCACGTAATAGCAACGTGACACTGCGTGTTTGATCTGACTGGCGTATTTGTCATATACCTTACCCCTCCAGGGTAGTTTGAGATACACAGGGCATTTGGCAGGTCCAAATCTGGTGTCAGATTTGGATCGTGCCTCCAGCGTCCGTGTTATGGTGCGAGATACAACATGCTCAGGGTAACCATTGTCAAGGAGAATAGTTTTGATTTTTGTGATTTCGGGAGCTAATTTGCACTCAGACCAAATCCTAAGGGCGCGGCACACTAAGTTTCTAATGAGCCCAATCTTGTATGAAGTTGCACTGCACGAGTCCCATCTCGTGTATTGCCCAGTGAATGTGGGCTTGCGGTAGAGGAAGTGATAAATTTCCCATCACTTCTCTCCACGAGAACATCGAGAAATGGGAGCGCATTGGACAGTTCAATTTCACATGTGAATTTTAGCGCGGGATGAAGCCGGTTCAGTTGTGTAAGGAAAACCTCACACGCTGAGTATAATATAGTTGATTTTGAGTAATTTGTTACATACCTGCCTGATAACCTGATGAGTGCAGGTCGAAAAACTTCGTTATCATGTCTCTTTTTCGTGCCATATTGAAATTTTGTAGTACCAAGAAATTATTTGTATATTCTTCCTTCTTTCCACTCAGTCATTTGGTGAAGCTGAATACAATAACTATATGGCATTGCTTCATGAGCTGATCAACTGGTAAGTTGATACATACACAGTGGCCCAAATTCACAAAGAAGGTTTAAACCATGGGTATGGTTTAATCCTCTGTAAGCGTACTAAAATAAGCGTAAATAAGCACACATTGCCCATGCATGGGCTCAAAGAAAATTATGATTGGATCGGATTCCGTGCGCACGTATGCTTAAAAAAAACCCAGGAGGGGGTTTAAACCATGGTTTAAACCAAACCTCCTTTGTGGATTTGGGCCAGTATGTCTGTGTCATTGTAGAATATAAGTGAATTAATAACAAAGGTCAAATAGGATATATGTGAAGAGATTACCATATTGGCCGTTACTGTGGTAATAGAAAGTGAATAGAGTGTATAATATAAAAAGTATGGTACATTTGAAAGAACTTGGTGTCCCTGAAGAAAAGGAAACCGAAGTTTATTAATAAATTACTAAAAGAATTCCAAAATATTCTTTCAATAATGTACATATCATTTGAAAGTTCATTTTCTGTTCTTTCAGATGACATCAAAAACATGATCAGTAAATCATGCATGACCGATTTCAGATAGCCTGAAAAGGCAGTGTCTAAAAGCCAATTGTCCAAAATAAGTAGATGGCTTCTACATTTGGTTCATTATGGTTTGGAAATGATAGGAAATTATTTTGTATTTCTAATTATTGAATATACACATCATTTAAAAGTTCTTATTCTAATCTTCCAATTGATGCCATAATCATGATGGAAGGATCACGCATGACTGAGCAGGTACAATTTGTAGTTAGTAAGGCATATTGACATTTGTTCAGCTGCCTCATTTGATTTCCGAAAAAACAAAATGTCAATGTGCCATTGTGCCTTCGTAGTTGTAAATCTTGCTGCCTGCTCAGTCATTTGTGATCCTTCATCAGGATTATTCTCTCATATGAGAAGGGAATATGAGCTTTTCGATGATGTGTATTTTTTATGCCTCAGCTCACCAAAGATGGTGCCGCAGCAGCATTGGCCCGTATTCTGAACTCCGGTTTAATTTAAACCGCGGTCTAAGTGTGGTTTAAACCCAATTTAAACCTGCCCTTTAAACCCGGAGTTTTAGAGAAGCACATCCAATATTAAATTAGATAGTGTATCATGTCTGACACTAGGGTGTAAGTGCACATGGGCATGGAGACAATATTCATCCCTGTTGCACTTCAAGGTCACAAGGCCTTCCAATTTTATGCCAATATTGTGCATACTAAAACAAAATAAACAAATGTACAGTAGTTTTATTGTTTGATGTTAGGGGATTTGAAAAAGGCACCTTCCATTGTCATTAATAGCAGGAGTATACAGTCCTGGAAAAAATTATTAGACCAAGCTTCTGTAATAAGGGTACAATAATCTGCAAACAAAATTATAAAAATAATTTGTCTTTGTATTTCATTGAATGAATACTGAATTCCAGCAATTATAACTTGCTTTTATGATACAACTGTATTTTAATTCCTTCTTACCACAAAAATAACACTATCAGTAACCATTCTTGGTCTAATAATTTTTCCATGGCTGTAGATAGGGTAGTTAGGTGTTAACAAGGAAAAAAAGCATCTGTACGGTCATGAGAGGAATATATCTTTCGATTTGGGGAAGAAGTATATCTGCCCTCGTGCCCCACCCCTTCCCCAGCTATACCACCCATAGTATTTAAATGAAATTTCCAATATTAAGCATTATTATTTAATATGTATTACGATTTTACTGTTATATGTATTTTTAGGGATAACCGTGTTTATTATTGTCATGGTGTCATGATGATGGATGTAGTCACATTGGATTTTTCCCCCCAAGAATAGAGGTCTGCACAGGTGTCCTTGTGTGTGTCAGTGGAGGGGGGTGGGGGTTTTGTGTGTGTGTGTGTGTGTGGATAAACTACATACAGGGGCAGTGCCAGGTATTTTTTAAGGGATTCACACAGGTCTATACATGTATTTTATGAAAATAAGTTTTTCACATATTTTTATGAAGCAATGTACATATATCTGTAATATAGATTTTATGTACATGTACCTATTAAATGTGTTTGATTTTTTTTTTAACGTGTAGCTTGCGCCATAAGAGTCATAAGAAGAGGAAAGTTAGTCAGGCAGCACACCCATCCCAAGGAACAACCAGGTCTAGCATTGGCAGTCAGTTCTCTCAGGTACATACATCATACATGTTAGTATCCAACAACATCAGGAAGAGCTATTGCTCGTGACCCAGATGAAGTAAATGGATATGTGGTAGGAAAGAATTCCTTCAATATTGTGAGCATGTATTGATAGCCTTGCTAATAAGGCAAGGTAAAGCACCACTCTGCGGATATGAGTCGCTGTACAAGATTTAATATTACAATGCCAACACATCATAAAAATCGGGAAATACAGTGGAACTTCGTTATAACAAACTCTCATTATAACAAGGTAATTTTTCTTACACTTTGTTCCACTTTTTTGTATTCTGTTGTTTTTTAGCCCCGATATAGCAAGGTTTTGATATATAAAGAGGTAATTTCCTTGGTCACAAGTAGTTCATTATAACAAGGTTCCACTGTATGAAAACGGCAATATTCTCACTAAATTTTGAAGAATTTTTAAAATCATTTGTCTTCAGAGTCACCAAAATTATGACATTTTCCAACTTAATTCCTGCTGTCCTTCATTTTCCTGACATGATAAGTAGCCTAATTATTATAACATTTTAATAAGTGTTTATTGAATTGCCTAGCATTGTACCTGTTCTGCCTAAAAAGTTATGCATGAAATGGAAAGCAAGCAGGGATGAATAAAACAAATAATGTTGACGGTATGTTAATTTTCATGGAACAACCTTATAGTACTTTGTTTACCTTTGTATTTTGTAGGTATCTGGGCCATCTCCTAACCAGGACACCTTGTCATCGGGAACAGAACCGCGACATCTTCAGGGAGCATCCATCGCCGTATAACACCTCAACAAGTCAGTCCCAAGTCTTATGTTGATGAGACAACGAGAATGACCGATGGAAGTAGTTCCCAATCACAGACTATTTATGATGGAAGCACAGAGCGTATTCACTTGATTAGAAACCCTGATCGAATGCAATACACAAGAAAGGATAGTGGCTGAGCTTGTATTCTGCCACTAGATGAATTTCCTCTTGATTTGGTCAAGGATTCTCATTGATTGTACTCTTGGGCATCATCTTCAACCTGTGTTCATTTTCACAGGAATATGTGCTTCAAACAGCGGTGGTGTATTACTTATGCATATTATCTGCCTGGCTGTTCATTGTCCATAAATATGGGTGTAAGATCTTTCGTCAGGATGGGGAAGTAGCAGTGTTGTAGTCAAGGCCGAAACCCTCAAGGCAAAGGCCAAGGCGTTAACTGGCAAGGCCAAGGCATTTTAAAGAAAGGAGGGGAATGGTACACAGACAGAGATTCACACACAAAAATAAGAAAGCAGGCACTGCCTTCAAGAACCGAATGACAACGGGTGGCTAAACAGTTTTCAAAAGGGGGGGGGTCATTGCAAAAAGGCACCTTTTTGGCACCAAGGGGGCACCAACAAAGACCTGGTGGAAAAAATATATATTAATTTTCATAATCCCCTTGTATTTGTACTTTCTATTGTTATCTTCCTTTACATAAATAGCTGGTAATTAACTGGTTATTTATTTGTGAGCAAATGATGTGAGCTAACTAATAAAGAGGGAATTCCTTTTTTATAGTGCTCTTGTCTCAAATATCAAGACTTTATCTTGAAAATTTTTGATTGGGAGCTTGCATTTGGCTAATAATTGGTCATGCGAGGCACTGTATTCTATTATGATTTTAACGGGAGATATGTCACTTCTCTCAAACCAAATTCATAAAAACCAAGGAGAATTCTTGTCGAGGAATTTAGTAAGGCAAAGAAAATTTAAGATTTCTTTGCAAGTGCTATGGGCTAAAGCCAAGGTTATAATTGTCCTTTGTAAGCGCCTTGAGCATCCCCTGGGATGGATACAGTATGTGTGCAATATAAATGTAGCTATTATTATTATTATTATTTTAGGTTAATCCTATATTCTGGGCAAAACACGTTTAAAAAAAACTGATGGAACTTAAAGGCCTGCATGTATGTTAGGGAGGGCAAAGCAATGAGTATTACATTTCTTTTCTTCTTCTAAATTCTGAACCCTTTAAAAAGCCATTTCTAAACTATATCATAATTATATGTATATTGGGCCTAGAAAATTTTTACAAGATCCTGAAGCAATGTTATGTGAGGGAGCAAAGCAAACAAGCATTAGAAGATCATTTGCATTTTATACCCTAAAAAAAAATGTTAAATGATAAGGTCAGGCATGATAATTATTCTTTATTTTTATCTTTATGATCTTTTTGAAATCTTTATTTGTTTAGCTGATTCACTCACAACGCTTCTAATTGTGCCTAGCAATGTCTTTAATCTTTCTAACTGGAACAACCAATATTAGCTTGCTCATGTTGAATGAAATATGCTGAGAGGAGATATTTCTTTCAGTATATGATGCATAACTTTCGAGGTACAGTATTCAAAATATATGTGAATAATACAATCTACCTCTCTGATAATATGTGATATCCTTTTATATCCAAAGTCGTAACCTTAGTGGATTCAATGTACTGTGATGGTAAGCTGTAGACACTATGGCCCGTATTCTGAACTCCGGTTTAACTTAAACCATGGTTTAAATCTGTGGTTTAACTATGGGTAGCCAAAAATGCCAAAACTTTGTTTACGCTGTATGTTCCTTATGTTTACTGGATTCTGGTATCATGCTTTAATGGTCAAGAAAACTATTGTACTTATCATTCCCAGAGAGTTTTTTTAAGTTTGAGTACTAAAAATGCTGATAAATTGAATATCTACTGTTAGAGATCTGTGTTACATTTGGCTGCCCATAGTTAAACCACACATTTAGACCGTGGTTTAAGTTAAACCGGAGTTCAGAATACGGGCCTATGACTTGAACCTTGAACTTGCAACACTGAATATTTGATGTGAACTTGGTGGCGATTGAACATCATTGACAGCAATGGGATTGCACACTTTCAGGCTCATGGATAAAACTGAAATCTGATTTAATGAAGAACAAAATATTCTGTAACAAATTAGGCTTTGCGTAGACGTTTTACTTTAGAATGCATATTCTTGCTGGTTACATTTTGTAGAGTAGTCATTAGATATAATTGGGTAAACATGTATATCATGATACTGTGATCTTTCAAACAAAAAATCTTTATCTTGATAAGATAGAACAAAATGAATCACAACCACCCAGAGTTTGAGATCGGCTGCATGATCTGCATATGAATGAAAAATAAGTCAGAAAGACAAATTATATAGTGTACATGTAAACACAAAACAGGCAATAAGTAATATTCACATACATGTATATTCACAGTGTTTATACTCTTTTATCAATGTGATATCCCATTGTTGTCAGTGATGTCCGATCACCACTCTTCATATCAAATATTCAGTGTTACAAGTTCAAGGATCAAATCATAGTGTCTAACGCTTTTCATCACAGTACATTGAAGCCACTGAGGTTACGACATTGGATTTTTTAAAAATCACCTATTGTCAGAGTTATGCATCATATATTCATAGAAATATCTCCTCTCAGCATATTTCATTCAACATGAGCAAGCTAATATTGGTTGTTCCAGTTAGAAAGAATAAAGACATTTCTAGTCACGATTAGTGACATAATCGGCTAAACGAATACAAATTTTAAAATGCTCATAAGAATAAAGGAAAAGAATAATAATCACGCCTGATCTTATTTGGGTGTTTTCGTTTAGTTCTGGGGATGCAAACATACCCGTCTTATGGGGTGTTGCAAGAAAGTTGCAATCAATTGCAAATCCCCCATTTGCAATTGATTGCAAATATGATACATGTATTTTAAATGGAACTTGCAATCAATTGCAAGACTTGCGACTGATTTGGGGGATTTGCAATTGATTGCAACTTTCTTGCAACACCCCCTTAGATACCCAACTATTATGTATACATGTCATGATTGTCCATTAAACTGTAATTTAATATTGTATACTGATTATTTCAATAGTTGTATCCCATTTAATTTTTGACCTACACTGTGTAATTGTTTTCCAATCGTGAATTGTACCTTCAAATTTAATCAATCTTTCAATTGGTTGTTGAATGTTCATCAAGATTAAAGGTAATGTAAAGTTTTGGTAAGCACTCAAAAACTTTTGTCAGATTTCTTAGATTTTTGTTGATAAATAGCAAGATACTAGCAATATTAAGACACTGTGAAGATTTCGCCTCCTAAAGTTTAATATTAAACAAATGAGAAGCAAAAATAATTGATATGCTGGGCCAGGCATGTAAACTGCCAACAACGGCAGCATGTACTATACACTATACACACATGTAAAATCGATGAGTAGCTACACACAGTGACACACATGCTGTTTCTATGCAGATCCCCAAGATTGTTGTGCAGGGAGCTGTCAGGGTGGAAAGGTCCTAGCGTATGGCAGTGACCTAGCGTTCCTTACAGATATTTACACTGACATTCACCGGAATTATAGATGGAATACCAAATGATCCCTTACAAACATCTTTTTATACTAGGAGAACAACATGAGATTATATTCAACACATTTCTTTCCATTTTGGCTAACCATTTTGGTCAATTTAGCCAATTTCATTTGTAGATAGTTTGTTTCTCCACAATATTTTGAGATGGGTCCAAAACAGCTTTAAGGGTATTTAAAACACATTTGTAATAAATTGCAAACCCTTTTGGTCAAATTTTAATTCACTTAGATGAAATGGTGTAAACTGCGTTTGAAAACATTGTCATGCCAAAATATTCAGATTATCCTGAATTGGCCTAAAAAAGTTTCTCAAACACATTTGGCTAACCATTTTGCTCCATAATTTTTGGCAAATGATACTGGTCTATAGTTTTTGCCAAATGCACTTATACAAAGTGTCTTTTTCTGAAATGTTTTGATTTGGGGTATTAAAAATGGGGCTTTAAGTGTATCTAAAACAGAATTGCAATAAATTGAAAAGCTTTCTGGTCAAATTTCTAATTTCGACACTTTCTTTTGTATGGAATGGGTAAACAATGTCATGCAAAAACATTCAGGTTATCCCCAGTTGGCCCAAAATAGTTTCTCAAATACATTCAGCTAATCAATTTGGCTAATTTTTGATAACTATGATTTCAGCCAATTTCGCTTGAAAGTTTGTTTCTCCAAATTATTTTGATATTTGCTCCAAAACGGTTTTCAATGTATCTAAAACACATTTGTAATAAAATGACCCAACCCTTTTGGTCAAATTTCTATTTCACTTGAATGGGATTTTTTTCAACTGCCTATGAAAATAATGTCGTGCCAAAATATTCAGATTATCCCCAACTGGCCTGAAAGGTTTCTCAAACATATTTGGCTATTAAACCATTTTGGTCTATAAATTTGGCAAAAGATACTGGTCTTTATTTTTGCCCAATACATTTATACAGTGTGTTTCTCTGAAATATTTTAATATGGGCTCCAATACTGAGCTGTAAGCGTATCTAAAACACATTTGTGATAAATTGCAAACCCTTTTGATCAAATATCTAATTAACTTAGATGGAATGGCCTGCGTTTGAAAACAATGACATGACAAATATTCAGAATATCCCAATTGGCCTGTAGTTTCTCAAATACATTTTTGCCAATCAATTTGATCTTTATTAAATTTTCTCTAACCATATCATTATAATGGTCTATATTCACTTGTACAAATTGTGTTTCTCTGAAATATTTTGATATGGGCTCCAATCGGCTTCAAGATGATCTAAAACACAATTGTAATAAATTGCAAAACCTTTCAGGTCAAATTTCTAATTTCGACAAATTCTTTTCTACGGATAGGTGTAAACTGCGTTTGAAAACAATAAGGTGCAAAAACATTCATATTATCACCATTTGGTCTTAAAACTTTTGGCTAACCATTTTCGTAAACCATTTTGGTCCATAATTTTGGCTAAAGATACTGGTCTATAATTTTAGCTAAATTAAATTGTAAAAAGTTTGTTTCTCTGAAATATTTTGATATGGGCTCCAAAACAGCTAGCTTTGTCATAAGGTTAATCATTAAGATTAATCATCACATAAGCATCTTGTAAGTTCAAGCAAAAAAAACCCCAAACAAATATATCTCTGTATTGCATATTTTAGGGGTCAAGTGGTATTCTCTTACCAAGACATGCCAGTATGTGTTATTTATCCCACAAATCTTGCATGAAGTTTGAAGAAAATAACTTTTATATCTGACTAAATTACGAATGGCTCCAGTGGTTATTTATTTCATGTCGACCCTATGGCTATAGCATAATAGGGGACGACCCACAACCTCAAACTTCACATCCAGGATTCTCACACTTTTTACGGGTCTTAGGAGGGCCGCCTGGATTTATTTTTTTCTCCACTCAACCTTTCGTGATACACACACCCCCTTCTCATTTTCTCTCCCCGTTCCCGTTACTAAATACCTCCTATCTCTTCCACATGCCCACGGTATATTCTCTCTCTCTCTCTTTGTTTCTTTTACCTTTCTCATTTTCTCTCTTCATTTTAACACAGCTCTATGTACAGTGGAACCTCTTTATTAGTCCCACTTCCTTTGAATTGTTTTATTTTTTAACCCTGGTAAAACAAGGTTTCGATATAGCAAGGTAATTTCCATAGTCCCAACAAGTTTGTTATAACAAGGTTCCACTGTATAATATTTATTGCGCTACAATTGTGTTTTACTTTGTAGTTTGTACTGCTTGGAATATTGTCTCTACATTCCTTGTAATTCAGAATGAATACCTAAAGTAAAAAAAAAAATGAGTATGGTTGTCGACCACATTGGTAACGTAACTTAAAATGATAATTTAAATATGATTTTGAATATTGATGTAAAATGAAACACACATTTATGAGCCAATCTGTAGTGATAATAGCCACAAACTTTTAATAGGGTCCATGACATTTTGGCGTAAAAAATTCCTTTACAAATATATATACAATATCACAGAAAATTAATTTTCTCATGATACACTTACTTGTTTTAATGGGAAACATTCGAAGACTTCAGAAAACCAGAAAACAAAGAACCAATCTAACATTTTTATAGCTATCTTGACAAGAATGAGATTCCTTTTCTCAACAAAGCTCACTTTGTTCAGAATACCTTTCATTTAAAAAAAAAGTATTTTATAAACATTTGAGAGAGTGGAGCATTTTCTTTGTTTTCTTCTCCAATCTTTAATGTACACATTCTACAATTTCAGAAAGGCCGAAACCCTTTCTTTAAGATCATTCTGAAGTTCTTTCATGAGCTAATTACCACTTAACACAGTGCGTCCCATACAAAAGTTAACAGACAGAGATGCCCAACTTTAAGCTCCCACTTAAAGCACATTATGAAGAGCCAAATGTCACCCACTGTTAATCCTACCAAATCTGCATAGACTCCCTCTACATGTAGTTCCGGAACTAAATACAAATTATACAAAAACCTCACGACAGAATTGATATCTTAAGCTCATTCATGCCAGAAAATAATTTTGTTTCTTTAGTTTCTTACATAAATGTAGTAATTTATATGGGACTTAGGGGTTGACAGATAGCCTTCCATAAGACAGTGGCCTATTAAAGATAAGCCGGGCTTTAACGTTAACCACTTTTCGAGAATACGGGCCAGAAATTCTCCCCAAATAAATGTATTTCCAAATATTTGAAGCCAAGTTTCATACTGGAGGATAGATTAGCGTCTCTTCCATTAAATGGCACCCAAAGATTTGGCGATATTTTTCGCTCGAGTGAGCAAAGGCCACTTTTGTAAAAAGGTGCAAAATGCAAAAATCCAGACTTGACAAGAATTGGTATTTGTTCTGGCTGGTATCGGGGAAACTGAGAGTCACGAAAAGGCTGGAAATTTGCATATTTTGATCAATAACAGACAATTTATGAAGAACAGGTTTTGTCCTCTGTATCTACATTACTTCTGAATCTCATCAACATTTTTATGCTTCAAGTAAAATAAAATAAAATACTTTATTGAGTGTTATAAAATATTAATTTTGACGAGTTTTTAACTCTTGAGCCGGCTTTCTCACAAAACCATTAATTTTTGCTGGGATATGTCAGGACATACAGAAAGGAAAGCCTATTCTTTCATAAATTGCCTCTTTTTACGAGAATATGAAAATTTCTAAGCCTTTTCAAGACTCAAATTTGCTGATACTAGCCAGAAGCAATACAAATTTTTCTCAACCATGGATTTGCACCATTTTACAAAAGTCACTCTTGCTCTCTCGAGCATAAAATATTGCCAGATATTTTGGTGCCATCTGATAGAATAGACCTGCTTCAGCTATCCACATGTATGAAACTTCCTACAAATATTTGAAATATTTATTTGGGGAAACTTTTTCCAACTGTTAACTTTTTTCTGGGACACAATGTACATATCTGTCTGCATATGGAGTTGTCCAACAAAAATTAATAAGGAAGGCTAAATCCCCTGCAATTTAAGAACATGATCCTCACAGATGTTGATGCAATACTTTGCTTCCATTAAGTCTACTCTTTCAACATTTGAGTATATCACCTCTTCGAACCTAAGAAATGACGTTATTCATATTTCTGATTTTCTCAGAATACAAGTTTATTTTTAATACTGTTCATGAAACCCACCCATGAAATTTGAAGAAAATACCTTGCTAAATTTTAATTTTTCATGGTGTCAATTTAAAAAAAACATCAATCTGGGTTTTGAGCATATGACACATCAAAGAGTCGAGCTATGTCCATTCTACAAGGCCCGGTCTATACCTTGGAATGATAAAAAAAAGAGAAAATATGAAAGCCAAAATAAAAGCATTATTGTGACTAAATCATGAGCTGAATCAAAATAATTGTTTTCACAAAAGAGGCTGTAATATGCTTTCAAATGATACATTGATTATAATAATCCAACATGCTTCACCAAGCCACTTTTCTTTGAAATCGACATGTAAAAATCCATTTAAGCCAGATTTGCATAAAACAATGGAAATGATAGGATCACGCGCAAACATAACATATAGGAAATGAAAGATTGAAAACATGAGACTAACATTGTGCAATTATGATTAATCAATGAGCCAGTTCGTAAATAGTACAAATGACCCTAAATTGACAGCGTATTAAGGTTTAATGACGTTCATGTGCGTTGCACATACGCAAATTGTAATTGTGAACTGGCTTATTATTAGCAGACAAAGACTACCCTTTACTACTGGACGTTGGCAGGAGGCATGCACAAATTTTCTATAATCAGTAATGCCTATCGAGCGATGAATAAGGTATGGATAAGGTGTCCATCCCGAGGTGAAATATTGCAATATACTCATTTTTTTATATTTTTTTTTTGTGGGGGGGGATGACGCCGCGTTTGTCAAAGCAGTGCCTACGTGCCCTGCAGTGTGCTGCTAATAATGTGTACAGAGCTATACCAGGCCAAATGGTAGTTGAACCCCAAAATAGGAAGGCCCAAACCCTCCCCTAATAATAGTAATGGCTGCACATGAGGAGCAACTTGCTGACATAGGACTGCAAAAGCAACTTGCATGGTTTTTGGTGCACCATGAGATAGAAAGTGAATGCGAAATCAGTGAAAATATTTCTTTGCATTACAGGCTAATGGGCTATTTCCTTCATAGACTAGATTAACCAGGGCTCTTCCACCACATAAAATGACTTGGCAATGTGCCAGCCAATGGCTGCTACATGTATCTTGCAGGAGATTTGAAGGCTACACTATAGTAGGGTATCTACTAGGGGGTATCTGTGCATCCCCCGGCCCCAGACTAAACAAAATCTATCTTTTTATAATGTACTTTAAGATATTCAAGATGTAAGAAAGAAAAAAAAACCCCAAGATGTATGCGACTCTGTTCTTGAAATATTGTGATAACCGGCCCTTTCTTGATCTGACTCTGACTTGATAAGTCAAAGCAGATTATACAAACTTATCTAGATTTTCTGGCCGGAGGTGGCTACCGCTGAATGGAAAGGTGCGCGGGGTATGGAGCTTCAAATTGTTCCCTTCCATACCTGAAAGGGAACTATTGGGAGCTCGATCCATGATCCGCCATGTTTTAAACAAAGACCGCGTACGCGCAAGCTTATGCGCGTGTCATAACTCTCTCTTTCAATGCGCTCTGGGTGGCTACATGCATCTACTGCCTTCAAACCAGACTGTGATTTCCTATTTGAGATGGCCCCCAAGGTACATTCATCCCAGTTTCTTCATGAAGGATTTGTGGTAAGTTATCTTGCAGGCGATCAGAAACGGTAAAGCATGGTCAACTCTGCTTTTCCCCCCAAATTGGATTTCACTGAAAAGCATCCATTAATTCCTTTGTATTCTGTAAGTATTCAAGTTTGCGAATCCAAATAACTTTCATGAATTTTTTGAGGTCAAAATTTTGTCATTTGTTCCATCAGAATTGAACGCTTTAAAGGAAAATTAACCTTACGGGGTGTTGCAAGAAAGTTGCGATTGATTGCAAGTTGCAACTGATCGGTACTGACCAATCAAAATCATTGTTGCAAGCGCATCTTCTTGAATGGGCAGACCCTGAACCATTCAGAATGGTTGTTCTAATTTGCTTTACAATTTGCAATTGATTGCAACTTTCTTGCAACACCCCATTAGACTAAATTGTAAGTAGTGGAAAATGGGACCAGAAATGGCAAATCCGGAGAATAGGGGACCAGACGCGCGTGCTGTATTAAATACTGTGTGTGACAATATGCCAGACACGCGTCTCTTGACAGAATAAACCGTATTGTCACAGCACGCGCGTCTGGTCCCCTATTCTCCGGGTTTGCCCCAGAAATGATGGAAGTGGGTACAGCGAACTCAAACATTATTGCAGGGGCAGATCCAGGATTTGGTAATGGGATAGGGGAGGCGGGGTCAAAAATATCAGAAAATTTTCTGTCAACCAAAGGAAAAAAAAGGGTCATCAGGGTTTTTTTTGTCCAGTTTTCCTCCAAAATTCTCCGACAAAGAAAAGAAGGGGGGGCACAATGTACACAGTGATTTCAAAAGGGGGAACGAGCTGGAAGTGCCCCCCCCCCCAAAAAAAAAAAAAAAATCCACTACTGCACTGTTGCATAAAATGGATATTAAGAGAAATTATTGTAGAGAGACATAGATAAAGACATACATGTATGCATAATCATCTTGAATAAAAAGAGAGAGGAAGAAAATGAATAAAAAAGGACTTAGAAATATCTAGCCTGAAGTATGGGATAGAGAGGGAGCAAAAGAGAGATAGATCTATAGTCTAACAATTCTAAGCCTTTTCATGACACTCAACTTTGCTGATATCAACCAGTACATAAACATTATTTTGTCAAGTATGGATTTTGTACCATTTCACAAAAGTGGCTTTTGCTCAGTCAAGCATAAAATATTGTGACATATTTTGGTGTCATTTGATAGAAGAGAGTCAAGAGATCCTAAAAGCTATTAACAGGTATGACATTTCCTGAAAGTATTTTCAAATATTTTTAATTAGGGAGACTCTTTTCAGCTGTCAATTTTACATGGTTCTCAACTTTGATACTAGCCAGAACAAATTAATACCAATTATTGTCTGAATTTTGCACCCTTTCACAAAAGTGGTCTGTTAATCTGAAGTGAATTACAGAGTTTAATAGAATTAAAATTTACGAATAATAATATCTGTTAACGTTATCAATAACAGTAACAACTAACATTAAACTCTGTTAGACTCCGATACTGATAGAGATATAACTTTTGATGACCTAGTTGCAGAATATACAGAAGATCAAATATCTTTTTTTCATATTCTCTCTCTCAGAGTCTCTCTCGAAGAAAAGTGACATCCTAGGGGTTATACTCTACAATGCCTGACTCAATAGGTAGCGTGGATTTAATCAATCGGTACGGTACCGCACTGTACTGTCTTGGCAGCTTCATGCATGTATGCATGCGTTGCCAGTGTCTCTGTCCGTGAGAAAAAAAATGAACAGGCATAACTTTAGATATTAAAAACACAATTTACCTGAACAACCCACCACCTCCTCTATCGTTTTCATTACTTTGGCCCTACAGCGTGTCTGTTACTGAAAGTGCTGTGAGAAACGGCACAGAGGCACCCATTCCTGCCCATAGTTCCACTTGTTTTTCCTCCATTTCAGGATAGAGTCAATGTCCGCGTCCCACTCCTAATCTCGTATCCCAGCCATATTTGCAAGAAGTTGGATTGAGCCGGCCTGTGATCCAGTTGTAGAGATTTGACATGTAAAATCATCACAATTGCACTCTGACTGGTAATATGTCTGCTGACAAGAGCTGTGACGTCACATCTCCAATCACTCAGACCAGTTGCAGACCAGTCGGGATTGTGTGCGGTAGGGCTGATTTGATTTCACTCATTAATGACAATTTTAGAACTTTTTCCCCCAAGATTTTATGAAACGCCCCCACCTCCCCCCCCCCCCACTTTTTTGAGTAGACACGTTACATAAAATCCAGGTTCCGCGTTAAAGACTTGATCTGTTGGAGCCATGATGAAACAAATTTTTTTAGTAATTTTCCTCTTAATTGATTATTAGTAGAGTACCCTGCAAAGCATTATATATATACATTCGTTTTGGGGGAAATTTGAGTTTTTCGACATCTGTCAACACATATCACACATAAACAGTTACATTATAGGCTTTTCATCTCATAATCCTAATTCAACAAAGCTTGGACATTCTGTTCAAGAATGATATTCTCCTTGATTTAAAGCAACAAAAATATTTTTGTATCAATTTCCATTGCCATGGTAACCATTATTCACGTAAATGTAATTTTTAACAATTTTTTTTTAAACGGATATTTCTTTGAATGAATAAAATTACATGTAAGTGTAACCAGGCAGTTACGGTACTGTTTGTAAATCTAAAACACCAAAATAAGATCAGGCATGATTATTATTCTTTATCTTTATGACCGTTTTAAAATCTTCATTTGTTCAGCCGATTATGTAACTAATTGTTACTAGAAATGTCTTTATTCTTTCTAATTGGAACAACCAATATTAGCTTGCCCATGTTGAATGAAATATGCTGAGAGGAGATATTTCTATGAATATATGATGCATAACTTTAGAGGTATTTATACAAATTTATAAATAATACAATCTACCACTCTGATATTAGGTGATTTTTAAAAATCCAATGTCGTACCCTCAGTGGCTTCAATGTACTGTGATGGTTAGCTTTAGACACTATGATTTGAACCTTGAATGTGCAACATTGAATATTTGACATGTTACTGCAAGATAATTTTATCTTATGTAAGTTACTGAGATGATTTTATCTTAGACATAATACTGCAAGATAATTTTATCTTATATATGTAAGAAAAAAATTATCTTAGAGTAACATTTCTAAGATAAAATCATCTTGCAGTAACACGCCAAAGGTAATGAAAACATACAATTATTTTGTTAGGGGTTATAGTACTGTTGTCTCCTTGTGACATACTAACCTGTAACTTTATGTACAGTGTGTAACTGCTAGATTACAATGAAACTATGTAATCGTATTCCGTACAATTTGATACCAACCAAATTTTTCAATACAAAGCTAGGTGGTTTTGATATTTGGGGGTGAAATTGATTTGGTTTTTAAAAAGGGGAAGTTCACCCTGATTACAAGTTGGTTTCAAAAGAAGCAGAAAAATTAAAGAAACAGATCAGCGACCATTGGAGCAAAATACAATAAGAAATAAAGTTTGGAATTTTTGAAGTTGTAATCAATCAAAATGTATGTATCTTGCGAGTTCCTCTCTTGCTCTAAAGTACCCCAAAAATCATTCGATTTCCTCACTTTCTCTAAAGAAAACAGTAAAACATACATGCACTTTAGATAAAATCATTGCTCATGTTTTTACAAAAAACCTGTATGAAACAAATTTAAAATTTAAATTTAAGACATTTTCTGTACTGAGCAAATGGGAGAGGAGCTCACAAAATACGTCACGGAGTTGCCAAATTGTGTTCGATTGATTACAACTTCAACGATTTATAACTTTCTGATTTCTTATCAGATTTTGCTCAACCTTCACTGATCGGTTTCTTTAATTTTCTGCTTCTTTTAAAACCAACTTGTAATCAAGGTGGACTTTCCCTTTAAACTTTAGTTTTAATATGGATTCAATATAATATTCAGACAGTAGAATGATATTACATATATCTTTTTGTTGTATATTAATACTATACTGATAATAGAATCATTAGTTATCAGCAGAGTACCCTGCAAATCATTATGAAAATCTGTTTTTGTGGAAATTTGAGATTTTCAACATTTGTTAACACATTGAGTGCACAAAGTTTTACCTTCTAGACTGTAACTGGGTTTTTTTTCTCATAATCCCAATTTAATGAAACTTGGAGATTATGTTCAGAATGATATTCTGCATGTTTTAGAACAATTTTGATATATCTATGTTACTTTTAATTGCCATGGCAACTGTTATTCAATGTTCATTTTATTTCATTTTTGTTTTTGTTCAAACAGAAATTACTTCGAAAGTCAGAGATGCAGTGTTAATGTGACTTAGATATAACAGGAAAGAAATTATATCTTTGTTTTAAAATCTAATACACCCAAATAACATTAGATGTTGTTGTTCTTTATTTAGCCTATGTTTCTTGGTGCTTAGTGATACTTTCATCCTTTCCAAATGTTAATGATAATAATAATAATACCACTATTCTTGTATAGCGCATATCACATTATGATATAACGTCCCTATGCGCTTTCAAAGGGTTTGGATATTATTACACTGGCTTTAGCTCTGGCAGCCGTATAGCGCACAGTGCATTTCAAGGAATAAATCCTGCCAGGTACCCATTTAACACCTGGGTGAACCACTATACCACAACACCTTGTCAGATTTAATTTGTGTTTTGAGTTTGACAGATAGAAATAGCCCATGGTTGCAAAACTTTATCAAACATTAGAATCATTTGAATATAATTCAGCTTCTATGCCTGTCTGAAAAGCAAATTTAGTTCAGCATTATCAAATATTACTTGTATACAATAGACATCATTAATAGACATCCATATGCACTCTTAAATGTTTATCATAAGATAATTCTTGTATGTAATATAAATCATATCATATTATATACATAAATAAAGCAAAATAGGAGGTAAAGATAAAAATCCAGAAATCCCAGTGTTTGAGATAGGCTGCATGATCTTCATATGAATAAAAAAAGTCACAAAAAACAAAAACAGGCAATAAAGTACATTGTATATACAGTATTTATGCTTCTTTATCAATTCAATAAATTTGATATCAATAACAGATGTATGTTATTCTCATGTAAATGTAGTTAATTCTACTTGAATACTCCACTGTTTCGATAAGCATCATAAAAAAACGATATTTCTTTCACTGGTCAGAACTATTACAACGATTATGTTGTGCTTCACATTGTTCACTCTTTTCAAACTGTTATCAAGGTAGAGATTTTTATTTTGTTGAAAGATCACAATATCATGATAACCATTTATATCTAATGACTACTCTACAAAATATAACCAGCAAGATATGTATTTCAAAGTACGACATCTATGCAAAGCCTAATTTGTTATAGAATATTTTATTCTTGATTAAATCAGATTTCACTTTCATCAATGAGCCTGAAAGTTTGAAATCAGATAGTTGTCAATGATGTCCAATCACCACTGTGTTCACATCAAATATTCAGTGTTGCAAGTTCAAGGTTCAAATCACAGTGTCTACAGCTTACCATCACAGTACATTGAAGCCACTGAGGTTAGGACATTGGATTTATAAAGAAATCACATATCATCAGAGTGGTAGTTTGTGTTATTCATAAATGTGTTGAATACCTCTAAAGTTATTGCATCATAATATTCATAGAAATATCTCCCCCCGCATATTTCATTCAACATGAGCAAGCTAATATTGGTTGTTCCAGTTAGAAAGAATAAAGACATCTCCAAGCACAAACGTGACATAATCGGCTAAACAAATAAAGATTTTTAAACGATCATAAAGATAAAAATGAAGAACAATAATCACACCTGATCTAATTTGCGTGTATTACAAACAATACCATAACTGCCTGGTTATTATATCTAATTCACATTTACACTGAATTCTATATGTTCAAAGAAATATCTTGTTTAAAAAAATTGTTATAAATTACATTTACATGAATAATGTTTACCATGGCGATGGAAAGTGATAGAAATATATTTATGTTGGATTAAGTCACATGTGGAGAATATTATTCTGAACAGAATGCCCAAGATGACCATTATCAAAATGGTGTGTATATACACCAAAGAGATGTATGATACCTTTCTTCTGTCTAAATATTGTATTAATTCCATAAAAACTAAAGTTTAAAAACCAAATCAATTTTCACCCCATAATACAAAAAACTTCTCAAAACCATGTTGGTTTGTATTGATATAGACGGTCACCATGGCAACGGTCAGTAAGGTACATACGTTTGGTTGGTATCAAAATGTGTGGAATGTAATTCTAAAATAAGATGACCAAGTTTCAAAGAAATCTAATAATCATACAAAAAGTTACAGGGGAAGATGTCAAAAGGGTACAACGGGACCCCCTAAGAATTTGAATAAAAGCTTATTTTTGTCACCTTGGACGCCATCTTGATTTTCGCCATAAGCAGCCACTTTTTTTTTCTTGTTAACATCTTGACTATTTTAAAGTACATTATAAAGAAGATCAAAAAGTTGTTTTGGTTTAGTCCTGGGGGGGGGGGGATGCACGGATACCCTATTACTATGACATATGTAATATTGTGATTGCCTATAATATTTCTACCCCTCGTCTGATTTCATAGGAGCTTGTCACTGGAATTCCTCTTACATCAATCCATATAGCTCTATCTACATACTCAATCATCAGCTACAAACTGTTTGAGTAATATTAAGTTGGACACAACCTCTTTAACCAAACATTAATATCATTCAGGAATTCTACATCAATTTAACCCTTTCAAGACAATTGACCACATTTTGTGGTTAGGCTCAATAACTTTTGATTCAGAGCTCTAGAAAATATATCAGATGCACGAGTAAGAAACAGCAAAATTTCTGCATACACAGTCATGTGTCCATTTTTGGTGCATGACCATATTGCGTTTAATGCCAGGAATTTAAAAAAGGAGGATAAGCTTTGAATCCTTAAATTGGCAATACATTGAGAGGTTCAAAGTTATAAGTTATAAGTTGTTTTGGTCAAATTTGCAATATTGTCAACTTTTCGCCAAAGGTCTTAATAACGCTGGTATTACATTTTATTAGAACCATGTAGCAATAAAAAGAAAAATATTTTTGTTGCCAATTTAAACAACAAAATGTGATCAATTTAGCACTTAAATAATGCCTGTCATGAAAGTTGCTCATAGGAATTTGTCAAACCATACCCATCCAATACATAAATTCATATGCCTACATTTTTTAATGCAATTTTAGTTAAATCTCGCTTTAATAACTTAGTTCACTGATTATGGAAGGCCAATTGTCAACCCCTAAGTTCTGCACAAATTACTGTAATTGCTACCTAGATTCTACTAAAAGGCGAATTTTTTTTTATTGTATGAACGTATATTGCAAAAAGGATGTTACAGAGAATTAATGGATTCAAAATGTTAGTATATGTTTAGAATTAATTTGATTCAATTACATTTATGGTAAAAAGAATCGTATAATAAATACCTTTTGTGTGCGATTTATATCGATAGAATGCCTCCTACCCCTACGGAAATGGGAAAAAACAGTGCTGAAAACGTTAAGGCGAATCGAAAAATGCGACTTAATGTCGGCTTCCCCTTCCGTCGAATATTTCGCAAAAAAAAATTGCCTTAAGTAGGAATTATATAGATATATATTACTAGATCTTCGTTTGTCTCCCTCTTTGTCCATGGTGTTTCCCTAATACACCAGTCCCTATTACAACGGAATAAACCGCATTGTCTTGTGTCTCCCTAATACCCGATAAAGTGGAATATATCTATCTATATATATATATATATATGTGGAAACCAATTCGGTCATGAAATAAAAAATGAGAAAGTAATTTCATGGTGAAAAGTTTTTGAATTTTTATGAACTTACAGAATTATGGTGATTTGTACAGGATGAAGTGGTTGACAATAAACACTCCATAAATTGTTGAACTGAATCTCTGTACTAAGGTGGACTTTAAACGTGGTCTGAAATATGACAGCTTTCAAAAATATGGGCCATTAAATTTGAGTCTGCATAAAGACAGAAGAGTTAAATACATCTGAAAGCAAAACAAGAGGATGATGATGAGGAACATAATGATAACAATAATAATAACAATAAAAACAATAGTGATAAACTGAACTTCGTAAGCTCTTAATGCCGATGTAAAGTGCTTTACAGATATGATCCCAGTCTGAAGATTCATTCATGCATGCAATGTGTGCACCATCGCCACACTCTGAGGGGTATGCATATGGCAATTATGATCACAATGAGCATACATGTAAAAAAAAAAATACTCATCAAAAAAGGGATCAAGCCTTTGAAAATTTGGTTAGGCAAAGGGTATTTTGAGATTAAATTACGATACTCAACTTTTTTTTCATATAACATACATTATGGAATGTCAGAGTCTTTATAAAAAACAGTAGCAACTAGAAAGTATACACAATACTTTTTACATAGTATATCCCATGTCTGTATTAGTGAAAGAAGAGTTAAACAAGATGGACACTTTGCGTTGCAAGACTGTTTTGCGGGGCAGCGTCTCAAGGAACTGTCATGGACACTGGCAAACTTAGACTTGCGATAGTTTTAAGAGATGCTTAAGAGATTTTTAACAAAGGCACCATCTACTTAAAATCTGGTTCTGAGAGAAAGATTTGAACACAAAATGTGTTCATCTGGAAAAGTTACATTTACACATTTTTAAGGGGAATGAATTTACAACAATTTCAAACACTTCTAAGAAACATAGCAACATGCTGGTATGACCAAATTATTACCTCCAGATCTACAGCAAAATACAACTAGATACAATATCCCTACATCTGAAATGAATAATCATACAAGTACAAGTCACATCAACAAAGAGGTAGGCAAGACAACCAGTGAAGGGGTTTCAGCATGTCAGATCAAAACAAACCTTGATCAAATGTCTGTGTATAATCACATTATCATGTGTGTAGAAACATATTGAACTGAAGCTAACAGTCTGGAATATAGCCTGTAATATAGCCTGTAACACAGTTTAAAGATAAGGTTGATTTCTGGTCATGAGATTGAATTGTGAAAGAAACTGCTAAAAGCCGTTGGGAAAGGTTGATTTTATAGCACATAAAAATTGGTGTATGCTGTACGGTTTTGGAATCACTGAAATAAGAAATTGACTCAATCCTGCTGAGACTCACATGCACTGCACACATAAATGTATATATGGGACTACACAAAAAGTGTTTGGCCCGAACATTTAAGCCCTATCTTGTCATATTTTGAATATGAGGGCATTTGAAGAGCAATCCTTTTCAGGGGACATTTCTACTAAATATGACAAACTAACATGAAAACAACGAGAAAGCTCACAAATTATTTACCTTTCCCAGAACTCAACCTTCTCCATAAGGGCAAGATATTACAGGGGGGGGGGGGGGTTTAAGAAAAGGTTACTTCCAGGCCTCATAAAACACTTGAGAATTAAAATTTTAGAGAGAGATCTGTACCCATGAAATAATATTGTATTTTAGTTCTGTGAAATGAGATTTTCCCCCCAAGACCAAAAATTCATACGTATTGCTGAAGTTGCAAATTTACTGTAAATGTAATACACGCATCTTGGCTTCAAATACAGGACTTTCTTTATGAAAATATCATTATTTGGAAACATAAAGAATCTGACATTCTCTAAACATAGGGTACATTTTATTTACAAAAGGCCAATGCTACTCATGATATCCTGACCTTCTGCTTGGTACTTACAATTGGATTGTGCATGCCTACAAGAGGTCATTCAATGCTGGGATTCATCTACTCGAGTAGAAGATGTCTCCAACAAATACTTCAAACACCTTAAATGTTCAAATGAGTTTGAGATACTTTGGATAACATATATGGTTGGAAAGTTTTTTTCGAATTAAGATAAAAATAACATAGCATTTTGATATCAGCAAATCGGTGAAGCATGTATAAATTGTCATCTAGGATTTCTTCCTTTTGTTTGGTATGGCTACAGGACACAGGACCATCAATGCGGCCACCCTTTCAACGTTTTAGAAGGTTCACAAGACCTATGTCCTACAGGACTGACAACCCATGAAAACAAAATTTTTTGGCTTCCTGTTACTCTTCAGAGGGTTGTTATCAGTCTTGTCAGCCTTCTTATCACTTTTCAGAGGGTTAACTCAGATGACAGCCCACAAGGATCGACAGTGTCGCAAACCACCTTTCCTCCAGTATTTCTTTGTACTTCTCCTTCTTCTCTTTCTATATTCTGCCATATATTTCTTTCATTTTCTACTTTCACTGATCTGTTATTCTCAATTTGACGCAAGCCAACTTGATGCTAGAGTGAAATTCCACTTGAAGGGAAACTAATGATACTTCATCCATATGGAAGTTTCACAATCAAATGTCTAATTCTTCTCAAACACATTTAAATCTCAAGATAAATATTTGATAAGAAGTTTCAAAACAAGAAACTAGTTAATGCATCTGGCTGGGCCTATTATTCAACACGTTTTGCTGGTTAGAATGATGAAAGATGACAATGGTCTGTTGGATTTCCAAGAAGTAAAGTGTTGTTCTGGCCTAAGGCTGTGTATAGATGTCCCCAAAACATAAAATTAACATCAACACAAAGATCATGACCAAAGCTGGGGTTTACTTTCTGTAAAACTCTTATTTGTGTTTCAGTGCAATTAAAAAAACATAAATAAATAAAAACTATTGTACATGTAGCTTGGTTGTAAACAGTTCACATTATCAAGGTCTTCATATGGTGTTTGCACCCTAAATCCAACACATATACAGTATATTACATATGAAGATATGGTAGCCATGTAGCACTAGAATGATGGATACAGCAGACTCACATTAACTGTGTTGGGACTAGGAATCCAGCATGTATTCTTGTTAATTGCTCCTCAGGCTGGTTTCTACACTCATGATCATTACGTATTCACTTAGCCAACTATGTCATGGTTAATGCAAATGGGTGACACCATTTACCTGTTTTTAGAAGAAAAGTGTAACGGCCAAATGTTGCTCATATCTCACTTATCTTATACTCGAGGGCTTGAACGAAATGCAACCCTTCCATGTATATCATTATGGGGATAGTGGAAAATAAATCTGACAACTGGTGAGATGAAGTTGGGAAATTAAATTTATACTCATGTCTCGAGTAAAGGCACAAGTGTCCACTCAATTAAATATTTGGGATTGAAGCCTGAAATTGATATGGATAATACAGGTAGTTTTCAAATGTAAACCAAAGTTCTATACAATAAACCTCAAATATGAATGGTTACTTAAACCACAAAAATTACCATTAACATGATTACTGACATAAAAGAGTAAAAGCTTTAGAATAACATGTGGGCAATTTTTGTTTTGTCTTTGCATCATGTTTACCCCATCAAATAGATCAACAAAACTTTGGTCCAAATCATGACATGACAGAAAAGTAAAGAAAATAAAAATTCATAAAAAAATCAAGAGCCTATATCTAACCATGATTATTGTCACTTGCTGTCAATTTCCAGCAATGTATCACCTGATACTTGGTCATTGATAGTTTGTCTTTATAGAACACAGTGTGATACTTAATAGTTACAGCAGGTCTCCTTTCATTCAATGTTCATAATCTCATTAGGTGGAAAATGGAGATTCTGTCCAAGGGCTCAACTCCTGTATACTTTTAGTAGATAACTTCATAGACTGTTGCTTTCTTGTCACCTGATCCTGTGACAATGAATTTGTTGTCCACCGAGATATCACAGCAAAGCACTGACGATGACTCTTTTGACTAAATCAGATAAGCAAAACAAAAAAAAATCTCTTTATTTTTTCACACATCTACATAACTTGTGCATTCATTACATAGAGTTATGTGTAAGTAATTTTACTTTGGTCACCTCACTAGCTGGCTTGGCTCCTTTGCTCATTCAAAATACATCTATAAGTTTTCTAGAAATGTATTCTTTGTAAATAGAGGATCCTACACATGTATCTTAAGAAGACCTTGGGTAAGCACAGTAGCGCAAAGCTCAGAAAAGCTACACCATTTGTTTGTAACATAGAAATTATTTCCCAATCCAAAATGACTAAAGGAAATCTTCCACTGAAATTATGTATGGAGGTGCATTTCATGACATTCACTCTCAAGCATGTAGGTCCATGTACAAAATGCTATATCTGTAATAGTCGTATTTGCCTTATAAGTAAATTGGCATCAATTAAAAAAATGGCAGGAACTTTGTCTAATGTGAGCCAGAGAGATTTCTACAGAAAAGAACTTGGAAAGCATGTCTACTTTCAAACCACTCTGTAGTACTACTTGCCTGCATTACAGCAGGCACTACGGCAGGCACAATTTTTGTCTCTTTAATGTACACTACTTGTATTTTTGTAAAGGGCTGTCACCCAGAGTGAGAAAATATACATACATGTAGGTTCATTGTTGCAGGTGATGCAGTTAAGGTACCACTCAATACCACTCTTAGAGAGTGGTTTGAGAAATAGATTATGAAATCATTCTTGAATTTCTTGCCTATGCTCAAGCAGGCAGTTTATGGAAAACATCCACAGGTCTTAAAAATGACAGGTAATGGGAACTTTACATGTCTTAAAAATGACAGGTAATGGAACTTTACAGGTCTTAAAAATGACAGGTAATGGAAACTCTACAGGTCTTAAAAATGACAGGTAATGGGAACTTTACAGGTCTTCGAAAATGACAGGTAATGGGAACTTTACAGGTCTTAAAAATGACAGGTAATGGGAACTTTACAGGTCTTCAAAAATGACAGGTAATGGGAACTTTACAGCTGTAAGATGTCATATAGAGGTCAAGGGTTTGCTCAAAAGAAAAGAAAAAAATGTCTTAGTGCATTTAAATGGTCTCGCATCTTAGACTAGTGCTTTCTCCATCTATTAATCTCCAATGTTGAAAATTAAGTGTTGTAAGTAAAGCATAGTGGAGTCATGTGTATATATTCTTTCTTTTTTTCATTACACTTTGCAAAGCTAAGATTTGGCCAAAATGTCAAAAACATAACCTTAAAATATACTTGAAGAATAGGGATGCAATTTCAATGCAGATATGAATATTGTAATCCCTCTAATTTACATGTTTCATGTTTATTATGAATAACAAAACTGCAAGTTCTCACCTGGAATATGCTTGCGCCATAGGGAGTTCTCCAAGCATTGAGGAGATTGTCTTTTCCTGTACTGACAAACCATTTGCCACAATGTGCAAATTTGAGAGAAAGGACACAGCTTTCATGTAAGTGTAGCTGGTATTTATCAGGCTTGGTGTGATGAAGAACTTCCACGTTGCTGCTTTCCATGCTATATGACAAGAAGAAAGCAAAAATAAACAAATAAACAAAACTGGAATGCAAATGCTGCAGTACAACATAATGACAGTGGCCCGTATTCTCGAAAACTGCTTAAATTTAATCCAGACTTAAACCCGTTTACGTGTGTAAATTTAGTTCTACGTATTATGAAGCGCCAAACATCGCCCTCTTTTAATCCTATACAAATCACAATAGTTCTGAAACTGAATGCAAATGAAAAAAAAACTTGTCTTGATGGAAATGATTTCTGATGCTCATTTCATGCCAGAAAATAATTTTGTTTCTTCATTCATACTGGATTTAGGGGTGGACAAATAACTTTCAATAAATGAGTAGCCTAAGTTAAGCCTGGCCACTTTCGAGAATACGGGCCATTCAGCCATGCTAAATTTTGAATACTACTCATATACAGACCTTCCAACATTCAATATCTGGAAATTAGGACACATAAGAGCAGGATTCTGGGGATAGACCATAAGCTGCAGGGTCAAGTTGCAAGTCCCGTATGAACGTAGCTAATGTTTCATAACGATAAACTCACCCAACAGCAAGCCACTCTCCTGAGGGACAATATCCCAGAGAAAATATCTGCGATGTGAAGTCGTGTTGCTGAAGTTGTCGACCCTGAAAAACAAACATAAATATATCAAGATAATCAAAGAGATCTCACAGCTTTCAGGATCGTGAGAGTAGTACAATTTTGTGGAGTGAAACACAAAAAAAACAAGCCTCTGAAGAAAACAGTCTAGTCTGACTACTGAATCTTACTGGGAGCACAGTTTTAATCCTATTCTGGGACTTCTGAGATCCAATTTTAACAAGGGGATAGAGTCAAATTCTCCTCTGTGACATTTGACCTACCTCCCCCCCTACAGTGATAAATAATAGTACAAATTTTAAGTGTCAATCAGTTCTTAAAATAGGTCAACAAGAAAATGGAGGATTGTACGATTAAACAGACAGCCTGAAAACAATGATTTCACTCACAACATAATGCCTCTAGTCCTCTTTCATAGGCATCATAATAACTGTTGTTCTAGCACAGTAACCCTAACTGTACTAGACAAATTTCACTGCGCATTTTGAACCGCTGTATTTCATGCCACGCAAGTTTCTGATTTTTTCTTTCAAGTCTTGCGCATCTATTGACACCAAGCTTACCAAAACCTGTCATACCATTACCAAGTCATGTGAACTTTTATGACCCCATGTCAGCTGAAAACAGAAAATTTCTGAGTTTTGTGAAGGGGAAATTGCATTTCCTCATTTTCCTCCTTTATCACCTATAATTTCTGCTTTAAGCTGTAATTATTATCTATTGTGACTGAATATTGGTTAACATAACACAGACTTAAAAAAAGCAATAAAAAAGTAAAAGTTGAAAAACAAAGAAATACATAAGAAAGTTTTATAACAATAGAATACATAAGAATTGAAATCACTTTCAAAAATTTGTCTTACGTAATAATGTATTTAAGGTTTAGGAAGAACTTCTTGCATAAAAGTCTTATCTCCAAGGCCTTTCTTTACCCGATTATCTATCAAAATATATATTTATTCATATAATTTGCATAAATTATACTATATGAACAAAAATAAAGATTTACATAAAATTAACAATGGATTTGTGTTCTTTACGAAATTCTCAATATTTTCAGCAATCAAACCTTTCACGGCCGAGGTCAAGACGGGGGACCTCGCATGCCACCCCAAGTCAGAGAGGAGCTTGAAATAGCCCAGTACAGTATTAAGGGTTAAAACCAAACCTAATATCAAACTTACCTCTCTGAGATCCCATGATCTGACAGTGTTGTCCAGACCCCCTGTCCATAATTTTGAACCATCAGGTGATATATCAATGCAGCTCGCTCCATCTGTGTGGCCCTGAAATTGCCTGCAAAGGTTGTTTGAGGAAGAAGAAAATATTACCAATATGTGTGAAACATTCCAAAACTGGAAGCAAGTAAATTAATTCTACAGAGCTAAAAAAAAAAAAAAAAAAAAGTATAAATATATTGTGATTATCTTAGCTTGCTAGCAATTAAGTTGGCAGAACCAGTGCTGATAGCAACAGTAAGCCTGCCGTGGAGAAAAAAAAGAGATCTATCTCCTAATCTAGTCATGTTCATTAACAGATGTATGAGAGCATTTGGATAAATAACTGAACTTCAGAAGGCTGACAAACTAATGATGAAATTCAGTTATACAATTTTTGTGCACAAGTTGAAGTTGAATAAATGAGATTACAACTTGTAATCAGTGAAGGTGGCAATTTCCCATAAATCATTATAAATAAATGTTAATAGATTATTTAATAATGATAGGAACAATAACAATGCATATTTAGATATTTCATAAAATAAAAAGTAACAAAGAAGTGGAAGAGAAAGCAATATATAAAATATCAAATGGATCAAACTACATCAAATTACTGGAGAAATGATGTACAGTGAAAAGGATCTTTTGAAAGTGGCAGGACAAGTCATTTTTTCTGATATAAAGTGGGATGTTGTTCCAGGTTTTTGAAGCAGCTATTGGGAAAGTACTATAATGATATCAATAATAATGTTCAAATGTGTTATAGCCAACATTATACACTGTACTTTGAAAATTACCATCCAAGCTTACCAGTGCCCAGTACATGTACATCCTACCAGGTATTCATACAATTGCATTTTAACTTGACAGGACTACATGTAGGACTCATTCAACCCCTTAACTGCAAGTGTGTTAATATTATTATTATTATTATTATTATTATTATTATTATTTATTCTACCATTCATAAAAAAGCACAAATACAATAAAATGGCAAGAGACAAGTACCTAATAAGACTGCAAAAAGAACATTTAAAAGGAGTGGGAGCAGCAAGTATGTCAAGTGAAATACAACACTGTTGCCAGGTGGCATGTGCCCCCACACATGCTGCTCCCAGTACATAATAAAATCTCTATACATATATGTAAAATATTGCACATAATGAAGAAAATTCAATCTAATTAAGATCCATATTAATTAAATCAAATATCTAAAAAATGATTTTAAAAATGGTGAGTAGAATTAATTAAAATATATACACTGAACATTATGAAGAAGTATAATACCAAGTAAACCATTAGAGAACATTATATTCCCTGAAACAGAAATAAGTAGATTGTAATGTGAAAACAGTTCCCAAGGAAGATGTTTCAGGCCTAATCTGACATTCAAATAGTAAATTAAAATCATTGTTGGACTCTTATAAATCTATGTGAAATATTCATAATATCAGTTGCCCACATACATCACATAACTGGAGAGGACTAGGACAATGTTATAATAATGCATACTTTCCTTAACTTTCCTTAATGGAGTGTTAATTACCTGACAAGGGTTTGGTTGTGAAGATCCCATACAGCAATGTTTCCATCACTACAACAGGAGAAGCAAACCTTAGAATCAGGGCTGATGGCTAAGGCATAGCATGCTGGAGCACTTGATGTCAGTTCTGCTTTAATACGCGGTGTAGCCTGAACAAATTACAAGTAACAATGTGATAATACTCAATCTTTATCATGGCTAGCTGATATCTTGGTTGATCGATTGGTGAATAAGTTCATCAAGAAGGTTTGAATTATTAGAAAGGAGTGCTATGACACAGCCAAAAGTTGATTGATTTCTTTGCTGAGCCTGTAGAGGGCTTCCTGGGACCCCTTCTTTCAAAATATTGCTGCATATTCAACTACCACATTTTTAGACACTGCTCTGTGTCTCATTAACCTTGTACATCTATGAGACCACAGTTTATGAAAATAGAACCAAACAGCACAGAGTCCTTTTTAGGCCAAATGCCAGCCCTAATATTAGACTTAAAATATTACAAAACAAGTTGGAAACTGCATTTTATTTATTTTGCAACTAAATTTTGTTATCCTGTTTTGTTCAAGCTTTAATCATCATTCATGCTCCCTGAATATCAGATGATATCCTGTAATAGTAGAATAAAACAGTTGAATAAATAAACACGATTCACTAGGTAAAAACAGAAGACTTATTTTGAGTGATTTTTATTCTGCATAACTGCAAGCAAGATGTACATGTATATTACTGAGTTTCCTATACATTACTACAGACAGATTTTTGCAAAAATAGGGACACAGTGGTAGAAGTGGCTCTTTCTTTTACCAAAAATCGAGATTGTCCCTGTTAAATAGGGACAGTTGGCAGATATGCCTTAATCTGCCCCATAAATACGGAGCCCAGTGCCACCGTGCTTATCCCTAATAAGCCAATTCGTAATATTTGCGCATGTGCAGATAAAGATCATTTATACCGAGTACAATTGACCTTTATAAGCTTTCATAGTGTGCGCACCATGATGCGCACACCAGTATGATTTACGTTTTGTCTTCATCAGATGCTTGAGGGGCATGATGAATGACATTATCAGAAACTTATCTTTAAAATCAAAATAATTCTGTTGTTCCTTTGGAACTTTATCAAATCCAAATGACATATCATATAAATGGACATTTGAAAAAAAAAAGAATAGCTTTTTTTTTCCAGCAAGTGAAGCAAGCAAGTTTAGAATTTCTTTTGTAACTATTGTCAACAGCAAATCACATAATGCCAATACATTACACATTCTGACAATATTTACAAAGCTAATGACTGTGTAAATGCATACTGAGGTTATGGCCGACATTATACATCATGCTGCCCTGCTAGTTCTTTGGAACTTAATGTAAATATAACAGAATACCATTCAAGTGGACAGACAGATTGTTAGAAATAGATTACACTTTGCTTGAACAAGCAAAGCGAGCCAGTTAAGAAAATGTTCACATTATTTCCACAAACAAAATGTGGCATTTCTTTCACTATTTTAGTCCATAAATCACACATTTTGTAGGCATGTGGAGTGCATTCTGTTGGTTCATTTCTTCCAACAAAACAACCCATATCCATTACTACCCCCCCCCCCCCCCACAGCTATGCTAGTAGCTAGTGCATGTATGTATAGTTAAATCAAGATTCCTGTAAACCTAAGTTGGCAGTGCATACTTACCGCTGCTAAATCCCATATGGATAGAGTACTGGCCTCGCCTCCAACAAGGAGTGTCCTTCCATCTGGTAGTAGCTTGCAGGAACGGATGTAGTTGTCTCTATTAAGACAGTCTAGTTGAGATACTGGACTTCTGTTTCCTGACTGACTGATATCCCACACCTTCACACAACCCTATCAAAACAAATCAAGGCAAATACTATATTTACAAAGACAAAAATGCAATAAATGTATCTGATAAACATTTATATGTTAAAGTATAGAAACTGAAATTATTGTGTAAAGCAGAGAAAGCTTCATTGTACTGGTCTCTTCTTGTTTTAGCATGCATTTCAATGTGTTCACTCTAAGTCAATAATGTGTACATGTATATAAGGAATAAGCACTTCATGTATCCCACTCATGTTTACTCTATATAACCTGCTCTATTAGAATCTTGAAGCTTTTTTCTTTTGAGGTTACTGCATCTTTCAAAGGTACATGTTTTACAGTATTGGTCAAAATGTACCAATCACCTAAAAAAATGATTTGAGAATAGCTAGAATGGATAAAACCAACCTTTAAACACTTTACCTGGCCTTCAATGACTTAACAGTTACGGAGTAAGAAGAAAATAAAGGCAACATTAAACCCCCCTGCGTGTGTTCGGTTCTTCGCGAGCACTTATTCTATGCGAGTGTGTAAGGGTCCGTCAACTAGTCTCCTCGTAATTCGCTGTAATGTTTATTGTGAGTGTATTTTCAACTTGCAATAGCTCATTAGAGAATCAATATTTGAAGCTCATATTTTGAATATAGTATATCGACATAGAACCCCTAACATACAGAGCAAAATATGTTAGGGTGATTGGTACACTTGAGGGTCACAGCTTTTGGGAAATATGTCTTCCTTTGTGCATCTTCACGAAGCTGATATAAGATATAGGTCAGGTAATCTTGCCAGTCAAACAAATATGTGCTCCCCTTTAGATACACTATTCTTCTTTAGAAATCCCTAATTATTCCTAATTTTGACATTCACTTGACTAATTTCAGGGAATTTGACTTAAAATGTCCATCCACTATGCTCGTAGCTATGCAAAAACATGTATATTTGCCCTTCCTTTTCCATTCGTCCTACACAAGACGTTTAGGATTAAGGTTCAGAACTAATTGAACTACAGCTATTTTTTTCAATTACTATTCTATATCATGTAACCACTGATCTAGCAGTATATAGTTTGAATGTGAATGAGTATAGCAATCAACTATTTTTCCAAAATGGGTATTGAAGGAGTGGCTAAACATTTTTTTTTTAAAGCAAGCTGTTATATTAAATTTTCACCAAGTTCAGGATTGTGTTTAGACATTTTTAAAGAAGGGAATTATCAACCTTTTGTTTCTTCTGTAAACACATGCAGTAAAAAAGTATTGATGTCACACTAATAACACATCAAGGAGTGGTTCCGATATATGTGCTTCTGGAATAAAACAATTTGATAGTCATTACAACATCTGGGCCCTGTAACATAAAGCTTGAAATTGATCTTGCGATTGATTTTACATTGTAGTCAATGGGATTGATCGTAAAAATCAATTGTATGATCTAAAGCTTTATGTTACACGGGTCAGTTATAATAACTTTGAAAACAATGTTCTGTTTGCAATCATTCAGAGGCAAGGAACATGAATCTCAATCAATGTTAGAATCAACAATGAATGATCAGAGAGAATCCTCCTGTACATGTGGGAAGGACTTTTCCTTCCCACCTAGCTGGATTTAGCTAAACCTATAGTGAGGTCATACTTCATGGTTGTGAGATATTGTGAACCTACCTTGCCTCCTGTGTAGACATGTCTAGTGGGATTACTGATGGTCACAGCACAGACCCCCTCTCTATGGTTGAGAGTGTTTAGCTAAACCTATAGTGAGGTCATACTTCATGGTTGTGAGATATTATGAACCTACCTTGCCTCCTGTGTAGACATGTCTAGTGGGATTACTGATGGTCACAGCACAGACCACCTCTCCATGGTTGAGAGTGTTTAGCTAAACCTATAGTGAGGTCATACTTCATGGTTGTGAGATATTATGAACCTACCTTGCCTCCTGTGTAGACATGTCTAGTGGGATTACTGATGGTCACAGCACAGACCACCTCTCCATGGTTGAGAGTGTTTATTTGACGTGCATGGCGAGGGATTCCTGGACCAATTAAAGCATCATGGGGGAATGGTACTGGTTGCATTTTACCATCTGCACTCACATGAAATGAGTAGGCACTGTTTGTAAAAAAAAAATTATAACAATATTTGTTCAGTTTCAATCATTCACAAGCCACCTATATACAAAAAAAATTATGTATATTTTAAACTCGAGAATCAAATACTATGTGTGAAATTTTAGGATCAAAAGCCCTTTAGATGTATTTTAAAAAGAGACAAGCCAAATGGCATTCATGGTGGTGCGAATGACAGTTCATGCCAAGATTTGTAATAAAGGGCTAAACAGGACTGGTGATACCAGGGGGTGTAACAAAGCTTTAGATAGATCGTATGACTGATTTTTACGATTAATCCCATTGACTACAATGTACAATCAATCATAAAAATTAATCGTAAGATCAATTTAAAGCTTTATCTTACAGGGTCCAGAGGTGTCATAATCCTTCACACAAGCATTACTTCATTCAAATTGCATCAAAGCAAATCACACTGAATACAAAGTTCAGTTTGATGTCTACATATTAATCCCTGCAGTCCCCTCATCAACCCCCCCCCCCTGTTTAAACATCAGAGTGAGGTACATGTATAAGGAAATTTAATAAATGATTTGTGATGTGTTTCACAATCTTGATTAATGAGCATTTTTCCCATAAAACATGTATAGGAAAGTCCCTGGTTGATGATGTTATACTTACGGTTTTCCTCCAGGTATGCCAGGAATAGATGAAATTCTCGTATGCGCATGTGGGTCAAAGGGGACAGGACCTGGATTAAACTGCAACGAAAGTTGAGAAAAACACATCGCTAAGAAAACCGCCACATGATACAATGACAATTTTTTCGGTACTAACAGGTTATTGGAGAAGGCAATCATAAAATCATAAATAACTTTATCAAAACCCATTTGCTTTGATGTGAGTTGGTGAAAGTCGAAAGGGCAAGAAACAAGATTTCCTAACTTTTAATATACCTATGTGGGTAGAACACAATTCCCACAAAGTTATCCATGTAACACATGCCTTTGTGAAAAATCACACACGAGTGTTAAATCACTAATTTCCAAAACCGTATTTTCACTGACAAGGTTCTATTCATGTTGTTCAAATCTAAAAAGTGACGGGGAAAAAATGAGAAGGCAGGATTTTGACACGTTTGGCATGCTCCGATCTGTTATCACATTGGATATTTCACCTTTATATAAGCTCTTTATACCACGATCATACTGGATTTATAACATCAACTGGTCCTCCATCTTTTGCAGCTTGAATGCGGGCTCTTATTTTTAATTGACACTTGTACTCAGGACATTCATTATCACACCAATCAGCTTAGGCATTGGATATTCATTGGTGCCACTCACTATACAGTGCATATCAAAAGAAATACTTTAAATATATCCTCCAAATCATAATGCCACAATATCAATATGTTTATTTTCATACAATTATGGGGGAGGGTCTGTGCCGTTAGATGACACTATGAGTACTGACGATATTTTACGCTGGCTTCTTTTGTAAAACTCACAAAAAATGGTTTGAGCAAAAATTCCCTCGTCTTGAATTTGATCAAAGTGCCCATCAGGCAGTAACTTCATGTTCTCTGTCAAGTATTAATAATTGATTTTAACAATCATTTACTCCGTAATCCTACCCCTCCCCTCCTGCACACACACACACACACGCACATTCAAAAGCCCTACCCAAAACATAGCAGATTACGTCTTTCTGCACACAATTCTACTTTGACTAGAGCATGTCGAAAGGATGCAAATTGTAATGCATTACAGGAAGATGGACCTAAATTGTTCCATTTCCAAAAAGGGAAAGAGAAAAAAAAATCTACTGGGAAATGTTATCATGTGAAACAGTTGGTATTAAAAAGTATGCACACTAAATTTTATTCTCTGTAATGATACTGTTCAATATACAGTGGAAACCGAGTATAACGAGGTCCTTGGGACCATCAAAATTACCTTATAGCAGGAATCTTGTTATATCGGGTTAAAAAACAATAGAATACAAAGCGCTGGGACCAGGAATATTGTTATATCAGACCTCTTTATACTGAGTTTCCATTGTGTTTGAAAACAGAACAGGGAACTCCTTAAATACATCTAGTATAAGGTAGGCACCCAGGACCAATAGGAGAGGTTGTTGATGATGTACGTACCATAGGATGTCTGTAGGGACCCAGTGCCCCTGGGGAAAGGTTGCTTGGCATCCCAGGAGGCATATACGGATTGAGGTCATGGTTGACTCCACTAGGGCCTGACAACACAACAATCAAATCAAACAACATATCACAATAAATTTGATGATACTGGTTCTAAGCAAGCCACTTTGGCAATTCTTAGCACACTGAATACTGTAGTTAACCAGCATGCCAATCTCTTGGGAAATATTATCATGTAAAACACTTGGTAATATTTTTAATAGTGAAGTGACTGGAGATGACCAATAACCAAAATGAACAAGGCAAACGCCAAGCATGGTCTCGCATGCATCTGGCTATGCAAATGGGGATGTGAACTTTGGTCTGGCAGCTATATTATACTAAGCTGAAAATGAGACAATGCTGTTTGTGCATGTTCCAATACAACCCCCAAGGGTAATCACCATCTTGTGAAGTTTGAAGAAGTTGTTACGATTATTAAATTGGTTTAAGTTTGGTGTTTCTTCAAGTTCATACACTTTGTATGGGTGGTCTTCAACGTTTGTAAATGACCATACTTTATTTACTAGATTCTTGGTGTCTTAAGCACAGCTGCTTGAACCTATCTGTACAAAGTAATTTGTTTACTGGAGGTTTGATATCTCTAGCAGAGCATTAGTACTAGAACCTACCTAGGCTTGGAGGTACTTTGTTTACTGGAGGCTTGATACCCTGTGCACTGCTGCTAGAACCGGGTGTAGCAGCTCCACTGCTAGTGGGTGTCTCAGATTTTGGTGGGGCAGGAGAACTCCGCTTATCATTTTCGTTCTGAAATAAAGTATGAATTAAAATTCTTGTTATTCGCATCAACATTAACTCTACCTTTTACACAAACTAGAAGAAAAGAAGATGGACTAGAGGTTCACTCTTCTCCAAAGGACATGAATTGTTGGCAGACGCTTAAAAGATGGACCAAGAAGATGGCCCAATTATAATGTATGCAAAGTGAATGTAATACGCATCGTGATGAAACGATACTGTTGTCTATCAGGCTGAATCAAATCTGCCCAATTAGCATACAAGCCAAGTCTGACTGAAGCATTTAATTTGCATATGAATGTTGTAATTGAAGACTCTGTATTGCATGTCACTTTTTTTCACTGTTTGTAGAGCAAGCAGCTAACTGTAGCAGCGGCAAACATCCTCAAGCGAAACTTCAATGGATGGGCCATGGATTGGAAAAGGGATTTGATGGGCATGCCATCACTTAACATGTGACAATATGTTGTTATAGTTAAACATTGGTTGTGGACAGACTATAAAAGAGATGGAAACAATGTCAGATAAAAACAATGTTTGCTGCATATTTGGGGATATACTGCTATGCCACACTACTTGCTTGGGGATTAGTCGCTATCACAGGCTAAAGTACTTCACAACTTTCATATCTAGCAAGAAATTCGAACTTGCAGATTCTTTTCCCGTTGCAGGGTATCATTCATTGGGTTGAAATTTGGATGATGGTAATTTAAGGGATGTTCTTACCTCTCTAGGTTTAGATTGTGGTGAACTGGCACTTGATGCAATACTGTTTGGAGTGCTGGATCTCTCTTTCTTTGCCCTGTGTTTGTCAATGGTGTTTTCTCTTTCTCTCTCTCTTGGTGACATTTGACTACCATTGGGAGCAGGTGAAGGAGGATTCTAGATAAGGACAAAAGAAGGCAGTCTGTCGGTGATTCCCCATAACTTAAAAAGGGTTGATGGAAATTTTCACTACATTACACTGATTTCATCATGCATGTATATTATACATAGAAGCTTTTATACAGGACGGCTACGTGCTAAGGAAGTATATTCCTGTAGTGATGACATTTAAGAAATAATTAGGTAAATGTAGTTTAAATCATGACCAGATTTCATCCTGACCAGTTTTAAAATGATGTACTTCTCAACAAGATATCCCATGTTACTTCAGTTCAAAAGGTCACATTATCATATCATGTATATCACGTATCATGTATATTTGCTAATAAATGAAAATAATGAGAGATGGGGAGAAAAAACAAGACCCTTTTTCAGGACCCAGGAACTTACCTCATTTGCCACATCAACAATGAGATTGTCATCACTCTTCTCACAATCACTCTCCTAAAGGATACCACAGGAACAAAAGACAAACAAGAACATTAAAAAAATAAAATAATAAAAAAGGGGGGGGGGTAAATGATAATATAAGTTACAGTAATTTTAAAGGTATCATAAAATTTATGAAAATCATTTGAGTTTCACAGTGAATCTTAATGTAAATTTACATTTAAAGGGAAAGTTCAGTTCTGGTAAAAAAAGAGGAATAGAATTTATGAGCTTTCTCATTCTTTTTATGTTAGTTTGGAAGGATATCATAAAAGGAATGTCCCCTGAAAAGGATGCTCTTTAAATGCCCCCATAATCAAATATGACAAGAAATAGTAGAAAAGTCGGAACCAAACTTGAATGCCACATTTGTGTTGAGTCCCATATACCCATTTCTGTGTGCAGTGTATGTAACTTTTCACATTTTTGCATGATTGAGTCAATTTGTAATCAGTCTGATGATTCCAAAACCTCATAGTATACACCAATTCTTACATACTACAGCATCAACCTTTCCCAACAGCTTGCATGACCAGTACTCAACTATATTTTCTATGTCAAAGGTACTGTATCTACTTTATTTTCCAAACGGTATGTTTTCGAAGAAGATATTTTGAGACATATACGAAAGGTATTTACTAATAATTGAATAAAAAGAATTACACCATCTCAGACTTTCAATACATCAACTAGACAAGCCAAACTGTGAATTTTTAAGATGACAGAAGCAATATTTCCACAAACATCTTTAAAGGCAGATATGAAGCTCTAGTTAAAAACAAATTTCACACATTTTTTGCAGACATGTCAAATTATGCCCTCTCACCTGTAAATTATTTTTGAAAATTAATTTTTTAAGAACCTTCCTGCGATGGTGACTTTCGTAACATTCATTTTTGTGATACACATGTACATGTACCCTATACTTCCATCACAATTATTAAAGCAATGTTTTATTCATTTTAAACTACAGGTTGTACATCATATTAAAACCACAAAATAATATTTGCAACACAATAACAGTTTGAATGCATCTGCAGCTTCTTATCACCAACTGATTACCTATTTTCAAGATGCCAGCATCATTCCCATCAATTCTTTCTATAAGTTCTTGAATAACAAACTTACTCCTGAATCTTTGTCATCTCTTTTCCTCTTTGGCATGTTCTTACTGCTGCTCTCACCATGGTCTGAGTTACGGTACTTATCAGAATTACTACGATCCATTGGAGAGATGGAGTTCTGGTAAACAAACAAAATAACAGTATAAGGAAATACAGAAAGGAAAAAGTATGAAATGTGGAGGTGTAAAGCTCACTGGCCACTATTTGCTCTGCATTACTCTGCTGTGTAGAGGATATCTTATAACCATAAAAAAATTTCTAGAATGAACAGATTTTAATGATAAAAAGTATACTGATAAAACTGGAGAGACAAAGTTTCAGTCTTGCAGGCCCTAATGACAACTATTCTGAGGGTTCAAGAGACCGACAGTTTTCGGTTTTGAAGGCTGTCAGTCTCATGGTTGTCAGTCTACTTGATGTCCCCAACTAATTTGGGCACATATTGATGCTCTTACTCAAAACTCTTTTGAGCACTCACAACCTTTGAGAGACCACTAGAGATCCCTGCAGTAGTGGGAAATGAAAAGCATGTAAAATGGGTATGATGACTTGGTCTTTGTTTCTAGATAATTAGATAGGTACCAATAAGCATGTTGTTATATGCAATATACTTGTACAACGCTCACGGGCCAACACATTTCCTCACCTTTCATTTCCTATATTATTTTAAGTTTTTAACAGTAATTGCATTTTGGATATTTTGGGAAATAACATCTGTCAAGATTACCAGAATTCCAGCCTCATTCAAGATGGCATTGTAATGTTTATGGTTACACACGTGTGTGATCTTTTGACAAAGTACATCTTCTGGTAAATTTCTGGGCCCATTTGCTTTCTAAGAAAATGTGATTGGATGTGAAAAATGCTTCAGTCAATACATGGTGTATGTAGTTGAAATAGGACAGGTATGTGTACATGTAGAGTGGACTAAAAATGAAAGATAAATACTGTGTTTATACTGTGACTAAGCTTACAGGTTCAATCCGTGAGTAGCTATTTGTTAACATACACGTATAAATACAGGAAGGATCTGCTTGATCTGCAACTCTGGTCTACAGCATCTTTTCTGCTCTGCCAAAGTCACATGTACCTGCGAACCATGTCTGACCCAATTTGTGTCTTAAGACAATGCTGTAGTTGACCAACCAATTCAATACTGTTTGCATTGAAATGATCATGTTCATCTGCTTTAATTGTCAATTTGTTAAGTTTGCATTTCCCTTGTATTTTAGTGGTACATTAGGCCTACATGCAATATCAATGGCATGTAGCCCTGTTCAACTCCTCCCTTCTTTTTATTCCCCAAACCGACCTGAATCAATACTATCTTTATTTGATTCTGAGGGGATTAGATCCGAATGTGCCATCATCAATGCTAATATATCTAATTTTATTGAAATATTATAGACAGTTGCATTTCCTGTCATTCGTACCTCAATTTGGGAACCAAGAGCTGAGTCAACTCTGCAAATACAAGGTTCATGTAAACCCAATCTCAATAAAGCATTTTTGGAGTTAAAAGGCAAGTTCAAATGACTTCACAGATCCAACCCACCAGCTGAGAGATTGTGTGAATGCTATTGATGGGAGAAAATTAGGCTCAATAAACTGGGCTCCCAGTGCAACCAAAGCTGCCATGCAAACAAGAAGCAAGCTTGCACATACTCTGCCATGATATATCAATAGAGTCAACAAAGAACTTCACACAGATCTCTGGAAATTCTCCATCACATCAACTGAAAATATGGGTGTCCATTCCAACCACCTTTTGTGTTAATACCTGCATTTAATTTATTTTCATAAATGGAGAATACAGATTATTCCTGAATTTCTTTTTCATTTTGTTTCTTTTTTTCATGTCAAAGTACTTTTATCTAGTAGATCTAGTAATAAAATGTTCATTGTAGGACTGTTCAACTGAAAAACACAAAAATGCATAATTTTGTCAAAATAGTAATTGGAATGTAGCTCTATTTCAAGAAAACAATTAAAAAAATCATTGTGAATTGTTATCAAACAGTCATTATGAGTTGTGTTAAAGTTTAGGCCAGCCATATGTTTACAAAATATAAAAAACATGGTGAAAATAGCATACTCTGTAAATTGCTAACATGGATACGTACACGCAGGTGAACCTTGCAGGTTGAAAACGTATCACATACGTGACCTGGACATAGTCCCAACATTTCATGGAATGCCATGGTTATTTTTCTTATTACTCAGCAACTACACATTTCCTTTCAGAATCACTTGGCGGATACTCTACAGATCTTTTAGTTCCAAGTGAATATTCCACAAAAGGATATGGTCAAAGATCATTCCAGCATGCCGTACTACAACTCTGCAATAAACTTCTAAATTACATAAAAGATTCAACCACATTAGAACAATTTAAGGGCATCTTAAAACATATCGTTTTTCAAACTTAAATTATGCTTATTGTAAACCATCTTTCTTCTCCTCTCCCCCCCCCTTTTTCTCTCTCTTTCTGTCTTCTTTTCATTAAAACGTGTAGAGACATAATGATTTGTGATAAGTGCTATAAAAGAACTGCAATGTATGTTTGGTTCAAGTTCAAGTTCTGGATTGTTTATCAAGTCTTTAAAATTACACACTACAGGCTATCAGATAATAACTGTTATGAGAACTTATGGTGACTTCCCTGGACATTATTTGAGACTGCCTATTCCGCCCTGAACACCCGATCCTCATTCCCTGTATTGATGAGTTTATCAATTATTATTGGAGTGAATGTACAATTAAGTGTCATTATTCTCATGCATTGTAAACTTGAATAAGATCCAAGTTGATCATTTAGCACCAAATTCATGTCACATAAAAGAGAACAAATCAGTATACTTGTACTATGGAGACATATTTTGGTAAAAGGAACTGACAAACTAGCATGTTGCTAATTGAGGTTAGTACCAGTAACATAATGTGCGCAATTACTTGACATTCAAACATACGATTTAAATTTTATATTGAACGAATTCACAAGATATACAGAAAATCTTTTAATTGAATCAAGTTGAAATTTGTCTTGGTGGAGATTCATGAAAGAAGTATCCCAAAATTTTCTGTTTTTTATTTTAAAATTGCAATTTTTCCTGCTTTTTGCTTGATAGAGATGATTAATAAATGAGAAATAGTCTGAAAATGTGGTGGCAGGTGATTATAGCTTTCTGTTTTGGTTGGGTTTTTTTTGTTGTCTTGTACAAGAAGTGCTCAAGGCATGTATCGAGATCAGACCTTCAAATACAATGTAGTCTGTTAGTAGTCTCAAAAGACAAAATATGCTAAACTTCTCTCCAAATTCTATTTTTTGAGAATTTTTTCACTCTGATCTTGCACTTTATATGGTATAAATGTTTTCTTTATCATTATTTACCCATTTCAAATTCATTTTCCTGTCTGTGGTTTGCACATCACCGTCACAGGGTAAACTTGAAATAACAAGGCCGTCAAGACTGAAGGATTTCCCTCGTTATAGCCGTTATCTCGTTATATCAGAACATACATAAAAATGCACATGTATGGGACTAGACTCTACATGTACACTAATACTGAATGTACCTTGTTCTTCTGCCGCTACTTATACTCATTTGAAAGCTATGAAGGCATTAATAATATGTTAAATCTCCACCTGAATTAGCTAATATAATATTGGATCATGTCGGAAAATGTGTTAAAAGCACTATTTTCAGGCCTGCGCTAAGTTACCAATTAAGAGTTAAGTCAATCACGCTTCCGCATTGAATATTGGGATTGTGCCTGTACTATCAGCATAGTGCATACTCATGGTATGAAAAAAAGTCTCATTCATACTTCGGATGGCTGGTCTCCATGCACTGTGATATGAATAAAAAGGGGCTCCCTACGCTGTGATATGGATAAAAAGACGCTCCCTGCGCTGCGTGTGTGATATGAATAAAAAGGGTGTAACCTGCCTGCAACTTTTCAGCCACATGAGTCAATAGTGGCAAGGAAAGAAAGTTTTAAAAAATACTACTACTAAAGCATCATGGCATGGGAATACTGAGATTAAGAGATGATTAATCTATGACCTCGTTTATTAACATTATGTTAGTATGAATGGTAATCTTCTGATCCTGCAGCTTGGGCTACAAGTGTTTCCTGCATGATGTCTCCTTTTACTTGCATTGAATATCAATCAGCAGTGTGACATGTCACCAGAAAGCTAGCAAATGACTAGGGGCCCCTCCCAAAAGATTGACAAGCAGCTGACACACAATAATGGCACATCAAGACGCCTACTTGAGTGGTTCATCAATTTACACTTGAATTTCTACAGCACTGAAGGGGGGGGGGGGGGTCTTGTGAATCCTTACTTTCAAATTTAATTATTTTAAAGGTAAATTCATTCCTCAATTATGTTATCTTCTACTCAACTTTTAATAGCTGAATCAATAACAAATTTGCCATTTGCTATAACAAAGTCTACACTGCAGGAACAAAGCATTTAAACAAAACAAAACGGCATGCCCTATCTGGCCTGCTAAGGCAACATGAATTTCAGAATGAATATCACCTATTGATGATTCCTGCTCATATTTGTATCAAATAATATTCATACCTTAATAAACGAAGAAGCTTGATGGGAGGAATTTTAATTTGTAAACAAACTTTTAGGCATATTTAACACTGGGAGTAAAATGCCTAAAAATTTGTTTACAAATATTCATACCTGTTTGACATATATGGAGATAAATTTAGCTCCAAAATGTACATTTCTCATAAAAATGAAGTCTAGACACAAGTAATACATGTTTGAATATGAACATAAATTCATTTTAAACTTTTGAGGGACATATTTCAATGTATGAAAAAAAAAGAAAATTAGGGCCAGTGTTTGACCACATACAAACTCATTTAATTAAAAAACAGAAGGTATTATGTATACTCACCCTAAGTTCTGGACCTATTGTTGAAAGATGTAGAGAGAAAAAATAACATAATAGTTAAGAACACTGTGAAAACTTGAACAATACTAAGAAACCTTTCCAGTTTTATTTAGATTTTTCATGAAAGTTTGACACACAGGTTAATGAAACTGGAAAATATAACTTTCAATTGATCAAATCAAATATTATGAATCTTGAGAGCATATTACAATTTCTAACGCATTGTGTCATTAATAGTACATGTGACAAAGAGAGATGAAAAAGCAGTGCTAACATCTTGAAAATGTTTTTTTCAATTTTGTAATTATAATGTCACACCTGAGGTAATGATAAATTGATAGTAATGTTAATGCATTTGAATAACCCATGCATTTGATTATTTGTTATGATTGTGTTGGGAGAGAAAAAAAATAATCTCATACTAGTACAGACATATATCTTGTCATACCCTTGTCAGAGTATCTGACATGACCTGCCAGATGGGATTGTTCAACTGGGAGAGCAAATAATATTTCCAATTCAATTTTGAAGACACTGATTCAAGTTCACAGCAAAGAATGCAAATGGGAAAAATGGTACTTTAAAAAGTACTGTTCACAGTGATACAACAGATTTTTTCTGCATCCTTTCGACAAATGCACACATACAAAGGTGCTGCAATATCTACAGGCTTTGTTTCTTTTTTAAGAAATATATTATATGGAATTTCTTTTTGTGTATATTTTCTTGTCCACAATATTCAAGATGAAATTTGTACTGTAGCCTCTAAATGTCAAATAATACATTTCGTATTTTAAAAAATCATTACGTCGTCTGTTTGGAGCCAGAAGGGCGTTAACTCAGAACAAATGATGGGACTTAACACCCTTCTGTCTCCAAACAGACGATATGCTTGCATTATAAACTAACTTGATATCTATTTTAATTACTACAGGTGTATGTACTACCCTATATGGTCTAAAGAATAGATTTTAATTATGGCCTTACGCTGGATCCCACCTTTCTCCTCTTTAGATGAGAGTGATGGTGCTTGAGCAGCGATGGCACTGGAGAGCTGTAAGAGACCAGAGGACATGCTGCTCTGTATCCCTGGTAACCCTGCAGCAGGATGAGGTGGCATGGGTACTGGAGGAGCATGTGCATGGGGAAGAGGATGCTGCATTGCTGCTTGACCCTGGAACAGGAATATCAACAAGATTAAGTGATGACAACTGATCACAGTATTTCACAAATTATATATACAAGTGCAAATACTGTATCAGGATATGCAGTTTGCCTTCTATTAAAAAACACAGTGTAGGTCTCTTTTTGCTCAATCAAATTTTCTTCAAGTTGCATTAGCTACAACAGAACAACAGCCCTTCAAAAAAAAGCCACCTGGTTGTGATCTCCCAGAAGGCCTTTGGTAACCAGAATAGACGCCTTTCAGGGGTTCTGTACCAAGTACTATGTTCTCACAAAATAGGAGCTGAGCCAACTGATTTCTGTGAAAGCAGCAAAACTGAGAGCACTGATTATACTTACTCCAGTCGCAACACCCACCAGGCTTCCGATGGTTTTGAAGGCTTACAGTAACTTTATAATGATATATACCAGCAATGATAAAGCAGACTGGCTTTCAATCAGCATTCCCATTTGACTCATCTTGACAGAAAAGTCAACCACACAAAGTCTTGATAAAAGTGATGTCATAACACTGACAATAAGTTTAGATTACTATAATATCTGCATTTACATGATGAATCAGCTTGCATGTTTGATATGCAAGACAAAACAGGTTGCAACAAGCAATTTTCTGATGTTTTATACTAGTCTTTGTACATACACGTAGGCTTAGCTATTAATTTGACCGCTGCTAGGTGCTATGGTTACTGTAGGCTACTATTGCCTGTTAATATTTGCCATAAGAGTTAAGCAGTATTATAACCAGTTGACCTCCCCTTCCATGTATTTGATCCAACTTATTTTAAATTGGATACTTAAAAATGAGATCCCAATGTGCCCTTTCATTTGAACACTGTTATTGATTTGTAAAGAAAATTTATTTGAAGCCACTTTTTTCATTAATTTGGAGAGGGATTATGCAGCCTACATTAGCGAGTGACCAGTTTGGAACTCGGTGTATATTTTACAAAGTTTCTGAGCAAAACCAGAGGATTTGTAGTTCCAAGCTACAATAATAATGGCATCCAGTCAACTGCTCATTGTAATCACTCAAAACACACTAGAAAAGCAGTACACAAACTTCACAAAGATATATCACAGTCACATAAATAATACAAATGTACCAATAGAGAATTCCATAGAGGCTATATTTCATGACTATCATTGAAGAATTAGTTACAAAAAATTATCTAATTTCTGCCTATAATAAAAGATTTTGTGTGGTATGATGAAACTCGGTATACATAATTGGATTTCCCTGAATAATGTTGAAGTTTTCAAGTACTTACTGAGAAGTGTGGGAACGCAGATTGTTGCTGTAGAAGAAATGGAGATATAAGTTAGTGATTAAACAAATGCAGTGGTCTCAGCAGATTAAAAAGATATGTTGGTGTTTTTAATCTGTAAAGATCATGCATTAAATATATTATAATAAACATGGGACATTACCATGTTAAATCTCTCTCTCTCTCGCCTGCATTGCGCAATCATCGGGGCAAAATTTTCACTGAGTGAAAATAATCAAAGGTTGGGACACTAAAGGGGTGCTGCCCCTGAGCCCCCTCCAAGTACCCCAATTTGTATGGTAACTTAAATACTCTTTAACTAAGATTTATTAGATGGTGAAGTTCATCTGAAATCAAGCTGTGTGTAAAAGAAGCAGAATATGGAGGTGTCGTGGTATAGTGGTTCATTCACTTGACTCTCAATGCAAGGGTTGAGGGTTTGAATCTCAGCCCGACACTAGCGTCTTTTGGCAAGACATTAATCCACCCAGGTGTTAAATGGGCACCTGGCAGGATTTATTCCTTGAAATGCACTGTGCGCTGATTACGGCTGCCGGAGCTAAAGCCAGGTTAATAATATCCAAAACCCTTTGGAAGCGCATAGGGATGTTATATTATCATGTGATATGCACTATACAAGAACAGTGGTATTATTATTATTATTATTATGTGTACATGAAATAATTGCCATGGGGACACTTTTGGGGTGCTGCCCATCCATCAGACCCCTTGAAGATAATGATCTACTATACTTCAACAACTTTGGTTAGAATTTACAAGTAGCAACAAGTTTTACAGAAGAAGGAAGATGTCAATTTGGTGTCACAGGCTCTTCGGGGGGGGGGGGGGGGGGGGGGCAGGCAAAAGCCCGTCCACCCCCTCCCTCCCGCGCTAAGTTAGATCCTCTTTTCCTACGGATGATTCTTACCTAATTTTGTTAGAACCCAGACATGCATTTAAAAATATCTCATTTTCACAATAGGGGCACTTCAAAAGTGCTGCCCCTCAGCCCCTTTGGAGGCAAGGTACCCTGTTTAAAAAAATTGAGGTCTCCTTCCTCTATGGATGATACCTACCAACTTTGCTTACAATCTTGCAACAGGGTTTAAAGAAGAAGATGAGGAAGCAAAAAATTAATCTAATTAGTACTGCAGTTATTGGTGCCCTTGGGGGTATTGCCCCAAGATTTTACCCTCCCCCTAAATTGGTACATGTAGGTACCTCATCTGTATTAGTTTAAATCATCCTTGCCTAAGGATGATCCCTGCTATGAAATACAACAAGAAGAACAAATACACTAAAATACACTGACAACTAATAAATACAATATGAAGAACAAATACACTAAAATACACTGACAACTATACAATATGAAGAAATAATACACTAAAATACACTGACAACTAATAAATACCATATCTAAGGGCAATACAATAAATAGGTATTGATATTTCCTTTGAGTAGATTTTTTGAAAGTAGTTGTGATCGTGTTATTAACTGGTCTGAATAGATTTTCTGACCCTCAAACCAATGTATAGATACCGAAATTACAACTACAGGATGAATACCTAGTGCTATATGGCCATTCTTAAGTGTCGGCGTTCAACTTGGAAGGCATAATGACAGCAATCATGGATACCGGTTTGCATGTATTACTTAACAAAACTTCATTGTCTACCATATGATAACTTTATCTCGAAAATATACTTTACACAACTTTCTATTATAAATAGTAGCCCAAATCTAGCTACAACAAAATGTATAATGGGATTTTTGTTATTGTTGACTGCATTTTGGATTTCAAGGTTTCCTGACCACCATTACACATTTTATATTGTCTGAACAGATTTCTCAACCACAAAAGCCTAGTTATAATTATATTCTACATGTTCTCAAGGATGAATGTTGCATAATTTATAGCTACATTTAGGCGACGTTTGCAATCTTGGATGGAAAATGACAACTATCTTACATACTGTCTTGACTGTCAGGCTAATCTAATACTTTATGATGCTTTGACGCATATCAGTACTTATCAATTACACCTTTACTGTAAATAGTAACTCACTTCTGGTCATTTTTAGGAAATTTGGTGGCCACTTCGCCATGTTGGATTTTCAGGTTTACAAATTTTATGTGGTCTGACTTGATTTCTTAACCAACAGAATCTCGATATAAACATCAGAATTACATCTCTAAAATGGGTATTTCATGATTTATGGATATTCTTAGGTTGCGGCAGCCATCTTGGATACCAAAATGGGGCCATCTAAGGTGATGTCTTGAGTGTAAGACTACCCGTGTACTTTTTGATACTTTTACAAGTATAAATAGATATCTTAAACCCTTAAATGTGTTTTTAATCTTGAATAGTACCCTCACTTCCGGCCATTTTTACGACATTGGCGGCCAATTTTGACGCCATCTTGGATTTCCAGGTTTCTTGACCCCCATAACACATTGTCAATAGCCTGAATGAATTTATCGACCCCAAAAACCTCTGTAAAGACACCAAAATTACATCCCTTAGATGCATATACATGTATATAGCTATTTTTAAAGGTGCTGGTGGCTATCTTGGACGCCATTTTGAAAATAACCACTTTCTGGAAGTCCGGTTTCCTTAGACTTTAATTATTTTATTCCTGACATCAAACACCCCAGTAAATTGACTCGTCTAAATGGGTAATATCATTAAAAAAACAGATGGGGAGCACACCCAGCTCATTGCACCCTGTCCCAACTCTGAATGATTGCAGTGGATATCAGCATAGTTAAAATCACAAGTCATAGAATTTAAATTGTAAGAATGTACTCACCCCTATGATGGCATTAAGTTCTGTCATTGTAACTTGCTTAGCCCGTTCTACTGCAGCTGCTACTTGTTGTTGATGCTGGAGGAGAAACGAAACAAAACAAAATTAAATAAGTAAATAAAGACAAACATAGCAGAAATCTTAACCTATACTTACATGTAAACAAGATGAATGCAACTGCATCCCCTATATGCCTCTGCCTAAATTCAGTTGATGGCTCAAACTGTTCTTGAAATATTTTGATAACCAGAATAAAAAGCCTACAATTATATGTTAATTGACCTCTTTAACATTTGACCTTACTTTATAACCCAAAAGTCTGATCACTTTATCTCATCCTAGTCATTTATACAAAATAGTTGAGATATGGTGATAACAAAGCAATTATTTTCACATAAAATCACCTCTATGACCTGTCACATTTGACCTTCGTTTCACTATGGTGAAGATACTAGTTCCAAGTTTGAAGTTAATGGCTCAAATTGTTCAAGACAGTGGTAATAAGGCAAAAACCTGAAACTTCATGGTAAACGACCTCCATGACCTTTGAGCTTTGACCTACATTTGTCAAAATCTAATAAGATCATCTTCTTATGGTGATACATACTAGTACTAAGTTTGAAGATAATGGATTAATGAATCTTTAGATATAGTGTTAACAAGGTAAACACCTGCAATTTCAGAATTGACCTCTGACCTTTGACCTACATTTTCCAAAATATAATCAGATCTTCTTTCTATGGTGATGTACTAGTACCAAGTTTGAAGTTAATGGATCAAATGGTTCATGAGATATCGTGTTAACAAGGCTAAAACCTGCAAAAATTTTCAGAACTGACCTTTGACCTCATAACCCAAAATCTAATCAGATTGGTACAAAAAAGACAATTATTGTCTACTTCTCGAAAAAGATATTTAGGCCCGAATTCACAAAAGAAGTTTAAACCATGACATTAACCGGCCTCCTGGGTGCACACATGGGTTTTATTTAACCGCACGACTGGGCAATGCGCGCTTATTTAAGCTGATTTTACTACGCTTATGGAGCTATTCGTAAAGGTCACACACTTTTCATTCCGGCTATTCGTAAAGGTCACGCACTTTCATTTCGCGTGTAGCCAAAATATTGATAACGCATTGTGACTATATATGGACTGAAGAGATCAGTGAAACACATAAGTACTAGTCCGTCAAGGTCACAAACTTTTTACTTCTTATAGATTGATGGAGAAAACTACATTTTATTACGTGATTACCTTTTGACCAATCTAACAGCAAGATTCTTAGTATGTGGAATATGATAGAACATATTCATCAACAGGCAATGCGAATGATACTCAGAAAGGGCCAACAAGAGCTGCCATAAGATCAAGATACAATGTTTGAAATGGTATGCATTGAAGTTTAGGAGAATTTTCATGCTGGGTTTTTTTTTAAATATTCATTGTATGGCTTATTAAGGCTTGACAAGGTTTGAAGTGATAGAAGATAATAATATTGTGATTCATGCATGTTTTTGGACGGGTATACAATACATAGGGCACTGCACTAAAAGGAGGACTTAGATTCATTCATTTATAGGCAAGAACAGAGATAATTCATCATTTCCAATAGTCCAGGAATGTCTGCCTTCTGAATGCAGGGTTGAAAGTATGTCAGGAAATATCAAACATGTTCTACGTGTCCTGAGAATGAAATTCTGAAAGTACTTTCAAGCCCCATCGAGGACAGGAAGACTTGGGATGTAACCATACCTGCCAACCTTGAAGGACCAAAAAGAGTAATCCATTTATTAGTAACAGTGTGATGGAGCACGGAGGTGGGGGGGGGGGGGGGGGGGGGGGAATCCCATTCTCATGATAAAATTTTTGTAATTATCCATGAAGGCCTTTACTTCTCCCTTAAACCAGTTTCCCCAGACTTTCTTGAAGTCCTAATACAGCATGCAATATTTTTAGCCCAGATTTTAAAATACATTTTAGCTAATTCTTCAGAAAAAGTAACACATTTTTGTAATTAAGTATGATTACTAAATAACATGTGCTGGAGGATTTATGTAAAAAAAGAGTAATACTTTAGGAGGAAGGAGTAAGGAGTAATTTAGGAGAGAAAAGAGTAATAATTACTCCTAAAGAGTAATAGTTGACAGGTATGTGTAACGTTTATGTATAAATTGTGTAATACTTGTTAATATTTCTTTCATATTGATTAATTTTACATGTTAAAATGTAAGTATCCAGTGGTGTATCTAGGGGGGCAGGGGGAGCACGTGCCCCGGGCGGCACTTGGAGGGGGCGCAAAAAACGCATAGGAAACAAAGGAAAAAGGGGGAAATGAAAAAAAGTCATAATCTTTATGGATTATGCACCTCCAAATCCGCAGGGTAAATGCACTACAAATCTAGTTTATGAGGGTTTGAAATGTAAAAATTTTCCAAAGCTCGGTCACTTTGCTCCCTCGCATAATCATTTTATTTCAGGATCTCGTAATCTCGCACCCCCAGTGTATAGTGTTCAAAGTGTTCAAATTTAAATGTAACTGTCGTTGCTTTGCTATCATGTAATTTTCATCTGACTCCTGCTAAATATTGTGCCCCAATATAGGATAAAGTGTATAAATAGCATTTGCAAAGGTTCAACACATTCAAAAGAAATGTCAACTTCAGGTCGCCTTGCTGAATTTCTTGACTATTAATAATAATAATAATAATAATAAATAGTTAAAGATTTTTTTTTTTATATGGCACACTTTTACTATCATCAGTGGGATTCACTCTCTTATGCCCTGCAATTAGTATTTTGCATTTATTAATATTGAATTACTTACATGTATATTTTACCATCAGCTAATGAGAGACTTTTACAGGAGCTTGTTTTTCTTTTGGTGATCCACAAGGCATTCACTTATGGTTTCTTTTCTTTTGTAATTGTTATGCTCTTTTTGTTTCTTGAAATGAAATAAAACTAGAGCACTCGGAGGGGGGACCAGTCCGAGTACATGTATCCCCCGAACCCGTCACCCATCCCCCATTTGAATCAATGATGTGACTGACAAGGATAAAGTGACAATTTGGGACCTCAGGTATCACTGCTGACAAATTTGACCTTTTTTGTACTTTTGTTATTTATGGTTAAGATGGCTACGATGACTCGTCCCACACCAAAAACAATAGGCGTCTTCATCTTACCATAATGCACCTCCATGCGAAATTTGAAGGTGATCCAACAAAAACTGCATCCGGTAGAGCGCTCACAAGAAAATCTTTAGCATTTCTTTAAAAAATATGGTTCCCATGGCCACCATGACTCCGCCCACACCAAAAACAATAAGCATCTTCATCTTAACCATAATGCATCTCCATGTGAAATTTGAAGGTGATCTGACAAAAACTGCAGCCAATAGAGCGCTCACAAGAAAATCTCTGCGGCGGACGCGGCGCGACAATGCCAAATCCATAGTATCCCCGAACAATAGTTCAGGGGATACAATAAAATTACCTACATGTAGCTATATTAGCTTGACAGATTAACCAAATTGGATTCAGAAATCTAACATGAAATTTAAAAAAACTAAGAATCTCACCTCTTGTGATAAAAATGGGATGATCTGAGCACAGATGGCATTCAACCGCTTCGCTATTTCTGTCTGTAAATATAACAAAATAAGAAGATGAATATGACTGCATCTCAAATATGCCTATCCCTAGATGCAGTTAATTTTCAATGATAATCATTTTTCTTCTACTAAACAAGTAATATATCAATGGCAGTGGTGCAGTTCTCACGATTTGTCTTAATCTTGAGACCAGTCTCAAAACTCTTTTGGTTTGGTCTAAAGTAAAAAGAACAAATCATACTCTGAAGTTGATGCAATGATGGCCCCTGTATATAATTACTCAAATGCCAATTGATGGAGGATTTAGGTGCCCGGCCGGGCCCCAATTATTTTAAAAGTGTGTCTACATGTATGTGACCCTCTACCGCAAAATGACCAATAAGTCGCAATGGGACTTATAGAGTAAATGTTCAGCTGAAAAAGGCGGTTTGGGGTGGAAATTTTGATTTTAAGTTTTTGGTAAACTGTATCCTAAAAGTTCATTTATTAATCTATGATCTGACAAAATTTCAGGGTACATTGTAAATTACCATGCTGAAATATGTTTTTATCCTCTTCAAAATGACCATTTTTTCCTGGACATTCAAACTGTGTGTGTCAGCTTGCTGGGATTGTACTTAACATTGCTTCTCTGGTATAGCTCAAAAACTATGCACTGTCTGATATTCAAAATCTAAACAAAGAAATATATCTATTCTAAAGGTATGGGAAGTTCCAACTCATTCCAATAGTACTGCACAGTGTAGGCTAGGGAGCTTTGACTCTTGTGCTACAAACAATAGAACACAGATTAGGGTCTCTTAAATGGTCACTCTTCTTTAGAGCCCGTTTTCTCCATTGTTTTGGTCATAAGCCTGTCTGACACGTTGGCACTCTCATTTTAATTTACAATGTACAAGGGTTTGATCATTTTAGAGCTTAGAATCTAAGTTTCAAAAATTCTGTGCTGATATTTAAAAAACCCAAATTTCTGACGTATTGGTCGTTTTGTGGTGGAGGGTAACATACATGTATACATGTACATGTATACATGTACATTTATCTTAATGTATCAACATTTCTTTTAAAAATACATCAAACATCCATTAAAATGAGCTCTGCTGCTTCACGGCTGACAGAGCTTTCATCAGTACTTATGTGTTTGGTAATCCAATAACCAAAGTGTAACAAATTCTTCTTTTAAAAGAAAGGAGGAGAAAAAAATGTGTACATGTACACTCCGTTAGGTCCCATCTAGCCCTGGTGAAATACCTTTCAGAGCACAAACACGATAAATATATACAAACAGACGATTGGTACTACAAAACTTAAAGATAACATTTAACAAATTCATAGTGACGAAGCTTTTCGACCTGCACTCATCGGGTCACAACGCAGGAATGAGAGAATACAAGAAAATACAAAAGTCAAGGAAGGGTGTGTATAGCGACCCGGGTATGATCCGGGCACGCTAGAAATAAATATAGTTACATGGAAAAACATTTGATAGTTCACATGAGTACCAAAATAATGTGAAATTAATGTAATGTGAAATTTGAAGCCCCAAAACATGGACAATATTTATCACAAAAGTGCTACTGAGCATTTTAAATATCTGCAATCCCACCTGTATTATATTGTGTAGATCTATGAATGACTGCATGACTCATGGTTCCCCCCCCCCCCCCCCCCCCCCCTCATAAGTTTCAAGGTTGATTTGGGTCTTGAATGACATTGTTTTAAACAAAAATGGTTGGAAAATGTATTTGCTGACTTCATTTTTCCCGATTTTCTCTGTATAGTTAAAAACTGATGAAATTGTACTCTATTCAGCCAGTACTGTCAGTATTGCATAAGTACGTACTCTGAGCGTTTTCCCACCAGCATTGCTACCTTAACTTCGGGGAGGTGTCCAGCAGTAATTGCCTCACTGAGTTGCTTATTTCAAGATTTTTCAATCTTGGAAAAAGTTTACTTTATAATCATCATGTCGTGGAATTCATACTACAGTTTCCATTTGATGATTAATTCATCTTACCATATATTTGGTTAGATGACTGACATATTACATAGATTACCGTTACCCCCAAATTGAACATAAATTCTTCATACTTCAGCCAGTAACATGTGAGGTGTGATGGTGTAACATATTTGTACTGTTAGGTTTCAAACTATATACGTATATCAGCAGACAGTAAATTCAGTCTCTTAAAATAGACATGCACATCCAAGTCTACCCCATCCCTCACACTCACTCACTCACACACACATCCACTATAATTCCAACCATAAAAGAGTCTTCTAAAACCCTCATTTTTTGTTTCTGATTTTTTTTTTACTCTGTACACGGGTGTTTCAAATTCCTTTATTGAATTCTTTCAAATTCCTTTATATTTCATTTCATTTTTTTCCTGGACCCCCGTAAAAAAGGTTACAAGATAGAAATGTGAAGCTCACAATGCTTCTCTCATGTTATTTTGCAGCATCCTTTTTTTTTTAGAGGCTTTACTGTGCTTGTCTGAATGGGCTTTAATGGTACATGTACACGTACAAGAAGGAAACATGGTCATAAGCTACAATATGTAATGTACATGTACAAGTAAACTTCATGGTTCTCTGCATCCTGTGGAGTAAAGTGGGAAAATATGTGTACTTATTTGACCAAAATTTATATTAATCACAAATAAAATTGATATTGTAAAAAAAAAAAAAAAATTGTAAATGTTAATACTCACCTGTTTGTGCATTTCAACATTCAGTCCATATGACATCTCATAGTACTGTATGAATGACAGGATAACGAGCATAGAATAATTAAACGTACAAACCCAACATTTCACAAACATTGCACAAAAGATGAAAAGCTTATCAGATGTGATAGATCCGTAACATATCAAGGTTAAAATACAGGCACTGCAGAGTGAACTTTCCAGGCATTGTGTTCTGATTTCTGAATGATTCCATGAAAACATCAACTATTTATAAGATTGACACTTGATTTTGAAACCTTTTCTTTTTATGTCAACTACTCTGTACAAGCAGGTTTGACAAACGATTTGACCTCAAAAGTGCAATGTCTCTAACATTAAAATTGCACTTATTTTGGAAACATGACCTCATTGTTTAATACATGTACATGTATGACATCCATCAGAATCAAACGAAAAATGAATCAATACCGGCATTCTGGCATTAAAAAAACAAACAAACACACAAGTGAAATGCCCAGAGTAGTCTCGCCTGCATTGCTCAATTATCGGGCAAAATGTTCACTTCATTAAAAATCAAAGGTTGGGGCACTTAAGGGGTGCTACCCCTGAGCCCCCCCCCCCCCCCCCCTGCCCCGTGTAGGCCAGGTTCCCCATCTGCATAACCTAAATCCGCTTCAAATAAGATTTATTGGACAGTGATGTTCATTTCAAATCAAGCTGTGTGTTTAAAAGAAGCAGAATATGTGTACACTGTACATGAAATAATTCCCATTGGGACACTTTTGGGGTGCTGCCCCTCCATCAGATCCCTTGAAGATAATGATCTACTATACTTGAACAACTTGAAGTCTCCTTCCCCTAAGAATGATTCCTACCTAGTTTGGTTACAATCTACATGTGGGAATAGGTGTTACAGAAGGAGGAAAAATGTCAGATTGGTGTCACAGGCTTGGGGGGGGGGGGGGGGGAGGGACCAAATCCCCCCACCTCCATAAGGATATGTACCCTATTTGCATTTATTTGCCTAAGAATAATTCCTTCCGTAGTTTAAAATATATATATTATCTACTAGGGGTGCTGCCCCTGAGCCCCCTTGGGGCAAGGTACCATGTTTAAGAAATTGAGGTCTCCTTTCCTCTGAGGATGATACCTACCAACTTTGCTTACAATCTTGCAACAGAGCTTAAAAATGATGAACCAAAAATGAATCTAATTACTGCCATTATTGGTGCTCTTGGAAGTGATACGTGCCCCCAAGACTTTATCCCCCCCCCCCCCCCCCCGCCCGCTATATTGGTAAGTACCCCGTCTGTATTAAGTTAGATCCTCCTTGCCTAAGGATGATCCCTGCTAATTTTGGTTGAAATCCACCACCAGGCATAAGCAAAGTTTTGTGAAGAAGTCAAATGTATCTAGTAGGTCCATGGTATAATACATGTACAAGGTGTTAAAAAACACAGTGGACACTTAACGTTAATAAAATTTTACCTCATATCAGACTGAGGTTTTCACATTGTAAAGTTGAAGGATGTAAATTTTATTGAGAGCAAGTTTCATGGCATTGCGCTGAATATTTGATTAAATTTTTCACTTTGTTCCTCATTATTTGTGATACTCTACAACCCTTTTGTGCAAGTTTCATGGAAATTGTATATGATTTTGAAATGAGAGTATTTCCAAAATTGTTGACACCACCGCTGTCTTCCGATAGGCGGCGCCTATGTCTCGCTTTTTGTTTACGCAGGCGAGACAAAAAGGACAAATATATGGCGATTACGTTTATTTAAATGAAAGATGAAATTTCCCCCATGTACAGAGTACAAACATGTCTTAATGACACTGAAATGAACCTTAACATACCATTTATATGATACATAAATAAATACATGTATGCTCATGAATAACAACTTGAAAAACTTTGGTGCAGGTATTAAAGTGAAGTTTTATTTTCCCAGGAAGACATACGTTTATGCATATACCCTTTATAATAGAATCATCAAAATGGTCTTGTGAACACATTTATCTTCTTTACTATGACTCAATCTACATTTTTATGGAAATTTAACTAGGGATCAGTTGGTATTTTTTTGACACAGAGATGCATGTATTGGTTTGTTTTCCACAGACCCAAAGTTCATTTTGAATGTTTCATGACATATATTCAACCCTCAACAAACACACCAAACAAACTATAAAACAGCCAATTAAATCAATTAATATAAATGTATATTAAGTAGACTTACCATTACATAATGTCTTTGCATTTCTGTTTTCTCCTGAGCTAATTTTTCACAGTCCATTTTCAACCTGAAGAATGAAATAAAGTTTTGAAATTTTTTTTAGAAAAACATTATATTCAAAGTTATACGACATTTCCCAAGTGTAATAATGCTACATGTCTGTATACCTATGTCTATGTCTATGTTTTCACCTGCTGGCTGAATATTATGTCATTTTGGGACATAACTTATTGCTAATGGGCCAACGACTAAGCCCACAATGGTATTCATTTAGTTGATTTTAATAAAAACAGAAAAAATGAGATAAAAAGATTGGTAAAACTTTGAACAAAATCAGATAAAAAATAAGAAAGTTAACAATTTTTGTAGTTGTAATCAACCAAACACAAATTGGCGACTCAGTGATGTATCTAGTCTTCAATCAAGACGGCTGTGCTGCTCTGTCAATCTCCTGGTTGATCCTCAAAAATACGCGGAATAGTCCTGATTGCGCAGGAAGTTGACACACGTGTGCAGCTTGCTGCACGCTGTCTTTGAACACCCGTCAACGTCATCAATATTCATACATGAAAACAACCAAGAGTATATGAATCATTCAACAACCTTCCCAAATAGGGCAGTACGACCCATTACGTTTTTAACCCACATATTTAAGCGGAACAACTGAACTCTATTAGCCAATCAAATGAATGCACTGTAACGGAAAAGATTGAGCTCTTCCATTATTCAGTGGGGACCGAAAAGGGTAGATAGCGGGATAAAGCTGAAATTATTTGTACTTTTCTTTTCTCTTGATTAAAAAATCAACTCACAAATAGATGTTTGCTCATTTTTCAAAAAGAAAATGGTCAAACAGTCATACATGTACTTTTCTTATATCAGGCATGAAAATTGCTGTTTATAAAAAACACTGAAAAACTTTCGCGAACCAGACTGAGTGGGGAGAGGGGGGCGTCCCCCCTGCTATGGTAGGGAGATTTTTCAAATTTGGGCTTCAGAATCGTGCAATCTAATGCATTCTGTGGTGAGATAATTAACCTCATATTCAATGAGAATCTGGATTAAGATGATTCTATATATATAGCGTAAGTCATACCAAAACAGGCTCTGGGTACACATACAGCCATGGAAAAAAATATTAGACCAAGAACGATTACTGAAAGTGTTATATTTGTGGTAAGAAGGAAATAAAATATCATAAAAGCAACGTACAATTGCTGGAATTTTTTATTCATTCAATGAAATACACAGACAAACCATTTTCATTAGTTTGTATGCATATTATAGTACTTTTATTACAGAAGCTTGGTCTAATAATTTTTCCCAGGGCTGCATTATCAATAACACTACATGTGATTGTGTATTATGTGCAGAGCACTTTCATGAATAAAACTGAGCTGTGAGCTGAATAAGCAAACAAATAATCCACTTCCAAAAATCCCCACCTTACTTTTCTAGACTAGTAAGTTGACTTTATCTATACAGAATTTGCCTCTCCTGTATCATTATCTCTTTAACCATGTCTTTGCGCTTTACTTTGAGGCCACAGAATGCCATGATTTCTGCAATGTTTATGATGTGAAGTTGTTTCGACTACCTGCATTCAACAACACGGCCGTGCAGCCTGCGCGGCCGTGAGCAATTGAATTATCCCATCGTCGATGATCACATACATGTACATGTACATGTACATGTACCTTGCAAAATGCATGCCGTTTACTGTTTCCAAAGCCGTGATAAAGTCAAACTCTACTCTTATCCACACGATCTTGCCGTAAAACTGGAACTTTTCAAGGCTTATCCTTTAAAAAGTACAATCCAAATCGGCAAAAGACAGATCATTCGCTTCCTTGAGACATCGCAACTGCACATGCAAACACATGATGTGCACCGTGCACATGGGTTGTGTGACTGTGTACATGTAATAACATGCATCATGCTTGTGGTATGAATAGCCTTCCGCCTTCATGCGAGTGCGCAATTAAAGCACAAACCCACACATCCACACAAATCCTTGACGGTTATGCAATCCCTTCGCATGTACGTACAGTGTACATGTACACAAAAATAAGTTCCTCTGTGTGTACATGTACATGTACCTACACATGTACAATGCGTGTAGTAAGCTAAGCGATCGCCTCCGATCCCGTCTTCACTGCATGCGCAATCTATACTGTGTATATATGATGATGTATACGCAGAAATCTGTGATTTTAAAGGAAAATTGCGAAATATGCAGAAAAATCCTAGTACATGTATCAGAGGAAAAAGCGGAAATCTGCATAAACGCTGAAAATTTTCATGCCTGTTATAAGTGGAAATTATCATGTCCTATTTGCGAAAAACAAATTTTTACTTCCCCCATGTTTGGAATCAGCTGAGCAGTCTCTTCATGCCATGTCACAGAAGCTTTTGATTAGTTTGTTTTCTCTACCAGGAACTGAATTATTCATGAAAATTTTCGTAAAAAATTGACGAAAGATTTTAAAGTTATAAGTAAGAAAACAACAAGTAACGCTGATGGTGCATAGAGGCTACATGTATGTGCTGACCAAGACTATTCAAAATATATGGGGCACATGAGAAAACCATACATATGCCTTCTTAGTGAAATTTGGATAGGGGCACCTGCCTTTTGTTATGAGGAGAAATGTGGACTGGGGTACATT
>CM046860.1:43195147-43638308 GCA_025617745.1 Heliocidaris erythrogramma | reverse complement strand
CAGGCCTGCGCTAAGTTACCAATTAAGAGTTAAGTCAATCACGCTTCCGCATTGAATATTGGGATTGTGCCTGTACTATCAGCATAGTGCATACTCATGGTATGAAAAAAAGTCTCATTCATACTTCGGATGGCTGGTCTCCAGCACTGTGATATGAATAAAAAGGGGCTCCCTACGCTGTGATATGGATAAAAAGACGCTCCCCTGCGCTGCGTGTGTGATATGAATAAAAGGGTGTAACCTGCCTGCAACTTTTCAGCCACATGAGTCAATAGTGGCAAGGAAAGAAAGTTTTAAAAAATACTACTACTAAAGCATCATGGCATGGGAATACTGAGATTAAGAGATGATTAATCTATGACCTCGTTTATTAACATTATGTTAGTATGAATGGTAATCTTCTGATCCTGCAGCTTGGGCTACAAGTGTTTCCTGCATGATGTCTCCTTTTACTTGCATTGAATATCAATCAGCAGTGTGACATGTCACCAGAAAGCTAGCAAATGACTAGGGGCCCCTCCCAAAAGATTGACAAGCAGCTGACACACAATAATGGCACATCAAGACGCCTACTTGAGTGGTTCATCAATTTACACTTGAATTTCTACAGCACTGAAGGGGGGGGGGGGGGTCTTGTGAATCCTTACTTTCAAATTTAATTATTTTAAAGGTAAATTCATTCCTCAATTATGTTATCTTCTACTCAACTTTTAATAGCTGAATCAATAACAAATTTGCCATTTGCTATAACAAAGTCTACACTGCAGGAACAAAGCATTTAAACAAAACAAAACGGCATGCCCTATCTGGCCTGCTAAGGCAACATGAATTTCAGAATGAATATCACCCATTGATGATTCCTGCTCATATTTGTATCAAATAATATTCATACCTTAATAAACGAAGAAGCTTGATGGGAGGAATTTTAATTTGTAAACAAACTTTTAGGCATATTTAACACTGGGAGTAAAATGCCTAAAAATTTGTTTACAAATATTCATACCTGTTTGACATATATACGGAGATAAATTTAGCTCCAAAATGTACATTTCTCATAAAAATGAAGTCTAGACACAAGTAATACATGTTTGAATATGAACATAAATTCATTTTAAACTTTTTGAGGGACATATTTCAATGTATGAAAAAAAAAGAAAATTAGGGCCAGTGTTTGACCACATACAAACTCATTTAATTAAAAAACAGAAGGTATTATGTATACTCACCCTAAGTTCTGGACCTATTGTTGAAAGATGTAGAGAGAAAAAATAACATAATAGTTAAGAACACTGTGAAAACTTGAACAATACTAAGAAACCTTTCCAGTTTTATTTAGATTTTTCATGAAAGTTTGACACACAGGTTAATGAAACTGGAAAATATAACTTTCAATGATCAAATCAAATATTATGAATCTTGAGAGCATATTACAATTTCTAACGCATTGTGTCATTAATAGTACATGTGACAAAGAGAGATGAAAAAGCAGTGCTAACATCTTGAAAATGTTTTTTTCAATTTTGTAATTATAATGTCACACCTGAGGTAATGATAAATTGATAGTAATGTTAATGCATTTGAATAACCCATGCATTTGATTATTTGTTATGATTGTGTTGGGAGAGAAAAAAAATAATCTCATACTAGTACAGACATATATCTTGTCATACCCTTGTCAGAGTATCTGACATGACCTGCCAGATGGGATTGTTCAACTGGGAGAGCAAATAATATTTCCAATTCAATTTTGAAGACACTGATTCAAGTTCACAGCAAAGAATGCAAATGGGAAAAATGGTACTTTAAAAAGTACTGTTCACAGTGATACAACAGATTTTTTCTGCATCCTTTCGACAAATGCACACATACAAAGGTGCTGCAATATCTACAGGCTTTGTTTCTTTTTTAAGAAATATATTATATGGAATTTCTTTTTGTGTATATTTTCTTGTCCACAATATTCAAGATGAAATTTGTACTGTAGCCTCTAAATGTCAAATAATACATTTCGTATTTTTAAAAATCATTACGTCGTCTGTTTGGAGCCAGAAGGGCGTTAACTCAGAACAAATGATGGGACTTAACACCCTTCTGTCTCCAAACAGACGATATGCTTGCATTATAAACTAACTTGATATCTATTTTAATTACTACAGGTGTATGTACTACCCTATATGGTCTAAAGAATAGATTTTAATTATGGCCTTACGCTGGATCCCACCTTTCTCCTCTTTAGAGAGTGATGGTGCTTGAGCAGCGATGGCACTGGAGAGCTGTAAGAGACCAGAGGACATGCTGCTCTGTATCCCTGGTAACCCTGCAGCAGGATGAGGTGGCATGGGTACTGGAGGAGCATGTGCATGGGGAAGAGGATGCTGCATTGCTGCTTGACCCTGGAACAGGAATATCAACAAGATTAAGTGATGACAACTGATCACAGTATTTCACAAATTATATATACAAGTGCAAATACTATATCAGGATATGCAGTTTGCCTTCTATTAAAAAACACAGTGTAGGTCTCTTTTTGGTCAATCAAATTTTCTTCAAGTTGCATTAGCTACAACAGAACAACAGCCCTTCAAAAAAAAGCCACCTGGTTGTGATCTCCCAGAAGGCCTTTGGTAACCAGAATAGACGCCTTTCAGGGTTCTGTACCAAGTACTATGTTCTCACAAAATAGGAGCTGAGCCAACTGATTTCTGTGAAAGCAGCAAAACTGAGAGCACTGATTATACTTACTCCAGTCGCAACACCCACCAGGCTTCCGATGGTTTTGAAGGCTTACAGTAACTTTATAATGATATATACCAGCAATGATAAAGCAGACTGGCTTTCAATCAGCATTCCCATTTGACTCATCTTGACAGAAAAGTCAACCACACAAAGTCTTGATAAAAGTGATGTCATAACACTGACAATAAGTTTAGATTACTATAATATCTGCATTTACATGATGAATCAGCTTGCATGTTTGATATGCAAGACAAAACAGGTTGCAACAAGCAATTTTCTGATGTTTTATACTAGTCTTTGTACATACACGTAGGCTTAGCTATTAATTTGACCGCTGCTAGGTGCTATGGTTACTGTAGGCTACTATTGCCTGTTAATATTTGCCATAAGAGTTAAGCAGTATTATGTATATAACCAGTTGACCTCCCCTTCCATGTATTTGATCCAACTTATTTTAAATTGGATACTTAAAAATGAGATCCCAATGTGCCCTTTCATTTGAACACTGTTATTGATTTGTAAAGAAAATTTATTTGAAGCCACTTTTTTCATTAATTTGGAGAGGGATTATGCAGCCTACATTAGCGAGTGACCAGTTTGGAACTCGGTGTATATTTTACAAAGTTTCTGAGCAAAACCAGAGGATTTGTAGTTCCAAGCTACAATAATAATGGCATCCAGTCAACTGCTCATTGTAATCACTCAAAACACACTAGAAAAGCAGTACACAAACTTCACAAAGATATATCACAGTCACATAAATAATACAAATGTACCACTAGAGAATTCCATAGAGGCTATATTTCATGACTATCATTGAAGAATTAGTTACAAAAAAATTATCTAATTTCTGCCTATAATAAAAGATTTTGTATGGTATGATGAAACTCGGTATACATAATTGGATTTCCCTGAATAATGTTGAAGTTTTCAAGTACTTACTGAGAAGTGTGGGAACGCAGATTGTTGCTGTAGAAGAAATGGAGATATAAGTTAGTGATTAAACAAATGCAGTGGTCTCAGCAGATTAAAAAGATATGTTGGTGTTTTTAATCTGTAAAGATCATGCATTAAATATATTATAATAAACATGGGACATTACCATGTTAAATCTCTCTCTCTCTCGCCTGCATTGCGCAATCATCGGGGCAAAATTTTCACTGAGTGAAAATAATCAAAGGTTGGGACACTAAAGGGGTGCTGCCCCTGAGCCCCCTCCAAGTACCCCAATTTGTATGGTAACTTAAATACTCTTTAACTAAGATTTATTAGATGGTGAAGTTCATCTGAAATCAAGCTGTGTGTAAAAGAAGCAGAATATGGAGGTGTCGTGGTATAGTGGTTCATTCACTTGACTCTCAATGCAAGGGTTGAGGGTTTGAATCTCAGCCCGACACTAGCGTCTTTTGGCAAGACATTAATCCACCCAGGTGTTAAATGGGCACCTGGCAGGATTTATTCCTTGAAATGCACTGTGCGCTGATTACGGCTGCCGGAGCTAAAGCCAGGTTAATAATATCCAAAACCCTTTGGAAGCGCATAGGGATGTTATATTATCATGTGATATGCACTATACAAGAACAGTGGTATTATTATTATTATTATTATGTGTACATGAAATAATTGCCATGGGACACTTTTGGGTGCTGCCATCCATCAGACCCCTTGAATAATGATCTACTATACTTCACAACTTTGGTTAGAATTTACAAGTAGCAACAAGTTTCACAGAAGAAGGAAGATGTCAATTTGGTGTCACAGGCTCTTCGGGGGGGGGACAGAAAATCCACCCCTCCCTCCCGCGCTAAGTTAGATCCTCTTCCTACGGATGATTCTTACCTAATTTTGTTAGAACCCAGACATGCATTTAAAAATATCTCATTTTCACAATAGGGGCACTTCAAAAGTGCTGCCCCTCAGCCCCTTTGGAGGCAAGGTACCCTGTTTAAAAAAATTGAGGTCTCCTTCCTCTATGGATGATACCTACCAACTTTGCTTACAATCTTGCAACAGGGTTTAAAGAAGAAGATGAGGAAGCAAAAAATTAATCTAATTAGTACTGCAGTTATTGGTGCCCTTGGGGGTATTGCCCCAAGATTTTACCCTCCCCCTAAATTGGTACATGTAGGTACCTCATCTGTATTAGTTTAAATCATCCTTGCCTAAGGATGATCCCTGCTATGAAATACAACAAGAAGAACAAATACACTAAAATACACTGACAACTAATAAATACAATATGAAGAACAAATACACTAAAATACACTGACAACTATACAATATGAAGAAATAATACACTAAAATACACTGACAACTAATAAATACCATATCTAAGGGCAATACAATAAATAGGTATTGATATTTCCTTTGAGTAAGATTTTTGAAAGTAGTTGTGATCGTGTTATTAACTGGTCTGAATAGATTTTCTGACCCTCAAACCAATGTATAGATACCGAAATTACAACTACAGGATGAATACCTAGTGCTATATGGCCATTCTTAAGTGTCGGCGTTCAACTTGGAAGGCATAATGACAGCAATCATGATACCGGTTTGCATGTATTACTTAACAAAACTTCATTGTCTACCATATGATAACTTTATCTCGAAAATATACTTTACACAACTTTCTATTATAAATAGTAGCCCAAATCTAGCTACAACAAAATGTATAATGGGATTTTTGTTATTGTTGACTGCATTTTGGATTTCAAGGTTTCCTGACCACCATTACACATTTTATATTGTCTGAACAGATTTCTCAACCACAAAAGCCTAGTTATAATTATATTCTACATGTTCTCAAGGATGAATGTTGCATAATTTATAGCTACATTTAGGCGACGTTTGCAATCTTGGATGGAAAATGACAACTATCTTACATACTGTCTTGACTGTCAGGCTAATCTAATACTTTATGATGCTTTGACGCATATCAGTACTTATCAATTACACCTTTACTGTAAATAGTAACTCACTTCTGGTCATTTTTAGGAAATTTGGTGGCCACTTCGCCATGTTGGATTTTCAGGTTTACAAATTTTATGTGGTCTGACTTGATTTCTTAACCAACAGAATCTCGATATAAACATCAGAATTCATCTCTAAAATGGGTATTTCATGACTTATGGATATTCTTAGGTTGCAGCAGCCATCTTGGATACCAAAATGGGGCCATCTAAGGTGATGTCTCGAGTGTAAGACTACCCCTGTAATTTTTGATACTTTTACAAGTATAAATAGATATCTTAAGCCCTTAAATGTGTTTTTAATCTTGAATAGTACCCTCACTTCCGGCCATTTTTACGACATTGGCGGCCAATTTTGACGCCATCTTGGATTTCCAGGTTTCTTGACCCCCATAACACATTGTCAATAGCCTGAATGAATTTATCGACCCCAAAAACCTCTGTAAAGACACCAAAATTACATCCCTTAGATGCATATACATGTATATAGCTATTTTCAAAGGTGCTGGTGGCTATCTTGGACGCCATTTTGAAAATAACCACTTTCTGGAAGTCCGGTTTCCTTAGACTTTAATTATTTTATTCCTGACATCAAACACCCCAGTAAATTGACTCGTCTAAATGGGTAATATCATTAAAAAAACAGATGGGGAGCACACCCAGCTCATTGCACCCTGTCCCAACTCTGAATGATTGCAGTGGATATCAGCATAGTTAAAATCACAAGTCATAGAATTTAAATTGTAAGAATGTACTCACCCCTATGATGGCATTAAGTTCTGTCATTGTAACTTGCTTAGCCCGTTCTACTGCAGCTGCTACTTGTTGTTGATGCTGGAGGAGAAACGAAACAAAACAAAATTAAATAAGTAAATAAAGACAAACATAGCAGAAATCTTAACCTATACTTACATGTAAACAAGATGAATGCAACTGCATCCCCTATATGCCTCTGCCTAAATTCAGTTGATGGCTCAAACTGTTCTTGAAATATTTTGATAAGCAGAATAAAAAGCCTACAATTATAAGTTAATTGACCTCTTTAACATTTGACCTTACCTACTTTATAACCCAAAAGTCTGATCACTTTATCTCATCCTAGTCATTTATACAAAATAGTTGAGATATGGATGATAACAAAGCAATTATTTTCACATAAAATCACCTCTATGACCTGTCACATTTGACCTTCGTTTCACTATGGTGAAGATACTAGTTCCAAGTTTGAAGTTAATGGCTCAAATTGTTCAAGACAGTGGTAACAAGGCAAAAACCTGAAACTTCATGGTAAACGACCTCCATGACCTTTGAGCTTTGACCTACATTTGTCAAAATCTTATAAGATCATCTTCTTATGGTGATACATACTAGTACTAGGTTTGAAGATAATGGATTAATGAATCTTTAGATATAGTGTTAACAAGGTAAACACCTGCAATTTCAGAATTGACCTCTGACCTTTGACCTACATTTTCCAAATATAATCAGATCTTCTTTCTATGGTGATGTACTAGTACCAAGTTTGAAGTTAATGGATCAAATGGTTCATGAGATATCGTGTTAACAAGGCTAAAACCTGCAAAAATTTTCAGAACTGACCTTTGACCTCATAACCCAAAATCTAATCAGATTGGTACGAAAAAGACAATATTGTCTACTTCTCGAAAAAGATATTTAGGCCGAATTCACAAAAGAAGTTTAAACCAGAACATTAACCGGCCTCCTGGGTGCACACATGGGTTTTATTTAACCGCACGACTGGCAATGCGCGCTAATTAAGCTGATTTTACTACGCTTATGGAGCTATTCGTAAAGGTCACACACTTTTCATTCCGCTATTCGTAAAGGTCACGCACTTTCATTTCGCGTGTAGCAAAATATTGATAACGCATTGTGACTATATACGGACTGAAGAGATCAGTGAAACACATAAGTACTAGTCCGTCAAGGTCACAAACTTTTTACTTCTTATAGATTGATGGAGAAAACACATTTTATTACGTGATTACCTTTTGACCAATCTAAAGCAAGATTCTTAGTATGTGGAATATGATAGAACATATTCATCAAAGGCAATGCGAATGATACTCAGAAAGGGCCAACAAGAGCTGCCATAAGATCAAGATACAATGTTTGAATGGTATGCATTGAAGTTAGGAAATTTTCATGCTGGGTTTTTTAAAAATATTCATTGTATGGCTTATTAAGGCTTGACAAGGTTTGAAGTGATAGAAGATAATAATATTGTGATTCATGCATGTTTTTGGACGGGTATACAATACATAGGCACTGCACTAAAAGGAGGACTTAGATTCATTCATTTATAGGCAAGAACAGAGATAATTCATCATTTCCAATAGTCCAGGAATGTCTGCCTTCTGAATGCAGGGTTGAAAGTATGTCAGGAAATATCAAACATGTTCTACGTGTCCTGAGAATGAAATTCTGAAAGTACTTTCAAGCCCCATCGAGGACAGGAAGACTTGGGATGTAACCATACCTGCCAACCTTGAAGGACCAAAAAGAGTAATCCATTTATTAGTAACAGTGTGATGGAGCACGGAGGTGGGGAAGGGGGGGGGGGGGGGGAATCCCATTCTCATGATAAAATTTTTGTAATTATCCATGAAGGCCTTTACTTCTCCCTTAAACCAGTTTCCCCAGACTTTCTTGAAGTCCTAATACAGCATGCAATATTTTTAGCCCAGATTTTAAAATACATTTTAGCTAATTCTTCAGAAAAAGTAACACATTTTTGTAATTAGTATGATTACTAAATAACATGTGCTGGAGGATTTATGTAAAAAAAGAGTAATACTTTAGGAGGAAGGAGTAAGGAGTAATTTAGGAGAGAAAAGAGTAATAATTACTCCTAAAGAGTAATAGTTGACAGGTATGTGTAACGTTTATGTATAAATTGTGTAATACTTGTTAATATTTCTTTCATATTGATTAATTTTACATGTTAAAATGTAAGTATCCAGTGGTGTATCTAGGGGGGCAGGGGGAGCACGTGCCCCGGGCGGCACTTGGAGGGGGCGCAAAAAACGCAAAGGAAACAAAGGAAAAAGGGGGAAATGAAAAAAAGTCATAATCTTTATGGATTATGCACCTCCAAATCCGCAGGGTAAATGCACTACAAATCTAGTTTATGAGGGTTTGAAATGTAAAAATTTTCAAAGCTCGGTCACTTTGCTCCCTCGCATAATCATTTTATTTCAGGATCTCGTAATCTGCACCCCCAGTGTATAGTGTTCAAAGTGTTCAAATTTAAATGTAAACTGTCGTTACTTTGCTATCATGTAATTTTCATCTGACTCCTGCTAAATATTGTGCCCCAATATAGGATAAAGTGTATAAATAGCATTTGCAAAGGTTCAACACATTCAAAAGAAATGTCAACTTCAGGTCGCCTTGCTGAATTTCTTGACTATTAATAATAATAATAATAATAATAAATAGTTAAAGATTTTTTTTTTTATATGGCACACTTTTACTATCATCAGTGGATTCACTCTCTTACGCCCTGCAATTAGTATTTTGCATTTATTAATATTGAATTACTTACATGTATATTTTACCATCAGCTAATGAGAGACTTTTACAGGAGCTTGTTTTTCTTTTGGTGATCCACAAGGCATTCACTTATGGTTTCTTTTCTTTTGTAATTGTTATGCTCTTTTTGTTTCTTGAAATGAAATAAAACTAGAGCACTCGGAGGGGGGACCAGTCCGAGTACATGTATCCCCCGAACCCGTCACCCATCCCCCATTTGAATCAATGATGTGACTGACAAGGATAAAGTGACAATTTGGGACCTCAGGTATCACTGCTGACAAATTTGACCTTTTTTGTACTTTTGTTATTTATGGTTAAGATGGCTACGATGACTCGTCCCACACCAAAAACAATAGGCGTCTTCATCTTACCATAATGCACCTCCATGCGAAATTTGAAGGTGATCCAACAAAAACTGCATCCGGTAGAGCGCTCACAAGAAAATCTTTAGCATTTCTTTAAAAAATATGGTTCCCATGGCCACCATGACTCCGCCCACACCAAAAACAATAAGCATCTTCATCTTAACCATAATGCATCTCCATGTGAAATTTGAAGGTGATCTGACAAAAACTGCAGCCAATAGAGCGCTCACAAGAAAATCTCTGCGGCGGACGCGGCGCGACAATGCCAAATCCATAGTATCCCCGAACAATAGTTCAGGGGATACAATAAAATTACCTACATGTAGCTATATTAGCTTGACAGATTAACCAAATTGGATTCAGAAATCTAACATGAAATTTAAAAAAAACTAAGAATCTCACCTCTTGTGATAAAAATGGGATGATCTGAGCACAGATGGCATTCAACCGCTTCGCTATTTCTGTCTGTAAATATAACAAAATAAGAAGATGAATATGACTGCATCTCAAATATGCCTATCCCTAGATGCAGTTAATTTTCAATGATAATCATTTTTCTTCTACTAAACAAGTAATATATCAATGGCAGTGGTGCAGTTCTCACGATTTGTCTTAATCTTGAGACCAGTCTCAAAACTCTTTTGGTTTGGTCTAAAGTAAAAAGAACAAATCATACTCTGAAGTTGATGCAATGATGGCCCCTGTATATAATTACTCAAATGCCAATTGATGAAGGATTTAGGTGCCCGGCCGGGCCCCAATTATTTTAAAAGTGTGTCTACATGTATGTGACCCTCTACCGCAAAATGACCAATAAGTCGCAATGGGACTTATAGAGTAAATGTTCAGCTGAAAAAGGCGGTTTGGGGTGGAAATTTTGATTTTAAGTTTTTTGGTAAACTGTATCCTAAAAGTTCATTTATTAATCTATGATCTGACAAAATTTCAGGGTACATTGTAAATTACCATGCTGAAATATGTTTTTATCCTCTTCAAAATGACCATTTTTTCCTGGACATTCAAACTGTGTGTGTCAGCTTGCTGGGATTGTACTTAACATTGCTTCTCTGGTATAGCTCAAAAACTATGCACTGTCTGATATTCAAAATCTAAACAAAGAAATATATCTATTCTAAAGGTATGGGAAGTTCCAACTCATTCCAATAGTACTGCACAGTGTAGGCTAGGGAGCTTTGACTCTTGTGCTACAAACAATAGAACACAGATTAGGGTCTCTTAAATGGTCACTCTTCTTTAGAGCCCGTTTTCTCCATTGTTTTGGTCATAAGCCTGTCTGACACGTTGGCACTCTCATTTTAATTTACAATGTACAAGGGTTTGATCATTTTAGAGCTTAGAATCTAAGTTTCAAACTGTGCTGATATTTAAAAAACCCAAATTTCTGACGTATTGGTCGTTTTGTGGTGGAGGGTAACATACATGTATACATGTACATGTATACATGTACATTTATCTTAATGTATCAACATTTCTTTTAAAAATACATCAAACATCCATTAAAATGAGCTCTGCTGCTTCACGGCTGACAGAGCTTTCATCAGTACTTATGTGTTTGGTAATCCAATAACCAAAGTGTAACAAATTCTTCTTTTAAAAGAAAGGAGGAGAAAAAAATGTGTACATGTACACTCCGTTAGGTCCCATCTAGCCCTGGTGAAATACCTTTCAGAGCACAAACACGATAAATATATACAAACAGACGATTGGTACTACAAAACTTAAAGATAACATTTAACAAATTCATAGTGACAAAGCTTTTCGACCTGCACTCATCGGGTCACAACGCAGGAATGAGAGAATACAAGAAAATACAAAAGTCAAGGAAGGGTGTGTATCCGGGCACGCTAGAAATAAATATAGTTACATGGAAAAACATTTGATAGTTCACATGAGTACCAAAATAATGTGAAATTAATGTAATGTGAAATTTGAAGCCCCAAAACATGGACAATATTTATCACAAAAGTGCTACTGAGCATTTTAAATATCTGCAATCCCACCTGTATTATATTGTGTAGATCTATGAATGACTGCATGACTCATGGTTCCCCCCCCCCCCCCCCCACTCATAAGTTTCAAGGTTGATTTGGGTCTTGAATGACATTGTTTCAAACAAAAATGGTTGGAAAATGTATTTGCTGACTTCATTTTTCCCGATTTTCTCTGTATAGTTAAAAACTGATGAAATTGTACTCTATTCAGCCAGTACTGTCAGTATTGCATAAGTACGTACTCTGAGCGTTTTCCCACCAGCATTGCTACCTTAACTTCGGGGGAGGTGTCCAGCAGTAATTGCCTCACTGAGTTGCTTATTTCAAGATTTTTCAATCTTGGAAAAAGTTTACTTTATAATCATCATGTCGTGGAATTCATACTACAGTTTCCATTTGATGATTAATTCATCTTACCATATATTTGGTTAGATGACTGACATATTACATAGATTACCGTTACCCCCAAATTGAACATAAATTCTTCATACTTCAGCCAGTAACATGTGAGGTGTGATGGTGTAACATATTTGTACTGTTAGGTTTCAAACTATATACGTATATCAGCAGACAGTAAATTCAGTCTCTTAAAATAGACATGCACATCCAAGTCTACCCCATCCCTCACACTCACTCACTCACACACACATCCACTATAATTCCAACCATAAAAGAGTCTTCTAAAACCCTCATTTTTTGTTTCTGATTTTTTTTTTACTCTGTACACGGGTGTTTCAAATTCCTTTATTGAATTCTTTCAAATTCCTTTATATTTCATTTCATTTTTTTCCTGGACCCCCGTAAAAAAGGTTACAAGATAGAAATGTGAAGCTCACAATGCTTCTCTCATGTTATTTTGCAGCATCCTTTTTTTTTTAGAGGCTTTACTGTGCTTGTCTGAATGGGCTTTAATGGTACATGTACACGTACAAGAAGGAAACATGGTCATAAGCTACAATATGTAATGTACATGTACAAGTAAACTTCATGGTTCTCTGCATCCTGTGGAGTAAAGTGGGAAAATATGTGTACTTATTTGACCAAAATTTATATTAATCACAAATAAAATTGATATTGTAAAAAAAAAAAAAAAATTGTAAATGTTAATACTCACCTGTTTGTGCATTTCAACATTCAGTCCATATGACATCTCATAGTACTGTATGAATGACAGGATAACGAGCATAGAATAATTAAACGTACAAACCCAACATTTCACAAACATTGCACAAAAGATGAAAAGCTTATCAGATGTGATAGATCCGTAACATATCAAGGTTAAAATACAGGCACTGCAGAGTGAACTTTCCAGGCATTGTGTTCTGATTTCTGAATGATTCCATGAAAACATCAACTATTTATAAGATTGACACTTGATTTTGAAACCTTTTCTTTTTATGTCAACTACTCTGTACAAGCAGGTTTGACAAACGATTTGACCTCAAAAGTGCAATGTCTCTAACATTAAAATTGCACTTATTTTGGAAACATGACCTCATTGTTTAATACATGTACATGTATGACATCCATCAGAATCAAACGAAAAATGAATCAATACCGGCATTCTGGCATTAAAAAAACAAACAAACACACAAGTGAAATGCCCAGAGTAGTCTCGCCTGCATTGCTCAATTATCGGGCAAAATGTTCACTTCATTAAAAATCAAAGGTTGGGGCACTTAAGGGGTGCTACCCCTGAGCCCCCCCCCCCCCCCCCTGCCCCGTGTAGGCCAGGTTCCCCATCTGCATAACCTAAATCCGCTTCAAATAAGATTTATTGGACAGTGATGTTCATTTCAAATCAAGCTGTGTGTTTAAAAGAAGCAGAATATGTGTACACTGTACATGAAATAATTCCCATTGGGACACTTTTGGGGTGCTGCCCCTCCATCAGATCCCTTGAAGATAATGATCTACTATACTTGAACAACTTGAAGTCTCCTTCCCCTAAGAATGATTCCTACCTAGTTTGGTTACAATCTACATGTGGGAATAGGTGTTACAGAAGGAGGAAAAATGTCAGATTGGTGTCACAGGCTTGGGGTTTGAGCAGTTCCTCATGGGGGGGGGGGGGGAGGGCCAAAATCCCCCCACCTCCATAAGGATATGTACCCTATTTGCATTTATTTGCCTAAGAATAATTCCTTCCGTAGTTTAAAATATATATATTATCTACTAGGGGTGCTGCCCCTGAGCCCCCTTGGGGCAAGGTACCATGTTTAAGAAATTGAGGTCTCCTTTCCTCTGAGGATGATACCTACCAACTTTGCTTACAATCTTGCAACAGAGCTTAAAAATGATGAACCAAAAATGAATCTAATTACTGCCATTATTGGTGCTCTTGGAAGTGATACGTGCCCCCAAGACTTTATCCCCCCCCCCCCCCCCCCGCCCGCTATATTGGTAAGTACCCCGTCTGTATTAAGTTAGATCCTCCTTGCCTAAGGATGATCCCTGCTAATTTTGGTTGAAATCCACCACCAGGCATAAGCAAAGTTTTGTGAAGAAGTCAAATGTATCTAGTAGGTCCATGGTATAATACATGTACAAGGTGTTAAAAAACACAGTGGACACTTAACGTTAATAAAATTTTACCTCATATCAGACTGAGGTTTTCACATTGTAAAGTTGAAGGATGTAAATTTTATTGAGAGCAAGTTTCATGGCATTGCGCTGAATATTTGATTAAATTTTTCACTTTGTTCCTCATTATTTGTGATACTCTACAACCCTTTTGTGCAAGTTTCATGGAAATTGTATATGATTTTGAAATGAGAGTATTTCCAAAATTGTTGACACCACCGCTGTCTTCCGATAGGCGGCGCCTATGTCTCGCTTTTTGTTTACGCAGGCGAGACAAAAAGGACAAATATATGGCGATTACGTTTATTTAAATGAAAGATGAAATTTCCCCCATGTACAGAGTACAAACATGTCTTAATGACACTGAAATGAACCTTAACATACCATTTATATGATACATAAATAAATACATGTATGCTCATGAATAACAACTTGAAAAACTTTGGTGCAGGTATTAAAGTGAAGTTTTATTTTCCCAGGAAGACATACGTTTATGCATATACCCTTTATAATAGAATCATCAAAATGGTCTTGTGAACACATTTATCTTCTTTACTATGACTCAATCTACATTTTTATGGAAATTTAACTAGGGATCAGTTGGTATTTTTTTGACACAGAGATGCATGTATTGGTTTGTTTTCCACAGACCCAAAGTTCATTTTGAATGTTTCATGACATATATTCAACCCTCAACAAACACACCAAACAAACTATAAAACAGCCAATTAAATCAATTAATATAAATGTATATTAAGTAGACTTACCATTACATAATGTCTTTGCATTTCTGTTTTCTCCTGAGCTAATTTTTCACAGTCCATTTTCAACCTGAAGAATGAAATAAAGTTTTGAAAATTTTTTTAGAAAAACATTATATTCAAAGTTATACGACATTTCCCAAGTGTAATAATGCTACATGTCTGTATACCTATGTCTATGTCTATGTTTTCACCTGCTGGCTGAATATTATGTCATTTTGGGACATAACTTATTGCTAATGGGCCAACGACTAAGCCCACAATGGTATTCATTTAGTTGATTTTAATAAAAACAGAAAAAATGAGAGAAAAAGATTGGTAAAACTTTGAACAAAATCAGATAAAAAATAAGAAAGTTAACAATTTTTGTAGTTGTAATCAACCAAACACAAATTGGCGACTCAGTGATGTATCTAGTCTTCAATCAAGACGGCTGTGCTGCTCTGTCAATCTCCTGGTTGATCCTCAAAAATACGCGGAATAGTCCTGATTGCGCAGGAAGTTGACACACGTGTGCAGCTTGCTGCACGCTGTCTTTGAACACCCGTCAACGTCATCAATATTCATACATGAAAACAACCAAGAGTATATGAATCATTCAACAACCTTCCCAAATAGGGCAGTACGACCCATTACGTTTTTAACCCACATATTTAAGCGGAACAACTGAACTCTATTAGCCAATCAAATGAATGCACTGTAACGGAAAAGATTGAGCTCTTCCATTATTCAGTGGGGACCGAAAAGGGTAGATAGCGGGATAAAGCTGAAATTATTTGTACTTTTCTTTTCTCTTGATTAAAAAATCAACTCACAAATAGATGTTTGCTCATTTTTCAAAAAGAAAATGGTCAAACAGTCATACATGTACTTTTCTTATATCAGGCATGAAAATTGCTGTTTATAAAAAACACTGAAAAACTTTCGCGAACCAGACTGAGTGGGGAGAGGGGGGCGTCCCCCCTGCTATGGTAGGGAGATTTTTCAAATTTGGGCTTCAGAATCGTGCAATCTAATGCATTCTGTGGTGAGATAATTAACCTCATATTCAATGAGAATCTGGATTAAGATGATTCTATATATATAGCGTAAGTCATACCAAAACAGGCTCTGGGTACACATACAGCCATGGAAAAAAATATTAGACCAAGAACGATTACTGAAAGTGTTATATTTGTGGTAAGAAGGAAATAAAATATCATAAAAGCAACGTACAATTGCTGGAATTTTTTATTCATTCAATGAAATACACAGACAAACCATTTTCATTAGTTTGTATGCATATTATAGTACTTTTATTACAGAAGCTTGGTCTAATAATTTTTCCCAGGGCTGCATTATCAATAACACTACATGTGATTGTGTATTATGTGCAGAGCACTTTCATGAATAAAACTGAGCTGTGAGCTGAATAAGCAAACAAATAATCCACTTCCAAAAATCCCACCTTACTTTTCTAGACTAGTAAGTTGACTTTTATCTATACAGAATTTGCCTCTCCTGTATCATTATCTCTTTAACCATGTCTTTGCGCTTTACTTTGAGGCCACAGAATGCCATGATTTCTGCAATGTTTATGATGTGAAGTTGTTTCGACTACCTGCATTCAACAACACGGCCGTGCAGCCTGCGCGGCCGTGAGCAATTGAATTATCCCATCGTCGATGATCACATACATGTACATGTACATGTACATGTACCTTGCAAAATGCATGCCGTTTACTGTTTCCAAAGCCGTGATAAAGTCAAACTCTACTCTTATCCACACGATCTTGCCGTAAAACTGGAACTTTTCAAGGCTTATCCTTTAAAAAGTACAATCCAAATCGGCAAAAGACAGATCATTCGCTTCCTTGAGACATCGCAACTGCACATGCAAACACATGATGTGCACCGTGCACATGGGTTGTGTGACTGTGTACATGTAATAACATGCATCATGCTTGTGGTATGAATAGCCTTCCGCCTTCATGCGAGTGCGCAATTAAAGCACAAACCCACACATCCACACAAATCCTTGACGGTTATGCAATCCCTTCGCATGTACGTACAGTGTACATGTACACAAAAATAAGTTCCTCTGTGTGTACATGTACATGTACCTACACATGTACAATGCGTGTAGTAAGCTAAGCGATCGCCTCCGATCCCGTCTTCACTGCATGCGCAATCTATACTGTGTATATATGATGATGTATACGCAGAAATCTGTGATTTTAAAGGAAAATTGCGAAATATGCAGAAAAATCCTAGTACATGTATCAGAGGAAAAAGCGGAAATCTGCATAAACGCTGAAAATTTTCATGCCTGTTATAAGTGGAAATTATCATGTCCTATTTGCGAAAAACAAATTTTTACTTCCCCCATGTTTGGAATCAGCTGAGCAGTCTCTTCATGCCATGTCACAGAAGCTTTTGATTAGTTTGTTTTCTCTACCAGGAACTGAATTATTCATGAAAATTTTTCGTAAAAAATTGACGAAAGATTTTAAAGTTATAAGTAAGAAAACAACAAGTAACGCTGATGGTGCATAGAGGCTACATGTATGTGCTGACCAAGACTATTCAAAATATATGGGGCACATGAGAAAACCATACATATGCCTTCTTAGTGAAATTTGGATAGGGGCACCTGCCTTTGTTATGAGGAGAAATGTGGACTGGGGTACATTGGGTATCCTTCAGGAGTAGACCCTACAGCTAAATAATTTTTACAATCGTGCAATCATAAGAGAGGCTCTTTTGTGGAGATGGGAAATAATGGCGCGTATATGTTCCCTTGTAATCTCGTCCTTTGTTGCTGCCCATGGTGGTGTATTTGTACAGTCAAATTTCATCACCATCATTGGTATAATAATTAATTTAATGTAATAATTTCTGTACTGGGATGACGCCTTCATATGTCTTCATATTGTTGAGATTGAAGTCGTTTATTGCCGCCAACGGTGAATTTCTATTCACTAAATAGCTGAATATATACGTTTGTCCCGAGAAAGATCTTTTTAAATGTTAGTCGTCTTTATTTTTATATTCTTCACAAAGGGAAATGCCCTTAAATAACTTAAATACCCATCAACTATGATGGATGGTGAAGTTCATTTGAAATCAAGTTGTGTGTATTAAAGAAGCGTATATGTGTACATGAAATAATTGGTATTAGGACACTTTTGGGGTGCTGCTCCTCCATCAGACCCCTTGAAGATAATGATCTACTATACTTGAACAACTTGAGGTCTTCTTCCCCTAAGAATGATTTTCACTACCTCTGTAAGGACAGAGGTACAGTGTAATGCATTAATTTAAATCCTCTTTGCCTAAAGATGATTCCTTCCATAGTTTTATTTAGAACCCATTTTCACAATAGAGGCATTTTAGGAGTGCTGCCCCTGAGCCCCCTTGGGGGCAAGGTACCCTGTTTAAGAAATTGAGGTCTCATTCCTTTATAACGGATAATACCTACCAACTTTGCTTACAATCTTGCAATGGCTTAAAGAAGCAAGAATGAATGTAATAATTGCCATTATTGGTGTTCTTTTTATCTAGAACCCAGCCATGCAATTTTTAAATATCTCATTTTCACAATAGGGGCATTTTAGTAGTGCTGCCCCTGAGCCCTCTTGGGGGCAAGGTACCCTGTTTAAGAAATTGACGTCTCATTCCGTTATAACAGATAATACCTACCAACTTTGCTTACAATCTTGCAATGGCTTAAAGAAGCAAGAATGAATGTAATAATTGCCATTATTGGTGTTCTTGGGGGTGGTGCCCCCAAGATTCCCCCCCCCCCCCCCACTATATTGGTAGGTACCCCATCTGTATTGATTTAGATCCTCCTTGCCTAAGGATGATCCCTGCCAATTTTGGTTGAAATCCACCAGCAGAAATGTTTTGAGAAGTCAAATGCATACTGTGTACAATACATGTAGCTCTAGACAACTAAATTTTACCAAAAACTTAAGTTAAACTGTCAATATGATGAAAATGTAAAGTTTGCGTATTCATTTGAAAGAGGTTATTAACATAAAGACAATCTTTACCAAGAATGATGTTTTAAAGAATTTGAATACTACATAAAATATATTACATCACTGGAAATCAGGAGCAAGTTTTTGTTGCATGTGATAGCATCTAGACCATAAAGAAACACCTTTACATGTAAATATATTGCTATTAAAACAAAGAAGATTTACGTGAATCATCCGTGAATTCTGGCCATACTAGAGTTCTGTACCCACAACTGGTACTGCGCATGTACCTTTTCTACAATTCAACCAAAATATTATTGGTCGTGTGTCATGAACTGGTCCCCCAAAAAAGGTATTATATTTTTGTAATATACATCCATTCCTCTTCCTTCTGACAAAACTTGGTCCACTGGCCTTTAGGGTAAACATTTTCCCCAATTTTAGGGGCGGTCTGACAACCCATCCCGATGGAAAATTTTGTCCGTTTTTGTGTTTTGGTATAAATGTAAAGTATAGTCATACACCTTCCTTCTGACTAACCAGTGCATATGTTAGATGGGTTGAAATTGACCCAACTTTTGGGCCCTTTGGGGGGCTCTGGGGGTCAAACCCGGCAGCTTTAGTCAGGCTGACAAGCTCTTTGTGAATGACATGGATGGTCTAAGTAACTTTATGGGGTAAAATCTCATATGTAAAATGGGGTGACTATTTTGGGAAGGCTCCCAGACTAAGAGGAGTTATTGTGTTTCTAACTTTTGGAACAGCTTGGCTCCTTAAAGTTCTTTACATGTATGTGTGTTTACCTTCGTACAATACATGACTCAAATGTGAAACATACATGTACGTTACCGTCTTTACCATGTTTATAGTGGTGTGTCATGAGTTGTTCCACTTTTGCATTACAAGGTGATTTTAGATTCTGTGACACATTTTTAACTTTAAAAGCCTACATGTATATCTCCTTCAGTATACAACATATGATAGAAAAAGTATACAATTCCTGATATGAATCTTAATATGTATTCAAAATTGACATAATGTGTAAGGTAAAAGATTTACATGGACTTGAATATGAAATTGTTGATAATTTTTCTTATCTTATTGTTTTCATCATTTGTTTTTTTTTAGGCCCTCCTATTGCAATAATAATGTTATATTCTTTAAAAATTGATTCAGATCCTTACAACAATGTATAATTGTATGGGGTCTACGATTGTGTATAATGACAAAATCACAAAATTTGTAAAACAATACAAAAATATTCCATTGCCATCGTATAAAGTTTTACATCATTTGTTATTGCTGCATGCCCAAACGTACTTTTCAGTAATAAGACATTAAAGAGTAAGATAGCTTTTATTAATTTTTAGTTATTGATGAATCAAAAGTGTCAATTTATTTTTTTTTAACCTAGTGCTTGCAGTGCCACTTTTGAACTAGAATTCCTGGTATTTCAGTTTAATACACTACTTTTGCTCAGCCAACCATTCGTGAAGGTCCGACTTCAAAGTGATTAAACAATTTTACATGAAAGAAGAAAATTATCAATTTTCATTCTTTTCATGTCAGATTGGTTTTGAGGTAAGCTGAATTTTCCCAAATTCCTAAATTTGAATTGTACATTTTTAGTGGCTTTGACCCACATATTTAGAAATGAGGAGGAACTGATCTGATGTCATGTCCTGTATTACCACTAAACTACATGTACATGTAGTAGCCACCTCAAAATAAAGTTGAACACTTCAAAATACATACATGTAGTATTTATTAATGGATGCCATTATATGTACTTACGTATGATACTGTGCCTGTAAGAAGCTAAACTCTTCCTTGATGCGATCACATGACTCTGGAATTGTGAATTTGAATGGTTGCCCAGGTTGATGGGGTGTCTGAAGAGAAACACGAGAATGAAACTTCATTATAAACATCTTAAATCATCCAAGATATTGCACAGATCTAAGTATAATCTAAATATAAAGCCTATATACTTTTATGTTCAGCTACATTGTACATGTAGATAGGCTGCCCCTGAGACGAAACCCCCCCCCCCCCCCCCCCCCCCCCCCCCCCCCGTGTGGGCAAGGTACCCCATATATATAACTTAAATCCCCTTCAACTAAGATTTATTGGACGGTGAAGTTCATTTAAAATCAGGCTGTGTATTTTAAAGAAACAGAATATTTGTACATGAAATAATTCCCACTGGAACACTTTTTGGGTGCTGCCTCTCCATCAGACCCCTTGAAGATCTACACAATCTACTACCGGTACACTCGAACAATTTTAAGTCTCCTTCCCCTAAGAATGATTCCTACCTAATTTGGTTACATTCTATATGTAGCAATACATGTAGGTGTTACAAAAGAAGGAAAAATGTCAATTTTGGTGTCATAGGCTCTTGGGGGCCAAAGGATGATTCTTACCTGCATGTATTATGTACATATGTATACACAAATGGAATAAATTCACTTGTGATGCCCAAATTCAGAACGTTAGGAAATAAAGTAAAAAACTGAGGGTGTATTGTGACTTATACCCCTTTCAAACCAGTTTACCCGCTTAACTTCACCGGTGAAAACCTTCAAATTTTACGAGCATGAATTCCTTAGGTTACGTGGGGAAGTACAGGAGCACCATTCAGACCGACCTCACTTACCCAGTGAAGTTGCCATTGGTTACGAATTCCACGGTCGCTCGACCGGGAAGTCAGGTCATTCAGGGCGCCCGTGTTTGTGTTTTCGCGCGGCGTTTTTAAAATGAAAGTCGGCATCGGTGTAAGAAAATATGGTGTCGACGTTGTGTGCTGCACCGATTGTAAACATTAACTCGTAAAGAGTATTATGACAATTGTAAAAGTTAAAAATAAAAAGAATAAAGATCCTCATCATAATCATCAAAATATGATAAGTATATATTTTCTGTGCAGTTCATGTTCAGTTTCAGGAGAATGGGAATTATAAAAAATTTATATTATTACATTGTACAAATAACAGTTACACGCAGACGAAAGGCCATCAGTTTATGTTATGCTGCTGCGAAGGGCAAGCTGCCTTAGCACACGTAATTTCGGTGACAGGGTGGAAGTGATAATTGATCTCTGACGTATTCACTGGTGAAGTTCTCCGCTTCCCTTTCAGACCAACCACTCGCCCGCTTAAACTCTCTTCACTCGCTTAACTTCTCCACCTCGGTAGGTGGTGAAGTTAAGCGGTGAAGTTAAGCGGGTGACTGTTCTCTTTCGTCCCTTTCAAACCAAAACTTTCCCCGCGTAACTCTAAACTTAAGCGGGTGAGTGCTTGTTTGAAAGGGGTATTATTTTAATATCACAAGATGGTATTACATGTACATTTTTCAAAAGAGTATACCATTACAATGAGAAAACTGCAATAAAAAACAAAATCTAAAAAAATATGACGAGTTAAATAATGAAAATGACACATACCGGTACATGTAAATGAATGGGCGTCCTTGCCCCCTACAGTGCACTCTCGCGCAATGATTACGTCACAGCCCAAAAGGCAAATGAAAGCGCGCTCATACATGCAGAAGGTAAGTATGTGTAAATATATGTATTCAGGGCGCATGTACAGGTATGATTGAGTATTTTCTTTTGAGAAAAATAAAAATCTACAAATTTTTAGTACAACTTGCAAGTGGGAGAGGTCCTCTAAAGATATGTCACCAGTCACACCACAGCCCATGCGGAAAGTGCTTATTTTACTAAGCTCGTATTCACGCTGGCGCGCAACAGTTATGAATATTCATGAGCAGAAGGGTATGGTAGAAAACTGCCAATTACTTCGCTATTTCTTAATGGATTTTTACCATTTTTGTCACAATTGAAAGAATGATAATTCTATCAATTTCATGTCAAAACTTAGTAGTTTAATTAAAGAAGACTGTTTCAAATAAGCAGACCATTTACATGTAAAAATGAACGACGTACATGTAACCTTGATGAAAAAGGGTGAAAAAATATTGGTCAGATAACTTGCATCATTGTGTTTTTTAGCTTGATATAATTGTGATAGAATACTCTTTCAGAATTCACAATTTTGAGCATGACACAGATTATTTCCCATCCATAAGATCGTGCCGAATGGCACAACGTGATTGGTCCGTTCATCATGCACGTCACAAGAAACGTAGTCTGCTCGATACGACCAACTGAATTTTGTACAAGACAAAACCCCTGTGGAACTTTGTCGTGAATTAACTGCTGCTGCACTAGTGTAAAAACAGACAACAAAATAACTAATAACAAGATTGAATTTACTTAAATTTTCTAGATTACCTAATCCGGGACTCAACTCTTACTATGCTACAAATTTGGAGTTTCAGAGCTGAAATCTTTCTGCTCCTGTATGAATGATCTAGACTGGACCAATCCCTGCTAATACACATTAAGCGTATTGAAGCCTATTCAACTGTTAAAGCTATGTTGCAGCACAAGCTTATCCGAAGATAAGATAAGCAAACATGCATGGACAGATGTCCATGTGGACTGCAAAATAACGATCATTTCCAGATTTTTTACAATTAAAAAAAATTGCTTTTTTTCTTACCCCTCCCTAATTTTAGGAAAAAATAAGGAGGTGAATAATTTACTGCATACGAGAGGTATGGAATTTTAACTTCCAGTTAAGTTCCAATTTTCAAGTTAAAATACAGATCCATAGGTCCATATGCTGTATTGTTCTGCACTCCTAAACAAGAATCACCATAACAACTGACAGGAGGGTTAAATACATGTACATGTACAAAATATTATACAAATCTCTGGGGAGCATGCCAGCCCTTTGCACCCAGGCTAGCATTGGCTTTCGCATGGTCTTTTGCATGTAAAACGGTTCAAATAAACCCATATTTTCATCAACAAATAAGTGCATCAAAAATGTTCCGAGTTCATTGTCAGTGCCAATTATCCATCTCGACGATCATCAACATCAAATCCTTGAGCCAAAATTTGGAGCGGACCATAGGGAAACTCCGGAAACTCCGCTGATGGTCCCTCCTACCGCTCGGAAAGTTTTGAGCTGCACAAAATATTGCGAGCGGTGAGGAGCGGGCAATTTTCCGCCCAGTCAAAGTCTGGCACCGCTAGACGCAAGTTTGTGGACGCTTGGGTCCGCTAGGCCAACGCAGAAATCTTGAACGCTGGACCACCGCTGCTTCGTCAGCTTTGCCGGGCGGTGATTACACGTTGCACAAACTTTGGTGGAGCGGTTGTAAGCGTTTTACGAGCGGACACGGGATTGCTGGAACGGTGTCGGGCGTTGAAGCAGCGATCCATTGCGGTGATGAACTTTGGTTTGGCGTTGGTATGGAGGTGTCGGAGCGGGACCAACGCTCGCTACCGCTCGCTACCGTTAAACCAACGCTAAAGCAACGCCGGCTTCAGCGGTGCACCGCTAAGGCAACGCCCGTGTTTTCGATTTTTTCCCCATTTTGTGCGCGGTGACGAGCGTTGTCGAAATTCGGCCCCCTCTCCCTACCGTTCAAGGAACGCTCCAACAAAGTTCTGGCGGTGTGACCGGGCCTTAAGAGTCTCTGAATCAGGTAATCTAGCAAATTTAAGAAAATTAAATCTTGCTAGAGCAATTTGGTGAATGTTTTGTGAATGTTTGACTGAGTCCCACATAGGCATAGCCATGGGCCTATGGCTATGCATAAGTTATGGGTGGCTAGTGGGCCCCTGGTCATGCTGGTGCACCCTAGCCCTAGGCCTAGCCATGAGCACAGCCACACTCCCACAGGCACAGCAAGCATCAGGTGGAGAGAAGGGAAAAATAATTTAGATCTAAAATTCGTTCAACACATACATATAGACTACAGCCAGGCATTACTAGATCTATGTGAATATGACTATGAGTAGTAGTTGCAGAACTAAAATAGTACAAGAACAAAGAATGTTCATGAAAAATGAAAATCGGTATCACTATCAGTCAATGCTTATGGATGGGACCATAACCAAAGCCGACATGTAGGAACCTCACGTCACATACAGATCTGTGGTTATGCGCAAACACCAAGTTCCACAGCACCTCCTCACAACAGTTCGAGCGATTTCTTAGGCTTTAGCACATCAAAACATTAATGAAAAAAATCACTTACTGCATGCCTCGTTTGAGGATACATGGCGGGAATTGGCTCCAGACTCCTTTAAATAATCCAGAATAAATCTAAAATCCACGATGTTATATTCCAATAACTCTAAATCCTCAAGAAACGCCTTGGTATCCTGGCCATGAATTCACAACAGTTCATGTGTAAACTTAGTAATTCCAAATAGCGAAGCATGCAATGTCTACTTGTACGTAAAACACGTACCGTACCCCCACCACACACACGTACATACACACACATACACACACTCACACACACTACGTGTATATCCAATGGGCGGGCATGACAGGCTTTAGTACTCAATGCACTGTACTGTTTGTGTGGTGGGAAGTAATTTGCCCGCGTATATAGTGTCGGCGTATATATTCGTCCAAGTCAATTCAACGCTGCATACACTTGTAGTTGCAGTTCAACGAGGATCATATATTCAGTTGTTTGAGAAAAAAAATGGATACCGTTGTTATCCCTCACAAGTGTAGGTGTAATCCATGTTTAGTTCGAAAACTTTTTTTTTAATTATTTGCAACACTACATCACTTGTCAGTAAGTTAATGTTTTTCAATATCCAAAAATATAAATCTGGCATAGAATAAACTATATCATGTACGGCATATAGATACCATATAATAGGTTAGTTTCCACGCGGGACGCGACGACAAAGAAACAAGTGATATATTCCATAAAAGGAAAGTAATTGATTGGCTGTATCACCGACGGCGATTGAACGTGACCAGTCAGAAGAGAGAAATTCACGTGCCACTAATGTATGTTCTAGTACTATATTCAATAACCAATCAGTCGCCCGTATGGCCACAAGACACGCCCCGTGGGTGACACTGTGATCACGCCTGACTAAAGTTCAGCTGACAAATTGCTGAAAGCCTCACCTACCACTTATCCGCGGAATGCGGGCACAGAAACCGATTGCATTTCACGCTGATATAAGCTGGCAATCCAGCCACACACTGCACACCGCGGCAGACGAGGCTGCACAATATTCCGTAGGGATTAGCTAGCCAACAACAAAGCAAGGAAAATTATCAAGTTACCCTGGGGGTAGCCGCAACGGGGGTTCGAACGATAAGATTGCACTTACGTGAGCGAAAAAAGCTCGCCCTTATTTATTAAAAATAAACACAGGCGATACAGTGTACATGTATCCGGCCGAGATGGTGTGTGTACCCGGGAGGGTTTGCCATGAAAACAAGTCAATCAAATATTGGCGGAGAGATCTTGCTTGAATTGAACACAACTATGGCAAACAGAACTTACATCGCGTTTAAAAATGTCGGGGTTTTTTTAATTATTATTTTTGTTCGCTATCTTCATCTGTCCACGGCTAGGATCAATTTAGGATTTACACTATAGAACCGTGATAGGTTTATGATAATCGGAATAATGGACCATTTGGCCCATTTCTGACACATTCGTGAAGTTATATATTACTCTATTTTAGTTAAGTGTCAAGTAAGGAAACAGTAAGGCGTTCTGTATAGCGTTCCTGACAACGCCACTCTGATCCGCTATATAAATTCACTTGTTCGACTAAACCAGTGAAGCTACAAACAGATGGTGGTCAATTTGGTATTAGACTCAATTATCAGGGGCGGATCCAGGGGCGAATCGGCCGCCCCCCCTTCCCTGTGCCAAACCCAACTGGCATACCTTGAGTACACAATTTTAAAAAAATGCCTCCTTACTTGTGTACTTTTCCGGCTCGCGGCCCCCTCTTTACAAAATCCTGGATCCGCCCCTATAATTATTTCTTTTATTAATTTTGTACCATATATATAGTAGTCACTCAGGGATTCTGAAAAGTATGAAGTATAGTTATGTGAAATGAAAATTCAAAGACTCCGTAACTATCATTGGGGGGTGAGATTCGGCTCACAGCTATCAGTCAACGGAAAACGACAAACAAAGAGTATCATAAAAACGAAATCTTATAAAGACCTGTCCATGGCTGGGTGATAATAATTCTCACCGCCGCCAAATATTATTCTCGAGGACAGAAATACACTGTACAGTGGTATGGTACTCTCACACACAGAAGGACACGCCTACTTATGGCGAAAAATCGGTGACTAGAAATACCAAGTCTCTGATTGGCTAGCCAGATTCATCTAATTAAATGCACGTGAGCTAAGTAAAATGCAAAGACTCCAATACGCTGACAAAGTATGTATGTATGGCTGGAAGAGCTGTGGCTGCTTGAACCAATGTTTATGCTACCGCAGTAAGTCCACAAAATGAGCCTATATATTGGTTTAGTAACCCAGCTTAGGAAAGAGTGGAAGTAATACTAGTAAGTGAACATAGTAACCTGCATGTCTAAAACGCCAATTCAAGCATGTAATATACATGTACAAAGCAGGTGTGTTATGTCCATGATAGATTATTGTACATCATTATAATTATAGGCCTATTGGTCAAGATCACTGTGATCAAACATATTTCTACTAGGTGTAAAAAAAAACATTTGACACTGCAACTCAAAAGTTATAACTCGTATGGGACTGAGGTTTTTTCACACTGTAAAATTGAAGGATGTCAAATTTATTTGGAGTAAGTTTTATGACAGCTCTTTGAACACTATTCTTAAAACAATGCTCCGAATATCTAATTTGATTTTCACTTTTTGAAAATCAAGGCCGTAAAATCTGTGTGTATCAGTAATAGACCTGTTTACTAAGTTATTCAAATTTTATGCATACTTTTGAAACAAAGGTTGTTCATGACAACCTGAAAGCTTGCCAGAGGCTTGTCAGACATAGCAACAAGTAATGTATGCAAACTGGATTCCAAGTATTGTAGTTCATTCATTAATAACAGGTTAATGGAATACCTCGTTACTAGGTCCCCAGGAAAGAAACATTCATAAATTTGAATCACTTAGTAAACAGGTCTATTAAAGGGAAAGTTCACCCTGGTATTAAGTTGCTTGAGAGAAACAGATTGGTGAAAGTTTGAGCAAAATCCGATAAGAAATAAGAAAGTTATGACTTTTTGAAGTTGAAATCAATCAAACACAAATTGGCAACTCCGTGACGTATCTTGTGAGCTCCTCTCCCATTTGCTCAGTACAGAAAATTGCATAAATTTCCATTTTTTTTAAATGAAAGAATAGATTTGTTACGGGATTTTTGTAAAAACATATGAGCAATGGTTATATCTAAGGTGCTGTATCCGGCCAACTACCCCCACCCCATGACAACTACCCCCAGGACAACTACCCCCAGGACAACTAACCTCGGATGCTGGGGTCGTTGTCCGGGGGGAGGGGGTAATTGTCCAGGTGGTAGTTCTACCGAGGAGGATAAAATTTGTTTCGGGGGTGTTGAGGTAATTGTCATTTTAGTGGGATTTTTCCGGGGAGGGGGTGGGGGTGGTAATTGTCGAGGGGGTAACTGTCCCGGGGCCGTCCTGGGGGTAGTTGTCCTGGGGGTAATTGTCCTTTGGGGTACTTGTCCGGGGGTAGTTTTCCAGGGGTAAATGTTGTCCTAGAATCCTAAGGTGCGTGTATGATTTGCAGGTCTTGAAGAACATATAGGTGAAGCGCTAGAGGGACGGTGCTTTCCATCTCAAAAGCTGTGATGCAAACTGCAAACTGAATATCCACTGATATGGGAAAAGACTAGAACACAGAGACAAACCGGTGTATCTAGGAGTTACTCTGGACCACACTCTTTCAAAGACCATGTCAGCAATACCAAGCAGTGGCGTATCTAGGGATTATGGCGTCCGGGGCAAATAAAGAAGTTGCGCCCCCCCCCCCCCCCCTCCCCCAGTACCCAAACCTATCTACTTTATTGTACAGCGAAGGAGCAAAGCAACCGAGCGGAAGTTTTTTGCATTTTTTACCCTAAGAAGCACAATTTCTTGTGCATTTTACCCAGGAATTTTTGCAACTGACCACTGCAACTATGTGGTAGAGAAGTTCTAATTTTGTACATTGATAAACGGTTTTCTATTCACTCCATTCTAAAACTGAGAGCAAAATAATTAACTAAAAAAAACCCTTGAGAAATAGTCGAGGAATTCAGGTGGGGTGCATAATCCTTAAGGATTGTGATTTTTTTTTTCATTTCCCCGTTTTTTTCTCTCCTTTGCTTTTTTGCGCCCCCTCCAAGTGCCGCCCGGGGCACGTGCCCCCTGCCCCCTAGATATGCCACTGATACCAATACAAAGGTAGGAGCGAAGAAAAACATCTTGAGAAAGTTGGCAAACTCCAAGTGGGGAGCAGATTCAAGAACCATTCGAAGTACTGCCCTTGCCCTGTGTAATTCAGCAGCTGAGTATGCCTGCCCAGTCTGGGGACGCTCCTCACATGCCAAGAACTTGGATCCTGTTCTAAATACAGCTTGCGGGACCATCTCTGGTTGTCGCCTACTCTGGTTGATGACCTGTACCTGCTGTGTGGAATTGCCCCTCCGACCAATGGCGTAATGAGCCAAAATTTTTAAGAGGGCTAAGCCAGCAATAATTGAAGAATTTTCTAAAGCGTCAGGAACAGAATACATACTATACTCGTTCATAAATCCTTTGAATGGGGGGGGGGGGGGGGGTATAAAGGGAGAGGGTACGGTACACCCGTCCCTTCCACAAATAAGATTTCATTGCACTTTGCTGTACCACGAAAATGTTGCACTTATCTTGCTAAATTTCATAATCTTATTTTGCGAGGTCGTGTAGCGACCGAGCCAGATTTTTTTTTCATTTTGTAGTTTGAAATTTTCCATTTCAGACCATTTTTATGTATAAAAATATACAGTGTAATAAGCAAAATCTGAGCTTCATATCCAGCCTTTTCTTTTTTCTCTTATTGTGATAGGCTAGTCTAGGCTATGTAATACCTATTTATAGATTTTCTTTAAAATTTCAACAAGGGAGCGGAGAGACCGACTGAGAGGTTTTTTTAAATTTTGAATAGTGAAAGTTTGCATTCTAGAGCACTTCTGAGCCTGAGATACATTTTTTTCTAGCCTTGCAGGGGGTATATAAAATGGATGTCTTTTCTTTTCATCTTTCTTTCTTTCTTTCCCCCTTCCTTTTCTTTCTTTCCTTTTCCTTTTTTTATTTTTTTATCGTGGAACATTTGGGGGGCTGCAGCCCCAACCCCCCCCCCCCAAGTACGCCAGTGGTTCCTACAGTAAGAGGAGAAGTGTCTTTGGAACGCACCAAACGGGAAGATGACATTCGCCACCCACTTTTCCAGCATGTCCCTCCACCAAAGCAGGCGCGGTCCCCCAGATGCCTTTGCACTTTGGGGCGGCCCCCAGATGCCTTTGCACTTTGCTGTACCATGAAAATGTTGCATTTAACTTGCTAAATTTGATAATTTATTTTGCGAGGTCGCGTAGCGACCGAGCCAGATTTTTTTTTACATTTGTTAGTTTGAAACTTTGCATTTCAGACCACTTTTATGCATACAAGTAATAAGCAAAGTCTAAGCTTAATATCCATCTAGGCAGCTTAAAATCATCGTTAATTTTTTAGTAACTTACATTTTCGGGGGACGATTTCTCTCTGCCTAGGCTATGTAATACTTGTTGATAGATTATCTTTGAAATAAAATGTAAGTGTATTAAACGACGGAGTGGAGATACCGACTGAGAGGATTTCTATTTTGAAAAGTGAAAGTTTGCATTCTATAGCACTTCGGAGCCTGAATAGTGTGCTGTAGCCTTAACTGCTTATTTAGTTCCCTCATGCAGTTTCGAAAGAAATTTCATGATATGCTGATCCTATTGTAAAGGGGCTGGTAAAGGGAGGAAAGGTGTAAAGGGGCTGGTAATGGGAGGAAAGGTTCCCCTCCTATAATAAGAAAATTGTGAGAAAACAAGATGCATATAAATTATGTGCTTGGAAAGGGAGGTACTAAGAAAATTAAGACGTACTACCATCACAAAAATACATTTTCTGGCCAGGGGGTATATAAAATGTTTGTTTCTATCGTGGAACATTTCTATGGGGGCTGCAGCCCCACAACCCCCCCCCCCCCCCCCCCAGTACGCCAGTGACAGAAAGAAGAGAGGTGTCTTTGGAACGCACCAAACGGGAAGATGACATTCGCCACCCACTTTTCCAGCATGTCCCTCCACCAAAGCAGGCGCATAACCGGGGGGGGGGGGGGCGGCGCAGGCGGTCGCTCCCCAAAGCGCCAACTAAAAAAAAAATTAAAAAAAAAGCGGGGGAAAGTGAAAGAAAACAGTCTAAAAGGTGTTATCTTTTACTCAAAAGTGCAGCGACACGAGAAGAAGAAGAAAAAGAATAATTATTTTCTTTACAGAAAATGGAAATTCAATTTGTTTTGTATACAAGGCAAAAGGGAGCGGAGCTCGCAAGGTACATCACGGAGTTGCCAATTTGTGTTTGACTGATTACAACTTAAAAAATGAATAACTTGTTTTTATTTCTTATCGCATTTTGCTCAAACCGTCACTGATCTGTTTCTTTAATTTTTTTAATGCTTCTTTTAAAACCAACTTGTAATCAGGGTGGACAACAATTGCCATTATGCATTGCAGGTGAAGTTCAAGAGCACCTATTTTGATTCAGAGTCATAAATCATTAATGACACTGGATAGCAAAAGGTTGACAGAGATGACAAGTGCGATGCACAATGGCAACTGTTGTGTTCTGAATCAAGGGACCGCTTCGGTAATGTATGCAAATTTTATGCATAGCTTTCAAACAAAGGTTGTTCTTGACAACCTGAAAGCTTGCCAGACATAGCAATATATAATGTATGCAAACTGGAATCCAAGCATTGAGGCTCATTTATAAAAAGCAGGTTAATGCAATAGCACATCACTAGGTGCTCAGAGAATATTATGTGCATAAATTTGTATACATGACAGAAGTGGTCTATTACTGACGCACACAGATTTTGTGGTCTCAATTTATCAGAAAGTGAAAATCGAATAAAATATTCTGAGCATTATTTTAAGAATATTAAAGAAGGAAATTTTACAAATTTATTCCAAATAAATTTGACATCCTTCAATTTTACACTTTGAAAACCTCAGTCTGATACGATTTCTAAACAAACTTTTGAGTTAATAACGATCAAAAGTGTCAATATTTTTTTACACCTGTAGTACTAGAAGAGCATTACCTGAAATATTTTTTTATTGTTGTGATCCCAGATAAAGATATTGTTTTTTTTTAATTTCTCTTATTCAGTTTATCTCATTTACATTAATTTGGTTATTATTTTTACAAATTGCCTCGTTTGCTTGCGAAGATCAGCCTTTTTTCTACCATCCTATAACAATGACGATGACAAAAACCAATATCTTTAAAGGAGAATGAAACTCAACATACATTAGCTGATAATCATGTGGAAAATTGTCAGCCTGTTCAAAATATCTTGAAAATACTCTGATTTGATTACTCAGTAAGGAGAACGGTCTCTCTAAAGTTTGCAGATTTCTTGCTAGATATTATCCCATGGGGGCTGCCATTTTGACAAAACTGTGATGTCATTGCGGTACATGTCCATTTACCTATACACAATGGATAAGATGTTGCATAATAGCTATTGTACAACTAAAGCCACCCATGCAAAATGGCAGCCATCTTGGTACCCCCATTGTCTCGCACAGGTGATATCGAAGAGCAGTTGTAGGTCTTTGTCACTTCTTTGAAGAATTGACAAAGCTTTGTCAGACCAAGCAACTTACAAGTACATGCCAAATCCTGCTCAACAAAAGAAACAGCTGAACCAAATATCTTGCACAAATAGGTTATATGACAGGATAAAAGGATAATCTTCATTTGAATGTACATGACTACAAAAATGGTTTATTATGAGAAAATCCAGTGTCATGCATTCCACAGCTGATCATGAGTGTCATCGTAGCTAGTGTATAGGTCAGTGGGTATCTCACAAATAGAACTGCTCTGACATTACTTTGTAAAGAAAATGGCAGCCCCCATGAAGGAAACTGCAACTTTTGGAGACACTGTTCTTCTTAAATAATCAAATAGGAGTTATTTCAAGATATGTGTAATAGGCTAGTGTGTGCTGCCTTTTATTCCCCTTTAAATCGGATACTGGTAAACGCAACCGTACAAATAATCATACATTTTTTACACAGTATATATAGATTATACCATCATTTCAGATTACACGTACAAACAAAAAGGAAAGGAAAGTAAAAAGAAAATAACTAAAAATTAATTGATCACATGATTAAAAATTGAATTATAAACATAATTACATACTGCATGAATAATCATTTAATGCCAAAATTAGGTGCACAACTGCAACAGCATGCTCGCTGTAAGTTCAGTTCTCTCGCCCTTTTTCCAGTTTCTAAGTTGTTTTTTTTCTTTGTACTTTTCTTCATTTGTTTATTGTTTTAAGTATTCTCTAATTTTCTGTCCCCGGTCATCTACATCTTTCTTTTTTTTTTCTTTTATTAATTCACCTCCAAATTAAGAATATCAATTATTAGGTGGTCTGTCGGTATCGACAGATCACCTTTTAGTTTTGTCAAGATTTTTCTTCTTTATTATTATTTCTTCTTTTTATAACAAATTCTTGTGGCCACCAAATCTCCAAATTGACCAGGTCAATATCATCGAGTTTCATGTCATGTATGAGGTCAATCATGGACATGGTCCATTAAGCTTTTGGAGGTCATCAGGTCAACGTGACGTCATCAAGACGCCATTTTGTAAATTTACAAGATCGATTATATCTTCATAACCGATCATCAAAAATTAATTATATTCACATCACATAAACTTCACTTGACAGGTCATCAAGTCATGTCCTCACAGGTCATCTAGAGGTCAGGACGTGCGCGTACGCGCGCGTCAAAATTTAAAAATGCTCAAAATCACGTAGGATCAAGTCTGCACACGTTTCAGGTCATTTTTAGCATTTCAAAAATTTCCGTGCGTAAGCGTCCGCGCGCGCGTTTTACGCGCGCGCAGGTCGTAAATACCGTTAAAACGCTGGTTTTTCAATTGATTTGCAATCCTGACACTTTTCTTCATCATTTCCATTAACTTGGAATCAATTTCAATCAATAATAAGGTCGTACGGGCGCGTCAAATTTCAAAATCCGTGCGCGCGTCTATGGCAAAAATAACGTAAAAACATGCCTCTACAAAATTAACTCTAGCTCTTTAAATATTCCATAAACCCCGATTTTTTTTTCATCTTCGGGTAGGGGATGAATCATAGATATGATTTCATGTATCATTTGACCCTTATAAACATTATGACGTCATCAAAATGGCGCCAGAAATCCAAATTTCCATTTTTCATGTTTTGACGTCATCACATTTATGCAAATTTGGCTCTAGATTCATAATTATTGGTCGTTTTTCGGCAAGATTTTGATATGTCATAGCTGAGGCAATTTCCTACGAAATCAATGCCCACCATTTTTCATTTTGATGACGTCATCACAGTGAAATTTTCAATTAAAGATGCCATGTCAGAATTTTCCCTATTTGCGTGTTATGTCTATGGAAGATGAATTTTTTTTGAATCATGAATCTACATGACATTGTTCTCTGAGCTGTATCTCAGTTGTTTTTGGTCTATTTTCTTCCAGATTTTAATATGTTGTAGCTGAGACTATAAGCTTTTACAAGTGTGGTCTCCAATCTCTGATCAGATGTCGGGATCATGCCCATTTTTTCAGTACAAAATGTGATCTGAGAATCCCGTTTTCGTTTACGTGTTATCTCTATGGGAAATATTTTGGTATATTGGTCAAAGCACTTGCCTCTCACTCCGGTGTCCCAGGTTCGATCCCCGGTAGGTCCATTAAAAATTTTTTTTTTTGCTTCTTTTTGCCTTTCATTTTACCATCTTATTTGACTATTATAACATAAGCAATCACAAACCACGTAATAAACTGCCTTATTTTGCGTGTTATGTGTATTGGAAAGTAGTGTGCAGTGGTTTATTTATAACCTTCTTCGACTATTATGACATAAACAATCACAAACCAAGTAACAAAATGCCTTATTTTGGGTGTTATGTCTATTGGAAAGTAGTGTGCAGTAGTTCATGTATAACCCTATGGAAATCGTGATTCCCTGTCGTGTATTAGAGCTATGGGCTTTATCTCCCAAGTATCCTACTATGTCAAATAGTGCCATTTGATATCACAATTTCTCAAAGTTGGCATAGTCAATTATCTTCAAATTTTCGTCAGTCATCAATCCTAATAAGGTCAAGTCCCCGCAGCTTTTTCAAGGTCATAAGATTATTGTGACGTCATCCAGGTGGCATTTTGTAAAAATCAACTCTTGGTCGTATCTTCTTCACTAAATTTAATTTTTCTTTCATATTTGGCATGGCTAAGATCAATGTCATTTCAGTCATGGTCATCACCATTATCATCATCATCATCATCATCATCACCATAATCATCATTATATCATCATCATGATTATCATCAATCATTATCATCATCACTGTCATCATATTCATGATGTTAATGATGATGATAATGATGATTAACATCAACATAATTATCATTACTGCCATGATGATATAATGATCATCATCATGATTATCATCATCATTATCATCATCATCAATGTCTTGATATTCATGATGATGCTGATGATTATCATCAACTTCATTATCATCATCACTGTTATGATGACATAATGATGATGCCACGACACTAGAGTGATGATATAATATCACTGTCATGATAATCATCACCATTATCATGATTATCTTGCACAAATATTATCACATCTTCCAATGACCGTTTCACACATTTTTCTACATTCCTGTCCTCAAGAAGCATCTCCATGCGTGGCATTCTTGACTTCCTATCTTCAGTTTAGTATTTCCCCATTATTATGATCAACCTGATTACAATCATGATCACACAAATTGAAAGACAGACCACCTAATTCGTCCTCGTGACGAATTAAATTCTAGTTTCAATTTGTGTAATTATATTTCAACCTTGGCTGACAAGCAGTGTGGGTCAGAATGAAACAAACACATTTTTTAATTGTCTATTATTTCAAGATGGAGCTGTAAATATGAAATAATTTGACACATAGTAATATAGTCCTTCCTCCTGCCTGCTTCTGTTGATACCATTTTTTGGTTGGGCAACGTTTCACGGTTGACTGGACAGATGTCGATTATGGCGGCCGGGGGTGGATACAAGATTTTGTAAAAACTCAAAAAAAATTCTGACAAGCAAGCAAGCAAGGAAAAAAAAAGGTCATCAGGTCTAAGGAGGGGGGGGGGGGGGGGGGCACAATGTAAACAAATCCGCCATTGGATTAAGGTGACGATGTCAAACTCACTTACACCAACTTCAAGTCTTTCCTGAACTAGGTCTTGGGGGTTCGAGCAAACATCCAGAATTCACTCAATTCTTTTCATTGAAAGACACCCAACATGTGAGGAGCTTGTAGGCATGAATATTTGACGCTGTAACTTGTCATATAACATAACCATAGATCTAAATGCAAATTATACAAAAAATATGAAACCAATCTGGTTACACAAAAGGTCGTCTTTCATCTTGTAATGTAAGATTAACATTCATTGCGTATTTCATGAAACACTGTAAAAATAGGAGCAATTAAGTTGGTAGATTTTACCAAAGCATTCGATGTTTTGAATATACAGTTTCTAAACTTGAGTTTGGAAAAGTTTGAGTTTTGGTGAATCATTCCGTAAATGGATCGCGGTTCTTTATACAGACATTTTAAGCTCTGTCCTGGTTAATGGTTGCATTTCAAAAGACTTTAACTTTGAAAGGGGCATACGGCAAGGATGCCCTTGTCATCTCTGTTGTTTATTTTAGCAGCCGAATTTTTTAGTAAACAGTGTTCAGAAGAACGAAAATGTCAGACCAGTCGAAATAACGTGGTATGACATTCAACTAAAAATATGCTGACGATACTCTAATTTTAATTCAAGACGAAAACTCTCTATAAGAATTTTTACATGAGCGTCAGTATCATTTTGGTAACGTAGCAGGCCCGAAGATTAATAAAGAAAAAACAAGCTTGATATGGTTGGCAGATACTAGTAAACGTTACAATATATATAGTAAAATATGATTTAATGTGGGCTGATAAACCAGTAAAATATTTAGGTCATTACATTCATTCTAATAATGATGAAACTCTAAGGTTAGATTGGGAGCAAAAATTAATTTAAAAAAAAATTCTTGATAGCTGGGTGAAAAGAAACCTAACCATCTTTTGTAGGGTGACTGTTCTAAACTGTATAGCACTTAGTCAAATTATCCACTTGAGTATTGTTGATTCAATTCCACCAAAATTTATAAAAATTCTGAATAGTCCCTGCCGGAAAGAACACAGTGTCCCATAGTGCGTTCACAGTGTGTTCGCATAGTCGACTCTGTGAAGATGTGATTCAAAATGTTAATTAAAACGCTCAAATTTAACAGTGTGAAGATTATTTCACACTGTGGACACCTCCACACTGTGGTTTACCACAGAGTGTTCACATAGTGATGTTCGATTTTACAGTGTGAATTTACTCGATCACACTGTGAAGATGTGATTCACAATGTTAAAACGCTCGAATTGAACACTGTGAAGATGATTTCACACTGTGTTTCACACTGTGAACACACTGTGGGACACTGTTCTTTCCGGCAGGGATATAGCATTTAAATTCATTTGGAACAGGAAAGTAGAACAAATTAAAAGACGTACTCTTACAGAAGACTAGAAGAAAGGTGGAGTACGAATGGTCGACATACAGAAGGGCAATTCCACGGTAACGGAATTACAAATTTAGAGATATTTTGCTCTCAATTTTGGAGTTTGTGCACTAATTTTGTAATTTGGTCCCTTCCTACTATCTAATAATCTGTAGATATACTCATTCTTTCACATGAACTCTTTCATACCCCCAAATTTTCACTTACATTAATTATATTCTGGTATATATACCGTGGTAACGGAATTACCAGAAAATGGTGGCATTTTTAAATCTCTCATTTTCTTTCAAATCCTCTGAAATATACAAGCCAATTAGTACAGAATCATATTTGATTCAGCTTTCTGTTTATTCAACTAAATTGTGATAGGAAGAGATTGAAAAATAACAAGACAGATATGTAGTACATTGTATTTGCTCTTTATCCTAGATAAGTCATCGGTAACGGAATTATATCTTCTTAAATTTACTAAGAAAACTAAAGGTTCTTCAATCTCCTTAAAGCTTAAAGTAGAACACTCAAGAAAATCACAAATATGGCAATTAATGTATCACTAGAAATTGGGAAGCTTACAGATGGCAATCGTATAAGTTTTATGTCAACTGCGTATATGATGATTATAAAAACAACATAAATAAAAGCTCTTCTCAGCATGTGGAATATCCGAGGATTCGCCAGAAATATAGCGATGTTTTGATGTCGTCATACGAGGGATCGATCCTGCTTAAGCAGACGACGTCCTATAATGAATGAACGTAATTGCAATGCAATTATTTATCAAATTATAAAGAGTTTGGTACATTTAAACATGACCTTATTTCACACCATTCTAAAAGGGAAAGTGAACTGATTCTGATAACTAAAACCGTTTGATTGTAAATACACAGGAGAAGGGTCAATGATCAATGAAATAAACCCCATTTTCAAATTGAAAAGCCCTGCGAATAATAGCTGGATGGTATTCGTTCCCTCTTGAAACGCCGAACATGCCGCGGTGCAAGCAGCTGAAAATACAATGGCGTCTTATTTTGTTTACAAGTGACTGATTCCTTTATTTTTTTAACGCTGCATTTTTCATCAAAATAATACCATACACGAAGTTAAGAGTGAGGCAACAGACTAACATTAAGACTGACGCTAGTCAAGTAAGAGAAATAAGTGAAGAGGAGATGACAAAACAGGCACTGAAAAATGTGTATAATGTTATGGGACATTGTCTGCTTAGACAGGACTCGCCCCTCTTGTGTCGTCACACATCTCAGCAGCGTTCAAGGAGCTTTTCAGCTGCTATATCGGGGGCTGTATTTTACCGTTTTATAATTGATAATAATCATTAATTCAAATGTTTCCAAGCTTTAAATTTGGATAACCTTGTTTAATTTATGCCATCTATGCAATAATAAGTATTAAGCCAATATTTAAAATCATCAGTGTTCTACTTTAAATGTTGATATTTTTTTTTAATTTAGCAATCTGCAAGTGAATAAAACATTAAAATGAGTACCATAAGGCCATTATGAAAAGGTATCTGTGAATATATGGAAATGGGTAAGATTGCAAAGTTTTAGTTGAGGTAAGCAGCAACTGCTTGGTATATTTTTGTTTAATTTTGTCAGTTAAGTTGTAGGAATTTAATCATCAGCGTAAGTAAACATGATTATTAAAACAATATTCCATATCACAAATTGGCATAATAGCTATGGTAACAGAATTACGTTATATTTGAACTCACTATTAACTCAATCATTCATTGGCTATTCTTCGCATATGAAGATTTATGAAGGTGTTCCTCTACTAATTAAAATCCTCAAAAAGATAGACTTGCAAGTTAGTCACCTAATCTCTCTAAACCATCGAAAGGAGAACCTTTAAAGGCACTTTGAAGGATTGACATGCAAAAGCAAAACGTCAAACAGGTGTGATTGGGTGATTTATATCTTACATGTATGTGAAAATCACCGTACCTAATTATCTGTAAATCTAAAGCCAGCTTTAGTCTGAATGTTTATTCTGTATTAATGTCTGCCAGAATATAAATAAAAGAAAATTCAAAAGAGTTTGCCAATTTTTGACAGGAACTCCAATGAGAAAATGATAAGTAAATGAATGGTAGGTGAATATTCAAACCGACATATACCAAGATCAAAAAACAAAACAAACAAATAAAAAAAGTGGTTTATAATAAGTTGGGTTCTTTTCCATAAAATCGATGTCGTCTAAAACTGAAACATTCCTCCTTTCTAGAACCATATGTAAAGTAATGTAAACATGCAAATTTATTATTCATACTGGATTCTTTGCCACTTTTTTTTAAATTAATGACACGTCAGAGCTACTTCACATATACGATATATGCATAAACACATGTTCCAACTTCTCAATCACATTTTAACCCTTTATGCCTGATTGTAATTCCTTTACCACAAATTTGGCCAAACAGGAAAATGTATTTAAGTGTTATCAGATGTTTTAAGGTCCAAGTTGAAATCAGAGAATTTTCGGTTTCCCCCAAACAGATACTAATAAAGATCGCTTTAATTGTTCCAAATAGCCAAATCCTTAAATTAATAGAAACTGAAAAAAAAAATCCCCATTTTTTGCTTTTTACTAAATATTTTTGGCAATGAAATGATTATGAAGATATAAATAGATTGTTTAATTTTGTCTCATGCATTCACTTTCATTATTATCGTGTATACGTATGCAACATGTGTTCCAAGGTATGAGACATATATCAAACCAATATTTTCAGGAACAGTGTTTAAAATCTACTACAATATCGGTGTAATTCCGTTACCATAAAAGGGGAAAAGTTTCCTCCTAGCTTTAAGCTGATTTTGCCCTTCTCATGTGGAATTGCCCAGAATCGCTTGAAATGCTTAGGCAGATTCCTAAACGAAAACAAAGAAACGTGGAAAAATGTGCTCTTATTGGTTTGACATTTTAGGAAGTATATCACTTTGTTATTAAATTGTAATTAAAGCATAAACCATCTTTTACAAAGAGATCTTATACAAGCATGTGAATTTATTAGGACTTTCACCACTGTGTAAGATGTTAACATGTTCAACTGTGATTCAAGTGATATACTAGATCAAATTATTTTGGCACAATGAACATATATTATGCAATAATCAGTCGTTATTTTATAAAGAATGGTATGACAGTGGTGTAATTTATCTCAGAGATCTAGTTGGGAGAAATGGCTTTCGGTCAATGGAAAACATGATGTAAACGATCAATGTCAAAAGAAGTAAATGTACGGTGATGTTTGACTATGCGAAACTGAAAAAAGCAATACCAGCAGTATGGTCCGTTAGCATGGTTAGTTAATCGATAGCCATTTCCCTATAACACTAGACAGCAACAAGGTTTTAATGTTCCCAGCTTGCTTAATGGAAACAGATTAAAAGGCATCAATGAACCAGGGAAATTCCCTGAATGAACCGAGTAGCAATGTTATATGTATGTAGTTTCCCTCACGAAACTTTTTAACCAACACATGTTGTTTATATTGGGAAATAAACTTAACATTGATATAAACTGGTCGTAGGTAATTAGGTGTAAACTTGTGCAAATTAAAGAATATAAATTACGGGAATTTAACCTACACTTGTTGTATAATTTATTACCAGTAAGAAGCAATCTTTTAAAATGGGGTTTGATGACATGTTCAAAGTGTCAAGTAAAAGAAGATATTATCCATGCTTTCACTGAATGTGATCTATAATAAACAAACGTTTTCTCACGCATGTTGAAAATGTATTTGCAAGAAGTATATAATGTGCAAACAACCAAGATTAGCATCTTGCATTTAATAAAGATAGAAAGTAATTGCTAGTTTAATTCATTTCTGACCATAGCTTTCTGGAGCGTATATAACGGAAACGCAAATAAACTAGAAAAGATAGGAGAGATGCCGTACTGAACATGTGTTTGAAAGAGAAATCAGAAAAAGAATAGAAATACAATATAGCAGAAAGGAACTAGATGAATCTTCGACCCGCCACCACCAGATTGGAAATGTGTGGCATACATGTACACTCTATATATAAAAGGATTGGTCCAACAAAATTACAAATCTTTTCACTTAAAAAGCACAGGAGACAGAAAATTGATTTCATTTCATTTTCATCCCGTACAAATAAAAAACTTACCATTGATGACTTACAATCATCAAATACACCAAGGAAATAGATATTTTATAGCAAATAGACCACTGTCCCCTTGAAATTTCTAAAATAGGTAGGCCTAGACTCTATACATCACGAGCCATCTTATGTATATGACCTTTGAACTTTGACCTTGAGACCCTAAAATCTAATCCGTTCATCGTCCCTCACATAATTATGCATACATGGGCCAAGTTAGAGGTTGATCCGTCAAACAGTTCTGAAGTTATTGCGAGAACGAACCATTTTTATGTACATAATGACGCCTCTGACCTTTGACCTTGAGACCCTAAAATCTAATCAGTTCATCGTCCCTCCCATATGCAAACATGGACCAGGTTAGAAGCTGATCTGTCAAACAGTTCTGAAGTTATTGCGAGAACTAACCATTTTTATGTACATAATTACCTCTGTGACCTTTGACCTTGAGACCCAAAATCTAATCAGTTCATCGTCCCTCCCATATGAATACATGGGCCAAGTTAGAAGCTGATCCGCCAAACGGTTCCTAAGTTATCACAAGAACGAACCATTTTTATGTATATAATGACCTCTATGACCTTTGAACTTTGACCTTGAGACCCTAAAATCTCATCAGTTCATCGTCCCTCACATATGCATACATGGGCCAAGTTAGAAGCTGATCCGTCAAACAGTTCTGAAGTTATTGCGAGAACGAACCATTTTTATGTACATAATGACCTCTGTGACCTTTGACCTCGAGACCCCAAAATCTAATCAGTTCATCGTCCCTCCCATATGCATACATGGGCCAAGTTACAAACTGATCCAAAAAAAAAACGGTTTTGAAGTTATCGCGAGAACGAAAAGGGGACGGACTGACGGACGACCCTACGGTGGGCGGAGGCATAAAAAATACAAAACAAAGAGAAAAGATCACTGAGCAAAGGAATTGTTGAAGTTCATTTGAAAATTAGATGCTGCATGTGTAAGTTAAAACATGATTTTTCAGTTACCTTTTGTGTCATTTGTGTATGTTTGAAAGATAAATCAGGAGAAAAAATAGAAATAAAAGGAGCAGAAAGGAAAGAATGCAAACACAAATAACAATGACTTACCGAATGATTTGTTGAAGTTTATTGCAAAAAAGTAATACTGATATGTGTCAGTCGATTTATATCAATCTAAGCATAGGCAATACGGGCTCATTTACGCGAGGGGCTGATGCCTTTTGCCCGAATGTCACTTCCGGTTTATTTTATTCTGTTTTTTTGAGAGAGCGAGAAATAAAATAAATTTTAAAAATACATATTTGGGCACCTCGCTGCCCAAATACAAGGGTATTCTGGTAACTCGCTGCCCGAATATGAGTTGGTGGTAGCCCAAATATCGGATCATTAAATATCCTCGGGGAAAACATGGACAACGAATTTACAGAGATAGTCGCAAACTTTGTATCAATATGCTGATGACTTTATATCTGGTTAATTATATAATAGCGTAGCTCTCTGTATGATTTCGTTCTCAATTTTGTTTAGCTTATTGCTAACGACCTTGCATCCTTCCCAGAAAGAGGGTATTGACCCATTGACATGGTACACAATGATCTGAAATGTGGATATTTGTTTGGTTAACAAAAGTTAGGTTTACTTCTTTGAATGTCAAATTGTCCATATCATGATTCCTATAATATTTTAGAGTAATAAATTATACATGTATGACATAATTGGCTGCTTTAAACTTATATATATATATATATAAATGCTAAGATCAGGTCATCTGTTATATTATTCATACAATAATTTAGAACATGACACCTCTTAATCATATTTAGTATATACTTCTGTAATCTCTCTCTCACTCACCGAGCAAAGCGATTTCCGCGAGCAATACTCTCTTTTTCTATACAGAATCAAGTAACGTAACCAAACCTTAAATGGTACATAAAGAACTTTTCCACTTTTCTTTAATTGATATTGACATCTTTATAAGTATTTGCAATTGTTACCAAATACCAAACTAGTCACCTTGTGCTCATATTGGTCCCAGTGGCTAGCAAACATATCCCGAGTGGGACTATCATAGTTAAAGGAGGATGAAACCCGCGGGAAAATCAGTTTCAATGAAAAGAGATGATAGAGAGAAGCAATTTAAAAAAAGTTCCACCAAAATCAGTTAGGAAATGAGAAAGTTATGAGAGTTTGAAAAGTCTCAATTTACTTTCCATAATTATGTTTTGTACACAAAATTTCACATTTCCCCCATATCTCTCAAGGTGCAGCTTATCTCCTTCTAATCTCAAGATATATCATGAGAAATGTATTTGACACAACATATGTTGAGTTCACGAAAGGGCAACAGCATCTTTAGACATAATTGAGAAAATATGAAATTTTGTGTACAAAACACATTAAGAGTTGTATACTACTAAACCTGCCATTTTGAAGCAACATTGCCAATTTGAGGATCGCCAAAGTAAATTGAGACTTTCAAACTTTCCAAACTGTTTCATTTAGTAACCGATTTTGATAGAACTTTCTTTTTACTTGCTTCTCTCTATCCTCTCTTTTCATTAAAATGGATATTTCCCCAGGGTTTCATTCTCCTTTAAAATTGGCCAGATTATTTGCATAATTAATTTGTTATTTTGAACTGATTAATTCTGAATTAAGCTTTACCGAGTTTCCTTAGAAGAATTCAACTGTTACTTGTTGCAATACATCATTCATTATGATTTTGACTATCAACAGCATTATTTCATTATTTTTGCGCACACCCACCCGACTCGCTTTACTCCACAGGAGTGTTGAGCCGTACCATTCCAGATCCAGATCCAGATTTTGCAGTGACATTATATTCATTTGGTTAGAAAAATAGGAAAAATAAGTATTAAGTCAGAGTCATAAATCATTGTTAGCTAACTGCTAATTTATTAACTGTTAACTTTATAATTTACTATCGAATTAAACCCTCTCAATCCGAAAAACAGATAGACGCCCCTGGTCAAGGGCTCAAATTATACTGAAGATGAACTACGAGCCCTTCTCCTTTCATGGAGAATTGAATGGATTGACAAGAAATAAACCCATCTACGACAAGTTGGCGGACCAGCTTGTCGCTGCAGGTTATGCTAGAAGAACAAGGCAAGCAGTAGGCCTACATACAGTAACTCAAAACTTTCGAAAAAGCGCGTGCCCCAACTTGACCTGTAGAAACTATGTATTTTGGGTGTTATGAAAAGACAATTTCCACAGAAAATTATTTTTCAAGTTTGCTAAAGCACTACAAAATGTGCAATGCTATCGTTTGTTCTTTTTACTATTTAAACTTTTTATATCAATTGGATTTAACGACTTTGACATATGTATAACACATTTTCTATCCCTTGAAATTGTATGAACATCAATTTCGAAATCGTGTTAAATGATTGCTCAAATTTCAACATTCAGGGTACTAAGAACATCTAAATTTATTTATATTAGGAAAATTGGACAATTAGCTTAGATTTGACACCAAAATGGATAGATAAGACTAATTACAATGTTAAGGTTCCTGTGTTTGCTTGGAATTGCCCTTTTTTTCCCAGTACACATTCTACAGTGTCTACAATATGACCAGTGAATTTAATTGAACTGAATATGTATTTATAAATTTATTGCACTAAAACAACTTTTTGCTGCCCTATGGTTGAATTACAGTAGATTTCATAATGCTCAATATGTAATATTAACATTTTCATAGCACCTAACACAAACAGAAATAATTCATTAAAATTCACAACAGCACAGAGGTCATAAAATGACATGGAAAGATACGATTGATTGGGCTGAGAGAGGATACAAGAATACAGAGAGAGGGGATAGGGAAGGTGAGCAAATAAGAGGTATACTGGAAAAGCAGGAATAATAACAACAAGGAAAATAACAGTCATGATAGGCCTGACTACTAGTACTTTCTATCCCTATATGGTAAACATGTATGAAATGAATTTTATGCACAGAGATTCCCATTGAAAGTTTATATCTACAACTGGAATATTCCTGGATCAATCATTTCTAACTTTGGTAATACATATTTCAGAAAAGATTTTCTTGTTAATATAATACAATATACTTACAAGTTAAAATTGTACATTTAGATGTATGAAAAAAAAATCACACAATGAGGAATTGAAACATAAGTACTTTTAGCCCTTTTGAAACAACTGACCACATTTTGTGGTTTGGCTCAATAACTTTTGATTTACAGCTTTAAAAAATATACCACATTAAGAGTAGAAAAAGCACACATTGTATCCATTTTTGTTGCATGCCATATTTTAAAAAAGAGAGTAAGCTTCCAAGTTAAAAATCTTTAAATAGCAACACACTGCATTACATTTTATTAGAACCATGTAGCTCTAAAAGTAAAATATTATTGTTGCCAATTTTAAGAACAAAATGTGATCCATTTAGCCTTTGAATAATTCCTGAAAGCGTTAACGCAGTAAATATCATACTACGTTGTATCATACTACGTTGTCATAAATAAATAATCTTCAATAGACGCCAGAAAAAGCACTCTTAAATCTATCAACATTTCTAGAACTATTTTAATTTCATTAAACATATATCAAGTCATGTTATGAATATGTTTGTTTATGAAAGGAAATCAGTTTCCATCATATCTATATTTATCCGATTTGGAAGAAATAAAAGTATACTTTTTAAAAATCTCCATGGACAACACAGCTGTAAATATTCATGTGCATCTTTCACTAAATATTTATAGAAATGTCATTATTTTTGTTTCATTACAAATGCACACATATAGTTGTTCCCAATGGAAACTGTTACATGTATAATGATGTATAAGTATATAAATATTACTAATGATGAAAATAAGGTCAGCTATACTGGCAAATACCCTGTTTAATGTTCAGTTCACAATGATTTCATAATATTACTAACACTATTATTATCATTACTTTATTTGGTAAATCAATATACATGTATATACACTCAGCACAAAAAGAAAGTAAACAGCGAAAACCTTATCCATTTTGGTTCTCTAGTCACAAAGAAATGGGGATTTTTGAAACTTATATCATAAGTCCCGTCCATCCAAGATTTGACAAGAGGGAGACGCATGAAGCACAATTCCATACTCCTTTCAAATTGTTTGAAAAGGAACTTACTTTTTTGTTTTTTTATCTGCTATAATTACTATGGCAATGCTTCATATATCATCATAATTATCATCGTTGGTCTTGTTTTTGTTTTTTTTAATATTTGGATATTTTGTCCAAAACAAAATAAATCATGAATGTAAAAAGATACCGGTAAGCAGTTTTCAGAGTCTTAAAGGTACCTGCCAACCCTCCATAGGGAAAAATAAGAATCTTGCGAGGCAAAGTTAGAACTACAGTGTATATTGTATGCTTTCATGCAGAAGTTTACATGAAAAGAGAGAAATCTAGGGCTCTTCACATTAGTTTGAAGGTGAAAGATAGGAATCATTCCTATAAAAAAGGAATGGCTGGCATTTATAATGTTGGTCATTTGTAATTGAAAGTGAATGATTCAACAAAATTATGAACCTGTTTAGTAAAATAACTTTTCTTGATCTTTTTAGGAAGATATTCATTACGTTATTATTTACCTTTGTTAACTTAAAATGGTATGCATAGACTTCGAATATGTAAGTAAACACGTCTATTGTGAACAAAATACTCCCATTCATATGGATCGATGCCAAGAACATCCAAGTGACAAAAGATGGAAGAAAGGGACCCATGACATGCTTTACATTAATCCCTATTTTTTCGCAACTATTGGATCAAATCCGACAGGGTCTTCACTGACTGGTACAGAAATAGTTATGATTTCATAATCCAGTATGAATTGTCATATTGCAAAACAATTTCTTTCGTAACTGATACCCAAATACTGATTTTTTTGGGGGGACATACTGCATGTATACATGTGCATCTTTCACTTAACATGTTATCATTCCGTTATCATAGCTTTTCTTGGCTTTACAAGCCCTATCAGCCTATCAAAATAAGGTAGTAGGCCTTATGGATATCCACTGGCAGTTAGTTGTGTACTAAATTAATATGATATATTCAGACACCTCATGAAAAGTATGACCCACAAAGGAGTTTGGTGAGCTGCAGTAATGTTTTCCCTTGAGGTTGCACACTATTTTAAATACTGGGCAATGAGCTTTGCATGTTAACATTAAAGTAAAGACACATACTTTAAATAACAGTAATGCTGTATCTCTCAAGTAGGCTAATTCTGGAAATCTTAATATGCAAACCATAGTGGATTTGTCTGCTGTTCAATATTTTGGCACAGCTAGTTAAAAAATTCCTCCTATATCCCTTGTAAAAAACTCTAGGCCATCCAATATCATACAAATAAATAGTTTGTCAAAGACAGTCTAGGCCATCCAATGTCATACAAATAAATAGTTTGTCAAAGACAGTCTAGGCCATCCAATGTCATACAAATAAATAGTTTGTCAAAGACAGTCTAGGCCATCCAATATAATACAAATAAAATATTTTATCAAAGAGAGACAAGGTCATTTAAAATCATACAAATAAATTTGTTTTCAGAGAGAGGTTTACAAACAAGAATAGCACATTCCTTTCACATTGTTTTTATCGGTTAACTTTCCTTCGACTAATAAATGTACATCTGATTACAACACTGGAACTTTTTCAATCACATTTCTTTTCTTTGCTGGGCTTTTCTGTAGGAAGCTCCCTGATGTCATTTGTGATTTGGTCAGTAATAACTGCTTCGTCATTCTTCTGAAAAAGTTTGAAATTTGCAGCAGCCTCCTTCATACTAGATGGCCATACCTTCCCTTGCTGAGGTAGCCTTAGCTTTGCATCACTTTTCTTATCATCTTCTTGCTCTTTACTTGTCAAATCCTTGGCACAATGCAGAGCATCCAACTCCATTTTCTGGAAAGATCACAAACACATTATCAGTCAGCAAATCAGAATTAAGCAGCCAGGTTCAAAAAAATTAAGAAAGATGGTAAACTGCAGATGCAATGAATACAGAAAGCATGTGGGAGGGGAAATATGCTTCAAATGCAAATCTGTGATTTACATGTATGACATTAATAACATACACAAGGCAAAATCCAGATTGTGTCTCGCTCACCCGTGACCAAATTACATGAATGTCACCAAAGAGTATCAATGACCCAAGTTTGGTTGCACTCGGAATAATGTACGCAACGTTACTACTCGTAAGAGAGTCTTGTGGGTTATAACTTTAACATATGACCTGAAATGACCATTCACCATAGCATGTGAATCTTGACAGCCCCATAATGTGAATGTCCCCAAAGTGCATTTCACACCAAAGTTTGGTCAAGATATGATTATTGGATACCAAGTTATTTGTCAAAAGAGAGTCTTGCAGGTAAACATTAACATATGTGACCCGGCACCACAAATGACCTTTGCATGTGACCCTCGACAGCACCATAAGGTGAAGGTCTCCTGAGAGCATATATGACCCAAGATTGATCACAAAAGGATGAACGGCTGGCAAGTAACTTGTCACAAGAGAGTCTTGCAGGTAAACTAACATTTGTGACGGACGACATACGGACGCCACTTGGATCCCTTTATTTATTGCTTATTGTCAGTTACTAACACAATTTTACTCACTGCTCTAGAAGGAATACAGTTGTATGTTTCTACCAACAGCTTTTTGCTGAAGAGATACTCATTATTAATCACTTTGCTGCAATAGAGTGTTTTTACATAATGTTGGGGAATTGCATGCATCCATTTTGGATTACATACTACAGAAAAATCTCTGCTAGCGGAAGGTGAAACCCTCTTTAGAAATAAGAGAACAGGATGTCAGTTACCTTGCAAATGCCAATAAGCTCATCGACAAATGAACTAGATAATATATTTGTATTGTTTGTTTGTCAAGACATTCTGAAATGTTAATAGTCATATTCACAGGGAATAAGTGATGTTCCAGTCTAAACCATAATGCTCGTTTATTGCAAAGATTATCTCATGTCATCGCTTGAAGTGGTTTCTGAACCATCTTCTCAGTATCCTTCTTGCACAAATTTTACAAAAAGATCAAGTGCATAGTAGTAACATAATTGGCACTTCTCCAACATGCAATTTCTAATAATTCAATTAAAATAGCGATATTGCCCAAAGAACATACCTTCAGAGCTTCACGTCTTCTGTACTCCAGCTTGGCCATCTCTATAGAAACCCAATGAGGTATATCGGGTATGGCCACTGAAATAACTTGCTTTACAGCTAGAATCACATGCTGATTAATCAAACAGAGAAGTATGATTATTAAAGTTTATATATGTATCTTCAACACCACAATTCTGTTTCTTGAATTTGACAATCGAATGTCAATTTTAATGATAAAAGGGGAGGTAACTAGCTTTGTGGTGCGATTTGACAGAAAGCGGCCATGTGCAATCAACACTCTGTCCAAATTACAAAATGAAATATAATTAAAGAAAAGGTTAAGTTCACGAAAATGCGAAAAATAATTTGTGAGCTCTCTCATTGTTTTGTAATTCATACAGGGGTGTCGCTGGAACAATTTGAATGGGGAGGTGTGACACCCAAATTAGCCGACAAAGTTTTAGGGTGTGACACCCAAATTTACCGACAAAAATACTACACCCTATAGTCCCCCACCCTCCCAATTCCGAGGGGGATGCCGAATATTAACTTTTCAGTGTTTTGTGAGTTTTTGCAAGTGAGCACAAAAGTTGGCCAGTTTTCCGTTCTTTTCTTTCCTTCCCTTTTCTTTTCTATTTTCTTCTCCTTTCTCTTTTCTCCTTTTCCTTTTCCTCTTCCCTCTCCATTCCCCCCTCCTTTTTATTTTGCAGACAGAGGTGGCACATTAGCCAACAGTAATTTTTAGTGGGGGGGGGGGGGGTGTGTGACAGCCCCCACACCCCCCTCTCGCGACGCTGCTGAATTCATATACGGAAGAATATGCTCTTTTATTTCAAAAAGTCCAATCACTTAGACCAGTGAAAACCAGTATAACCAGTTTAACTATTTGACCTTGGTATTACTAGAAACAGTTAACAACTCCGGGGGGTGTTTCATAAAGCTGTTCGTAAAGTTACGAATGACTTTATGAATGACTGGAACATGTTCTTGGGTGCTATACTAATCAGGTCAAATTATCAGGTCTCAATTATTTAGCACAAGATCAGATCACCAGTCGTGCGTAAAGTCGTGCGTAACGAACAGCTTTATGAAACACCCCTCTGGACCAATATATTTTCTGATGCTACATGTTTGTGTACATCTTAATAGAGTACCGAAGTGTGACGTCATCAAATTTTGATTTTTGTATTTCAGTATTTTTATGACCATATTTAGGTAGAGCATGATGGACAACGTTCACACATCAAATTTGACATTAATGAGTTCATGGTGGCCCAAGGTATGGCTATATGAATATCTAATTAGCCCCATTGAAGTCAGTGTAAATTGGCCTGGTTCTTAACAGTTTAGAACCAGGCCAATTTAACACTGACTTCAATGGGGCTAAGGAGGTATTCATGCGGCCATATCTCGGGGCCCAATGAGCCAATTGCCATAAAATTTGGGATCTGGATGTTTTTCACCATGTTCCTTTGAGATATGGTATAAAAAATGTCAAAATGAAAAAAATAGCTTTTTGTGACGTCATCACTTCGGTACTCTATATAGCATAGGTATCTTTATTACACAACCCACTAACATATAATAACAATAATCTTATTTATCCAGGGTAGCCTCATCAGCATTAATACTGTTCTTCCTGAGGGCCCTGTAATTACTACTACCCCAGTATTGCCAGGTACCTATTTAATACACCTGGGTGGAGAAGGGCAAATGTGGACAAAACACCTGGTCCAAGGATGTGAGCACCAAGCAAGAATCAAACCCAGAACCTCTCATATGAAAGGCAAGGGCTTTCTTCACTACATTACAGTGCTCCCGCCAACATGAACACTTTGAAGGTGCAAGTAACTGAAATATGTCAAATGTACATTTTCAACAATGAGTAGATTCAGTTTCATACCTCCATCTTCCATATAAAAAGTCAAAGAGTAATTGTTTTCTGGTAATCCCATGCTGATGAAAATAATCAATTTTAAGTGATGTTAAATATAATGTATGCAACTTACCTCTAAGACAACAACACCGAGTATGACACCAGTTGGTGTGAGGCTTGGGAAGGCTCGTCCCACTTGACCAAAGATACCCATCAAGGCACAGTTTACAATCACTCCAATCACAGCCATTACTTCCAATGCTTGCTTTTGAATGAATACACATAATAAAATAGTTTCTGTAGCTGCAATACACACACCCATGGGTGATGCCATATTATTAAATACATGTAAGATGAATGCAACTGTCTCCTATAAGCATCTGCCTAAGTTCAGTTAAGTCCATGACTCAAACTCTTCTTGAAATATTGTGATAACAAGAATAGACAAGACAAACGCCAAACGTCTCGCCTGCATCTCGCTATGCAAATGAGAATGTGAACTTTGGTATACTACGCAATAATGATGATGTTTCATACACTTTATCCCTGGAAAATAAGACAATGCTGTATGTGCATGCTGTTAATCAATGAAGTTTTTGACCTTTTGACCTTTCACTTAGACCAGATTTTCTCGAACTTGACCTGTGCCTTCAAGGGGTGTGTATGAATCTGGTGGTCATACGTCAAAGCTACAAAAAAGTTATTACATGTACATGTACATGTGAAGTGATTTTCACTGAAACTTCATGACCTTTTGACATTTTACATTGACCCATTTACAAACATGACATGCAACTTGACATTGCAACATGTGCTTTGAATATGGTGATCCTATCTCAAAGGTACAAAAAGTTATTACATGCGAGGTAATTTTTCACTGAAAGTTCATTGACCTCTGTCACTTTGTCAGATTCAACTCATTTTCAAACTTGAACTGCAACTTTATGAGCTGTAACTCATTTTCGTGACTCTACCTCAAATCCATAGAAAGTTCTTGTGATTACAGTGCTTTTCACTGAAATTTCATTGACCTTTTGACCTTTGACCTTGGTCAGATTCAACTCATTTTCGAACAGTTTATTGACCCTCCCTTAAGTCCATAGAAAGTTATTGTGATTACAGCATGATCATTGACGACGAAGACGTCGCCAACACCAATGCTGACAGAAATATAGTGACGCCTACATGTATATTCTCGCTGCGCTACGCAGGCAAGACAAAACCCATTAATTTTAACGTATGGTGACCTCTATGAGCTGTGACCTTTCACCTACTTAAACAAAAATCTAATCAGGTTTTCTCATTATGGTGATGCATGCTATTACCAAGTTTTACACATTTCTGTGTGTAGTGCATGTGACTCTCAGCAAGATTGAGTCAATTTCTTATTATTTTTGTGATCCAGAGACCTTACAGCATACACAAATTCTTATGCGCTGTCTAATCAACCATTCCCAATTGCCTTGAGACAGTTTCATTCACAATTCAATCTCATGAACAGAACTCAACATTATCTTTAATGCCTCTGGCACCACCTTCTGTGGGCGGAGGAATAAAAATCTGTATGACTATTAAAGCAAGGCAATAGATTCCCTTACGCCAGGCACAATGTATTTGATTTGACAACAACAACAACAAAAAAACAGATGTAAACAGATGGTAAAGAAATCAGCTTAACATCCAAGCTATGTTGTAGTTTATCAAGGATATAACACAAAAATCATAACATGTGAGGATAGGATATCATCAGTCATGCACTGTAAAACGAAGAGTAGAATCGATTGCTATGCTCTACACACCATAAAAACATGTCCCATAGCAGTCCAGAGTTAAGTTCTTGATTAATCAGCTTTCACTCCTAAAATTGGCACCAATCATTTTTATTCTAGCATTCTTGATCCAAAGATACCTAATGAAAAAACGTCACTCTAAGGAGACACTGTACTGCTATGGGATGTTAGGCTGGAGTGAGCATAGACAACACAAAAAGGGTAAAGTAAGACAAAAAGGGCAAAGTAAGACAAAAAGGATATCCCAAAGAAAGATTATGAATGCCCTAAACACTACATGGCTGAATGTAAGGCAAGTATTAACAGTTTTGTTTTCAAGAATATAGGCAAAAAAAAGACATTTTAATTTTACTGACCTGCCATGATCCTATGTTCTCTACCCGCTGTCCAAATGGCCTGTGCGTAATAGAACAGAGCTTGAATGCATCACTGCGAATCTCAACAATGTTATTGATGAAGGCAAATAACCCAGCCAGCGGAAAGGCAGATGAAAAGAGGATGACATAACCAAACTGAATCACCATCTCCAAGTAATCGCCAAAAGTATCCTAAGTGTGGACAAAGGTAGGAGATTATTACCTGCATTTGAATTGAAAGCTAACACTGACAACTACATGTATCATCAACATCTGGGGCCAGTTTCTCAAAGTCTAAATTCATGGATATCCCAGAGAAAAGCATGTTAACTCACGTCTCAATGGGATGTCCACGAAGTTAGACTTTAAAAAAATGGCCCCCAGCTGACATTAGGAAGGGAATTAAAGAGCTATACCAATAATACAAATTGTATCACGGGAAATGCATTGGAGAAGAAAATAAATCATTAAAAGAAATGTGTTTTTCATGACAGGTCTTGACACTAATAGAGGTTCGTGCACATGGGGCTCCTGCATTGGAACTCCATACAACCCAAATTTTGAAATCTACACAGCTGTTCCATGCACACAGACCCCAAAAATTTCAAACCAGATCCCTTGCAGAAAGTTGGTGTGGACTGTTGAGCCCTGCAAATGGTAATCCTATGAATTTTTACAATTCTCCATGGATAATTACGAGTTCATAATGAAATCTGAATTTATTTCATTGCAATCAATTTCGTCAAAATCACAAACTTTTATTGACTATGGGGAACAGAAAAAGCAACATTTAGCAGGGGGTAAAGTTATTTAAACAAACTATCTATTGCATCATATTGGCACTTTTTCCATAGTTCTGGACTTGTAAACTATGTCTGCAGCAAAAGTAAAAGTAGTACTTTTAGGTGAAGAGAAATAGCGAGGTGTTTGGGCCGAACACTCTAGCAATATCTCTTTATAGAAACAATATTTGCAGATGATCTTTTGAAGAACCCCAATCACACAAAACAAAATACATGGGACTTTACTTTTTGGTATTGGCCCCCTTTCAATTTATGTCTGGTATGTTGTTTATGGCATAAAACCTTTTTGCGTTATCCAGTACGAAAATTAATGCATAATGATTACCATGTCACAATCAAAATTGAAGCTTTTGATTTTCCTATCATCGATTATTATAATCTGAACGGATTATATTATCTACTAACGGTTCACACCTGCCTATCATTAAATTTAATATGTGCTAGCAGAGCTTGGTTAGCTCTCCTAATCAAACGGAATTAGCATCTCGATACCTCATGTATTGATATGTAAATGGTCTTCTGTCCGGCTACACCCTACACGCTCCAATACAGCCAGGTATATCGCTCCACCTTCATTTTCGGAGACTATCAAACCAGGAAGCAACTGCTAGTACATGTAACTCAAGCAGAAACTGGTTCAAGCATTAGACAAGCGCAATGCATGCAGGACCTGTCCTAACAAGTACGAGGGGAGGATGTGGGCAGGAATGGTAGTAGATTAGTAGATAATATAATCCGTTCAGATTATGATAATCTACTTAATGGTTCACACCTGCCTACCATTAAATCTAATATGTGCTAGACTGACATGGAAGCATGAAAGTAGGAGGGGTAGCGAGAGTTACAAATTGTGAACGGACTAGATGATCACTTACTTTCCTCTACGCAGGAGAGGACAGACATTGTGAACTTGCATTCATCTTGTAGAACATTTTTGAAATACCAAGTCACAAAGGAGTTAGAGTTAGCCCAGAATGCAGCTTGAAGAATGTCTTCTGTACAAGCACTTCGAAAAAAGGGCCCATGAGGAGCTTAATCCTTGAGGAGAAATTAAGGCTTCATTTCCGGCTGCTTTAATCGCTTGTACTTTCCAGCGGGAAAAAGTATCCTTGGAAACTGCGCAGTGAGGATTATTTATAATGATAAAGACTTGGTTGGACTTCCGGATAGGATTTGTTTGTTCTAGGTACACCTTCAAAGCCCTGACTGGACACCAACTCTTCTCACTAGCGGTAGAGGAATGGGAAGCACATTCTGAATAGGAGGAGATTTCTCTAGTCTGTTTCTTCGCTAAGTATTTAGCAGTAGGAATCAGACGGATGTGGATGTGGTTCCCAACAGATGTGACCTTCAGAAATCGATAGAGCATGAAGAGTAATCCTTCTTTGGCCGGAGGCCACAGCCAGAAGAAACTTTTCAGTGTGAGATATTTCAAGGAAGCCTTAGCTAATGGCTCAAAGGGGGGACTAAAATGATGCTGAAGGACCTTCGGGAGACTCCATGAACGAATTAGAGATCTGAAAGGAGTGCACTACAAGAAGAAGGAATGTAAAAGCTTACCAATGTAATGAGAGGAAGACACCGTCGTACCATCTGGAAAACTGCAGTGAACTGCGGCGATAGCAGACCGATAACCTTTTAAGTTGGCTAACGCAAGAATTTTGTCAAACAATGAGAGCAAGAAATCTGAGATATCGCCTAATGGAGCAGCAGAAGGATATACCTCTCTACACTTGCACCAAATGAAGTAAGCAGAGAGTCTGGAGTTATACGTATGTCTTGTAGACTCCCAAATGTGTTTTTAGATAAATGAGGCAGCCCTCTCTGAAAGGCCCTTGTCTTGAGCTTATTGCCGGATATGGGCCATAGCATCAGGGCTAAGTGGGACAGGTTTGGGTGAGTTGTTTTTGTTCCTGGCTGGACTCGCAGTCCCCGAAATATATTGGGAGAGGTCTCGGTAAATCCTGAAGGAGGAGGAGTTCTGAGAACCATGGTCTTCAAGGCCAATACAGGGCTACTAGAAGAATGGTCGCCTTGTCCTCCTTTACTTTTGTCAGGACACAAGAAACTAAAGAGAACAGGGGAAATGCATACACCTGCAGGCGTGTCCAGGAAATCAATAATGCATCAGTTGCCAATGCCGCCGAATCGTTGCACAATAAACTGGGCATTGGCGATTCAGGAGCGATGCAAACAGATCTACAGTTGGACTACCGAAGTGTTTGAAGATCTGTATGGCAACCTGTGGATGCAGTTGCCACTCGGATGGGAGATTACTCTCCCTGGACAGGAAGTCCACTATAAAATTGTCTGTACCTGGTAGACTGATGCCGTGGAAATAACACCAGTTCAGGGTCTCTAGGGCCAGGAACAAAGGGGAGGAGAGTGTGCCCCTTCTTGTTTGTTCAGATAGGCTACTACCGTCTTGTTGGTTTTGATTAAAACCGGTCTGCCCTTCACTATTTGAGCAATGTGTTTTAGGAACAAAAATACAGCCTTGAGTTCCAAGATGTTGATGTAGAGGTTCACATCCTGAGGGGACAATGTCCCTGCCACTCGCATTCCTTTGCAAATTGCTCTCAAGCCTTGAAGGTAGGCATCGGAGGTTATCGTGACCTTGGGACTTAGAGGGCGAAACCTTTTTCCCGGATTCAGGAACTGAAGATTTGACCACATCCGAAGTTCACTGAGAATACAACTTGGGAAGTGGATGATCTTAGAATGACTGTCTTGAGACGGAGAGTAGTGATGCAGCAGATGCAGCTGTATAGGACCCAAGTGATACCTGCAGTCTGGAATGAGGTCCACAAGGTTTGCAAGTAGGCCTAGTATCTCCAACCAGGCAGAGACCAGAGCTGCTTGGGAACACAGAGGCGTTGGGTTACTTTAACCATCCTCTGTATTCTGTGAGTTGCAGGACGAGCCAACTAGGCAGGAATGTCCAGGATAGCCTCTAGGTACGAGGGTGACTGGCTGGGAGAAAGATCCGACTTCTCCCAATTGATTAGAAACCCAAGCTTTTCGGTAAGGCAAATGGTGGCCTGCAAATGACTTTGTAGGAGCTCTTTCGAATCCGCAAGTATTATCCAACTGTTGAGGTAGCAAAATATCCTTATTCCTCGACGGAGTTCTGCAGCTACTGCCTGCACTACACAAGTGAAAACAAGTGGAGCTGTAGGCCAAAGGGGAGGACTTTGTACCTGTAAGTCCTGTTGTTTACTGAAAAACCAAGGAGATAGTGTGATTGAGGTGCTATTGGTATGTGGAGGTAGGCATCCTTGAGATCCTGGCCTGATGAAAGGAAGGATTGCATGAAGAGTCTCCATTTGGAAGTGAGGGGCATGAATGAATTTGTTTATTTCTTTGAGATTCATGATTATCCGAAAGCCTCCAGAGCGCTTCTGGGTGAGAAAAACTGGTGACAGGCAAAGGGAAGGTTTGTCTTGAACTTCCTCATTTTTTGCAAAGAGATTTTTTTATCTCTGATGCAAATGGTTGTCGTTTTGAGGCATACCGTGGGAGGCGGTTGATGCCGCGAATGCCTTCTGTTGGCAGAGGATCTGCGAGGCAAATGATATAACATCTTATCAAAAAATGGAAGAACTGGAGCCTGCCTCCCACAGGACTCATTTCCCCAAGCGTTCTGATACCACCGTCACTGCTGCGACTGGTCCTTTGAAGGTCTTGTCGACTTTCTGGCACCAGATTTAGATCCCTTCTTTCGGGTGCAAGTCTTAGGTGCAAGCAGTGTGAATATGAATGACCTGGAAGGTGGATTAGCAGGGTGGCGGACTACAGAGTTCCTGGCCCTCAGCTTAAAGGAAGGGACAGGAGTCCTCAGTTTCAAAGTAGTTTCTGTTGCACGCTTCTGTGCCTTTATCTGTGCATCCAAGAGAGGATCTTCCCTGAGAAGAGGTCCGTGCATAGGAATCTTGGACACGATGGGATTCTCAGAGTGTTTACCTAAGCCGAGGGAGGAAAGGTTGAGTTTCCTCCGTTGGCGATCAGGGAGAGAAAAAAAAGGCCCCACTGAAGGTCACCCAATTCAATGAGAGACTGAATCAATGAATGGTCACGTGCAGAAACCTTTAGTTCTTTCTGGTGGAGGGATATGTCCTGAAGCATACCCATGTAGATGGAAACTCTAAGCCCAATCCGAGCAATTCCGCAAGATGTCTTCAATTCAAAGGCATGTCAGAAAATATGAAGGCACAAGTAGACAAAAGATCAGACTTATTAGAACTCAATAAAATTTTGTTTGCAAAGTCGTGGAGTTCCTTGGAAGCAAGAGGAACTTTAAAATACCTGTCAAAATCTTCTGTTCTGAAGTGGAAAGCTTTGTGAAGACCCTAAGACCAATGGAGGGAGGCTTGACAGTCATTTCTTTGAAGTTCTGTACATAATACCCATCGCTGTCTTATTGGACTAAAGTACGTCTAACTTGGTGCGCGAACGAAACAGAATGAAGGTGGAACGATATATGTGGCTGTACCAGAGCGTGGTCAGACAGAAAACCATTTACATATCAATACATGAGGTATTTAGATGCTAATTAGGTTCGATTAGGAGAGCTAACCAAGCTCGGCTAGCACATATTAAATTTTATGGTAGGCAGGTGTGAACCTTTAAGTAGAATGGATCTTCACTAATGCCCTTTATGTTACACATGAATGAGAACCAACCTCATAGGAACGCATCTCAGACTCAAGCTCAGCCTGGGTGATGATGAACTTTTCTTCACTGGAACACACAGATTTACCTTTGTATCATCAAATAAGAAAACATCAAAGATAATTTCCTTGTTTGTATAACTAACTTTGTATTATGAAAGAAAATATTTTCTTCATGGACAAAAAGTCTATTCCATCATTAAAATACACAAAGGGAATATATTTGATTATTTTTTTTGTACACACCAATGGGAGAGTTCTCCATGTATGACATCACACATAGTCACCACATTGCCAATTAGAAATTCCCTTTATCATTATTGATCTCAGCTTTCAAACATCCATAACTTTCTTATTCGTTGTCCAATTTTTTTCTCAAACTTTCACTATTCTGCTTCTCTGATATTTGCTATGTTTTGTAATTCCTTACATATGGCTATGAAACTGGACATTGAACAAGCCCATGCAGAGTTAAATCTGCAGAAATGCCATTGCTTAGAAGAATACTTAGGACATTATGTGTCATTATAAAATGGGTTCAAGAATGTAGTCATCCTGATTGGTCAAATAACACCACGTGACCGTGCCAAAAAAAAAGGACTAACGTACGGCAAAAAGGTACTAATGCACGGCTGAGCTGCCCGTACACGTACCTCTGGTGCGTGCAAACTTAAAACGCAATGAAATCGCGTAGTTTGTTCTCTTCCCTTTTATATTTTTCTTCAGAGAATGCACGTCATTGAATATTCACTTACCAGATGCATTTTCTGACATGTCTTCTTGTCTCACTGCTCCCTCTGACATGTCTTGTAGTCTCTTTGTTCCCTCTGACATGTCTTCTTGTCTCTTTGTTCCTTCTGACATGTCTCCTTGTCCCTTTGTTTCTTCTGACATGTCCTCTTGTCTCTTTGTTCCTTCTGACATGTCTTCCTGTATCTTTGCTCCTTCTGACATGTCTTCTTGTCTCTTTGTTCCTTCTGACATGTCCTCTTGTCTCTTTGTTCCTTCTGACATGTCTTCTTGTATCTTTGCTCCTTCTGACATGTCTTCTTGTCTCTTTGTTCCTTCTGACATGTCTTCCTGTATCTTTGCTCCTTCTGACATGTCTTCTTGTCTCTTTGTTCCTTCTGACATGTCTTCCTGTATCTTTGTTCCTTCTGACATGTCTTCTTGTCTCTTTGTTCCTTCTGACATGTCTTCTTGTCTCTTTGCTCCTTCTGACATGTCTTCTTGTCTCTTTGTTCCCTCTGACATGTCTTCTAGTATCTTTGCTCCTTCTGACATGTGTTCTTGTCTCTTTGTTCCTTCTGACACGTCTTTTTGTTTTCTTGTTTCTTCATCAGTATGGACTTTACTGGCAGTCACGTATGTCATTCGATATACCTTAAGCTTCTCAGAGATATAAGGTAAAACTGACTCCTTAAAGTTACCAGTCAACTGGCGAAGGATGAATATAGTTCCCAAATACTGTGAATGAAAAAGAAGCAAAGTCTATGAACTCAAGAAATATGCGTTACTCAAACGCCACTGGTATAAAATGAGGACATGGGAAACAATTTGAATTCTTCTCAAATTAAGCAATTGTCAAAATATTTGTATCATATATTCATATAAACAGAGGTGAAATATAATGGTTGCAAGATAAACCTACATGTATGTAGTGAAAACAATTATAGCATATGCTTAAATACCATATAAGAGTGTCCCTGTTAAAAGGAAACCAAGGTTTGTGGGTAAATTACTCAATAATTTATCATGTTTTTCATTAATGTACAAATAATTGGAAAGCTCAATGTTTCTTCTTTTCATATGACTACCAGGACATGATTAATGTATCATGCATGACTGATTTCAGCAAGTCACTCTGAAGTGGCACTGTCAGAAACCCAATTGTCCAAAATAAGTGGATGGCTTCTACATTTGGTTCATTACTAATTTGAAAACACATAAAATGATTCAGCATCAAGTTTTAAGAAAAACTGCATATCATTGGAAAGCTCATTTTTTTTTTCTTTCAAATGACACCACAATCATAATCAAAGGATTGCACAATTTGTAATTTGCACGGCACATTGACAATAAGTTCAAGGCATGGAGTCACAGTTTTGCACTTCATAAGAAACTAGGAAAGTTACCATGGTAACACAATGTGTTTTGCATGATCCCATCATGATTATGGTGTCATATGAATGAGGAGAATATGAGTTTTAAAAACAAGTGCATTGTTTCAAGAAAAATTCTGAATCATTTTTGTCTCGCCTGCGTAAGCAAAAAGTGAGACATAGGCGCTGCTTTTCTGACGGCTGCAGCAGCGGCAGTGGTGGTATCAGCGTCAACAAGTTTGGAAATGATCTTATTTCAAAATTATATGTTCATTTTCCATGAAATTTGCATATAAGGGTTGTAGAGTATCATAAATAATGTGAAACAAATTTCAGGTCATAAGTCATGTTCTAAGGTCAATTGAGTTCAATTTTGTTAAAAAAATCTAACCCGAGGTTAAGTTTTTGAACTTTTACTTTATTTCAAAAAGTATTTGTTCAATTTCTTTGAACTGGATTGTCTCTATGTCACCCTCTTTCAAATGAATACCCAAATTTTACATCTTCATCACATTAAAGGTCACCTGCTGACAATTTAACTTGGTTAAAGATAAAGTTGAGTTCTGGTCATGAGACTGAATTGTGAAAGAAACTGTCTTAAATGCTATATTGCCTAGGGCATCATCAGATTATTGTGCCAGTAGATCCAGGTCTATGTCCTGTAGTGTCTAATTAATGCTAGATGACTATTCGACGATGTTATTTCTAACCTTTTTTTTTATAGATCTATAGACTTTACGTGAAATTCAGCGATAACGTTGAACTTCATTTTGGGACAATGGCATCAGCTCTGAATTTTAAAATCCTCTCTGACGAGGTATTATAACAATTGCTGGATGGAACTGATGCGCCGAGTACCAAACGGGCAATCAAATTCGGATTTTCTAAGCTTCGGGAAATTGCTTCGTATCAGAACATCAATCTCGCAGACAGATCCATTTCAGAACTGGACCCCTTTTGTCTTCTTTTTATGCATCTCTCCGGAAGTCAGATGGGACCTTGTACACCAAAGAAAAGTCTACAAGCAATTTGATATGGAGTGCAGCGGCATTATCTTGACCAGTATAACATGGACATATGTTCCGAAGATCAGTTTCCAAAGAGCGTGAGGATGTTTAAAGCTGTGATGTTAAAGCTTAAACATGAAGGTAAAGGGCGTGACGCTCACCTGAGGTGGATCAATTCACATCTGGTGCAGGGGCCCCTATAAGGCCACCGAGAAAAATTTCATGAACAACTTTCATTCTTCATCTATAGAGGTATCTCTATACACAATACCAAGTCTGAGCTTCCTACTAACTTTGGTTAAATTCCAATCATGGGTTTTGGAGAAGAAGCTGAAAATGTAAAAAGTTTATGGATGGCAGACAACTTGCTCCCCCCACACCCCCCCCCCCCCCTCCAGTATGTTACCCCCACAGACCCCCTATAGGGCCACCAGAAAAAATTCATGAACAACTTTCATTTTTCGTCTATAGAGGTATCTCCATACACAATACCAAGTCTGAGCTATTCTTGGTTCTGGAGAAGAAGATGTTTGAAATTTACATAGCTTTTACACTTGGGGGCCCTCCCCCTGGGCCCCCGTGGGGGCCACATGTACCATTTTAGCAACTTTGGGTCCCCTACCCCTAAGGATAATTCGTACCAGGTTTGGTTGAATTCCGATCATGTGTTTTGGAGAAGAAGATCAGAATGTACATTTTGCCTGGTAGCGCCCCCCCCCTCCAGTATGTTACCCCCACAGGGCCCCTATAGGGCCACTCAGAGAAATTTCATGAACAACATTCATTCTTCATCTATAGAGGTATCTCCATACACAATACCAAGTCTGAGCTATGCCTGGTTCTGGAGAAGAAGATATTTGAAATTTACATAGCTTTTTCAATTGGGGGCCCTCCCCCTGGGCCCCCCTGGGGGCCACATGTACCATTTTAGCAACTTTGGGTCCCCTACCCCTAGGATGATTCCTACCAAGTTTGGTTGAATTCCGATCATGGGTTTTGGAGAAGAAGATGAAAATGTAAAAAGTTAACGGACGACGCACGACGGATGACGGACAAATTTCCATCGCAATAGCAAGGCAGGTGATCTAAAAATCCTGTGTCAAGTCACGATATGGAGAAGATATCTACGTCTTGTTACACCATGACCCAACTGGCCTTCAGAGTAAGGTTTTCATTGACATAATGATATATTTCTACAATCGCGGTCGAGAGAACCTGAGATCCATGACGGCTGAAGATTTCTCCGTCAAGACAGATGAAGATGGACTCTCGTTATATCACCAAACGCGATCAATTGACGAAGAACGACAGAGAAGATCAAGATGAATCCTCCAACATGGGTTTCATGTATGAAATGCCCGACAATGAAAGGTGTCCAGTCAAATCCTTCATCAGATACAATGTACAAGTCAAAATAAGTGCTCATGTTTCTGGCAATGAAAATGACCCATGGTGTGTGAACAGTCTCGGAAACAAAATGAATTCAAAGATATTTCCATCAAATCTGGATGTAGCAAAATCTACAGAAATCACTGTTTGAAGCAACATGTATCACAGCGCTAGACACTGCAGGCTTTCATTAGCATGATATCATGTAGAGTAACTGAAAATATTGAGTTGCTTCTACTTACAATTAATGATTAAGGTCCTGATGGTGGAGATTCCACGGAGCAGTGACTGATTCCGAACGCGAATAGTATAGGCTAGCTAGCCTATTCACAAGTTATTTATGTTCACAAAATTATAAATCCAAATGAAATGATCCCAGCGAAAATGAAAGTAATGAAGAATCGCTAACGAAGAAAATAATGTCACAATACAATATCCTGAATATAAATCCAAGTGAATGGGTAGGTATGTGTGTAAAATCTCCTATAAAACGCGACACGGTCTTATCGCAACTGTGTCCTAGAAGAAAGTGATGATAAAATGATCTCGAAGAGCTCGTGAAAGTTGGTAATCACGCCCACAATAAATCTCATTGGCTGAGCGAGTGCGCGTGGTGTAATAATACGGAAATCCGATTGGTTAAACGAAAAGATGAGCTCTGATTGGAGCAGCGAGAAGAATGTAGCAAGAATGTTGGTAGCGATGTAAATGTTATACTTTGATGCGCGCGGAGGTTAAAAATAGGTCAAGAATGTTGTTATGTACACACACGCGTAAACAAAGGAAAGTACATGTAGGTCGTCTGCTAACCTTGTAAATTATGGCAGACCGATGAAAATACATAAAACTATGACGAAATATTCATCAAAATATGTTTGGTCACTACAATATCATGTTAGTAAGTGGTCATCATCGTGAGCAATCACTAAAAACTACAGTATAAGTCTAACTAGCGACAAATGAAAAAAAAAAATGAGTACATGTACCATGCTTGGTCAGAAACTGAATGAAGCTGGCACTGTAACGCAAACAGAAAACAAAACATCACCGCTGGCTCGGCAATTGGTTCAAAGTCATGAAGTGGAATGCGGACCTGTTCTAGTCCTGGTCCTGGACCTGGAGTAAACAAAGACCTAGACCTGGATCTACCGGCAGAACTTAAGTTATATTTAAAGCTCAGGTCAAGTTCGAAAAGTAGGTCATATCTGACCTGGGTCAAAGTCAAGAGGTCAATAAACTTCATTGAAAGCTTCAATATAAACAGCATGTACTAACAACATTGTCTCATTTTCCAGGGATAAAACGTATGTAACTTGTTCATTATTGCTTAGTATAATATAGCTGCCAGACCAAAGTTCACATTCTCATGCGCATAGCAAGATGTAGGCGAGACAACGCTTGGCATTTGCCTTGTTTGTCTTTTCAAAACAATTATGAACCAAATTTAGCAGCCATCCACTTATTCTGGACTATTGGGTTTCTGACAGTGTCACTCCAGATTGTCTAAATCGGTCATGTGTTATTCGTTGACCATGGTTATTTTTTAATATAAAAGAATAAAAAAGAGATTTCCAAAATGATGTGTATTTTAGCCAAATATATTATGTTGATTTATGAGGTAATTTACCGATGAACTTGAGTTTCCTTCTTCATGGACACCAGGTATAGTTATTATTATATCCCTCAGAGAAAATCACTACAAAACTTTAAAATTGTGAAATTAAATGGTTTTCATGACCTTGGTATCACATCTGGTATTGCAACTGAACAAAAACTATATCCTAAAGAAAATGTGGGATGATTTTTAAATAATGCTTACATTTCTTAGTCTTGTCATGTCTTTGAGAATGAAGGCAATGTAGAATAAAGCAAGGAAGTGATTGATAAACTGCACCTGTAAAAATACAAACAGACAAAAACATCAAGAGATTATCCTGGCCTAAATAGTCACTCCATTTTACATATGAGATTTGACCCTTTAAAGCTACCTGGTACTTACAACATCCATGTCATTCACAGAACGCTTGTCAGCTCGAACAAAGCCACTGGGTTTGGCCCCAAGAGCCCCCCAAAAGGGGCCCAAAGTCGGGTCGATTTCAACCCATCTAACATGATGCGCCAAACTTGGTCAGAAGGAAGGTGTATGACTATACATTACAAAAATACAAAAACTGACATTTTCAGTCGGGATGGGTTTTTAGACGGCCCCTAAAAATTAGGGGCAAATTTTTCCCCTTAACCCTTATTGTACTGGGTTATTTCGAGCTCTCTTACTGGGGCATAGGCGGATCCAGAGGGTGGGGGGGTCGTGGGGGTCCGGACCCCCCTTTTTGGCGCCGGTTTTTTTGTTTTTTTGTTTTTTTAATTGGCGCCGTCTTTCTTGGCTTTTTTTTTTTTTTTTGCTTGTCAGGGAATTATGGAGGGAAACTGGGCCCCATAACCCCTTTACTGAGCGTTTTTTGGAAGTTTGGCGAAAAAATTTTTAAATATTTTTATATATGTATTTCATTTAATATTATAATTCCTGCACATTATATGCATAAATATACATTTCTATTGATAATCAAGTAAGAAAAGGCATTGGAGATAAAATTGTAATGCAAGAAGTTCTTTCTAAACAGTACAGTAAGGGTTAAGGCCCATGGACCAAATTTTGTCACAAGGAAGGGGTGTAGGTGTACAAAACTATAAAAACTGACAAAAATTTCCATCGGGAAGGGGGTGTAACACGCACCTGAAAAAACACCAAAGTGCCCCTAAACCAAGCTCTGTTGCCCCAAATGCTCTGGATGTAGAGAAAAAACTCTTTTAGGCATTACACCCTTAATTAATTTGCCACAATTTTTAGGGGCCGTATGACAACCCATCCTGACTGAATATTTTGTCAGTTTTTGTGTTTTGGTGATGTATAGTTATACATCTTTCTTCTGACAAAGTTTGGCGCATATGTTAGAGGGGTTGAAATCGCCCTGACTTTGGGGCCCTTTTTTTGGGGGGGGGGCCAAACACGGTGGCTTCATTCGAGCTGACAAGTTTTTTTGTGAATGACATGGATAATCTAAGTAACTTTAAGGGATCAAATCTCATATGTAAAATGGGATGACTATTTTGGGACAGGCTCCCAGAGTGAGAGCCAAAGGAAAATTACATATTCATGCCCTACTACCTACAAAAATCTTAAAACCTTCAAAGCAGAAACAAACCCAAGACAATTCCTATTCTTATATACATCTTCAACAACATGATACACATAATTACTCAATTTATAATATATCATGGAATCCACTAGCATACATGTACATAAATTTGTTTTCAACATATTATATACACCTGATATATGTTTGACTTGAATCTTTTAAGATTTCTGCTAACTTTTCATTTGATAAAGAGAGTCAATTCAGGTATCCACTTCACAGAGTATGTTTTCAATGGAGATACTTGGAAACATGGTCGACAGTAGCTATACTTCCATAAAGTTAAACAAGATGACAACCTTAAACGTAAATTAAAACAAGACAACAACCTTAAACATTCATCAAAGTTATTAATGGAAGTGCTTAATCAGAGCAAAGTGAATTTTATTGAAGGTGGTATATAGCAAACCCACTGCTAAACCCACTACAAACCCTATGGAGACAAAGAAAGCAGAATAAATGTGACAGCATTTCATTGACTTTGCCTATAAATTACTTAACTCTTTTGATGCTAAGTTTATGTAAATCTGTAAATTTTTGAGAAAACAAACATACACAGCATCTAAATATTTTTTGGATTACATCCTTGCATATTCCAAGTACTGAGTCATGGTATTACCCTCTCTGTATCTAACAAGTCCTTGCAGTAGAAATTGATTTAGTAGCATATCCTTACCGTAACCAGTTTAAGTATGAGTTGATTTTCATGCGTGCTCTGGAGTCGGTAGTTTTCCATCCTATTTAGCCAGTAGGCCACCTTCTTAAAAGCAATCTCGCTCACACTGATCACACCAGTAAGAATGATCTTTGGAATATAACCGACCCATCTGAGGAAGAAACCATGCAACTAAATTCAATCAACTAAATTATAACTTTTTCAATCACACACACTTTTATATTTTTTAATTATAAAGAAAATAGCCATATATTTTGCAGAATGCAATTTGAATGAACAATTAAAAGTTGATGAATACTGGTAATATTACATTACCCACATACTACCACCTATGTACACAGTATTTCTTTCCATTAATCATTCAAAATTATGCAGTTGTATCACGACAATACAGATGTATACATCAGATAATTGGTTTCCATCACAATAGTGAAAAAAAGAGAGGGGAATGCATCAATACAGCAAAACAGGACAAAAATAACTAATTGTAAAAGTATGGGTATGGTCCAGGACATTAAAATATATCAGGCATTGCCGAACAGTTATGCAATATAGTCTTTTTTAAAAGTTTTTTTTTTTTTTAACAGTAGAAACATCAAAAATTAATATTGTAAACTGGTATAAAAATGTGAAAGTCTCATTTTTACAGTTTTAAATCATTTCTGCTTACTTTCATTTTGACAAAAATGACAAGTATGGTAGCCACTTTACTTTCATAATGCCATTTTAAATGAAAATACTTAGACACATATGCGAACTTAAGATCAAAAGTTACTTACTCAGGACAACTGTTTTGTTGAATATGAAGATTAACCCACTCCTGAAACTCCAGAATAAGATACATTGAGGCAAAGGTGATGAAGCAGCAGAGTAAGATGATTGGAATAGTTACAAAGTATCTGAAGACATTACGTTTCCAGGCAGGATAGTGAGGCTGAAGCTTACCAGATACACTGTTCAAAACCAAGTCTCCCTGTCAACAAAGTAAAACACTCAACGTATAATGCACTATGGTACATTTTTAATCTTTATATTGCCAGCAGACAAGGTACCTCATTAAGTGCCAACAGAAGAGTGCAAACAGTAAGGTCAGTGAATGTACAATTCTAGAAATATGCATTTTAAAGGGATACGCCACCAGGCGGCCGTGGGGAAAGTCAGGATTGCGTAAGCCCCATTCACACAAAGTTTGTGCATCAAACACGTCCGTTGGACTACTAGGATTACTTTTCGGACTGCACGAAGCCGACCGAATCTCGCACGAGAGCTCGAGCTCAAGCGGAGGGTGCATGTTGCGCAGTGAACAGCCTGTTCGAAGTTTGCTCCCGCGGGGAAATAGCATGATCAGCGTGCCCTCTCGCGGCATAAAAACCTCCACAATCTGCAGTAGAGTATCCCTTTAAAGTAATTACCTTACTTTGACCATATCTGTAATACATTTTAGTCCATACATTGCACAAATTGTAAACAGTGATAGATTTTAGCTTCTCTTCATAATTTTTCATCTTTTCATAACAATTCTAAAATAACTGAAAATTTTGAAGAGAAAGACTGTGCTGGTCACATACAGAACTTTCTACGTAGTACTAGTATGTCAAAACAGCAAAACTGTGCATATACAGTGTATCCCTCCCAAAAAATTACAATCAGACTTTCAAAATTGTGAGTTAAATCAGAATATGTTTCGGGATTGTGATGCTATAACTAAATTATCTGTATCTCAGCGAAGACCCCAACCGATTTGCTTTAGTAGTCACAAAGAAATAGGGACTTTGTAACGTATATCGTAAGTCCCTTCCATCCAAGTTTGGACAAAAGGGAGACACACAAAGCACAATTAAAAATTCCACACTCCTTTAACATGGTTTGAAAAGGAATTTCCCGTTTTATTTTTATCCGCTTTAATTGTTATGGCAACGCTTCATTTATCATCAAAATTATCATCGTTCTTGTTATTTTTAAGGGCATTTGGAGATTTTGGCAAAATGTAAGAAGATATGCAGTTTTCAGAGTCTTAAACATGTTGCAAACCTGTCAAACTTCCACAGGGAAAAACAAGAATTTTGTGAGGCAAAAGTAGAAATACAGTGTATATTGTATGCTTTCACACAAAAGTTTTCATGAAAAGAGAGGAATCTAGGGCTCTTCACATCAGTTTGAATAAAATAAAATGGTTGGCATTTATGATGTTGGTCATTTTTAATTGAAAGTGAATGATTCAACAAAATTATGAACCTGTTTTATAAAATGACTTGATCTTTTTAAGAAGATATTCTTTACATGATTATATATCTATGTTAACTTAAAATGGTACACAAATAATTTGAATATGTTAGTAAACATGTCTGCTGTGAACGAAATACTTCCATTCATGTGGATGTCAAGAACAACCAATTGATGGAAGAAAGGGGCCCATGACATGCTTTACATAAATCCCTATTTTTTGTGACTATTGGACCAAATCGGACGGGGTCTTCGCTGCCTGGTAGAGAATTAGTTATGGTTTCATAATCCAGTATGAATATATATATTGCAAACAGATTTCTTTCGTAATCGATACCCAAATGCTGACTGTATTTTTGCCTGGGACATACTGTATAACAAATAATTGGAACCCTAGAGGAGTCTATGGGGAAAAATTAAGATTTCAATAATCATCAGTTAAGTTTTTGAGAACCACTGATAGAAGTGTTTTGGAAAAAGAACATTTCTTTGCTTATTTATCTGCTGAAGAATCCGGTGGAGTTTACAAACCTGATTTTAATTTGCACTGTCTAGGTATATGTGAGAATACTAAGCATCAATTTGTTATAAAAATATGTAACAATGTATTATTGGAGGAGAATTTAAATGAGAGAACATTCTACATTTGATGATATTTCAGAACTCATATGACAATTATCTAGAGACTTCTTTCAGATAGGGGTTCTATTACTATTAATTTCAGAAACTGACCTCTGGGACCTTTGACCTTTGACCTACGTATCCCGAAATCTAATCAGATCGTCTTCATATGGTGATACATACTAGCACCAAGTTTGAAGTTCTTACCTCAAATGGTTCTTGAGTTACCGCGAGAACGAGGCTAACACCGGAAAACCGAATTGACCTTTGTGACTTTTGACCTTTGACCAACATACCCCAAAATCTAATCAGATGGTCTTCCTACGGTGATACATACTAGTACTAAGTTTGCAGTTAATACCTCAAATGGTTCTTGAGAAATCACGAGAACGAGGATAACACATGAAATTTCAGAAATTGGCCTCTCTGTGACCTTTGATCTATGTACCCCAAAAATCTAATCAGATCGTCTTCCTATGGTGATACATACTAGCACCAAGTTTGAAGTTCATACCTCTAATGGTTCTTGAGTTACCTCAAGAACGAGGCTAACACCTGAAATTTCAGAAATTGACCTCTGTGACTTTTCACCTTTGACTTACATACCCCCAAATCTCATCAGATCGTCTTCCTATAGTGATACATACTAGCACCAAGTTTGCAGTTAATACCTCATGTGGTTCTTGAGTTATTGCAAGAACGAGAAAGCCGGACGGACGGACGGACAACCCAAAACATACTGCGTCCGGCATCACCTTCGGTGGGCGGAGGCATAAAAATATGTTGTCGGTGTCGTTTCTTTGTAGATGACCTTTGTTCTAATGACCTCAAAATATGTCTAATAATCTTTCAAAGACAACCGATATGATACATGTACAAAGTTTTAAGTACATCTTCAAAGTTAAAAACAATTGGACAGAGATTTCATCACCAGTCAATTTCTTATGATGATACAAACAAGAAACAAGTTTTGAAGTTCATTCCCCAGATAATTCTTGAGGTATCATGATAGCAGGACAGACAGACAGACAATCAGAAAGTGCAATGGAACATATTAACCAGGTTCACCTTGCCTTAATAAACATACCTTATACTGAGGACGTGGCTCTTCAATAAGCTCATGTTTGGAGTCTAAAGTTCCCCATCGGTAGGCTAGAACAGAACCCTTCCTCTTCCACACTTCTATAATCAGAGATGCCCATGCGATGTTACACAGTGAGACAAACACCACACTCCTGTCTTGATTCAACTGAACAGAAGTGAAGAAATAAGTTAATGAAATAATTAAATAAGCCAGTTAATAATTGGGTCATTCCACCAGGTTTGGTGATAATTTGTGACATACCATACCTTTTTTTTTTAATTATTATTTTTTTTTATTTATGTTTTTATTAATAATCAGGTCAGATTACAATATTTACAGTTATTCAAGATGATAATGAACATAATTACAAGGGATTACAACATTTACAAATGATTAGCATCATTAAAAACAAACAACAATAATAACTTGTTATTAAAAAGGAAAAAAAAAAAAAAAAAAAAAAACTGGCAGATAGAAAAAGCTTCATGTACCAAAATACCGGTAGTCTGTACCAATCAGTACCAATGTAAACTTGTAGATCATACATAAATCAGGGTTTATAAATACCATACCTAACAAACCATGTGTCATTTAAGCTAGGCAAGTATCTGATCATAAGGAATTTACCACAAAAGTGATGTCCAAAAAATGTATACTTCTCAAGCATTGAGGTGTATTGCCGTTTCAGAGGTGTAACCTACTACCAATGATATGAAGTCCATGTTACTATGGTAAAAATATAAAGTTGTGCCACAACAAATCCATGAGAGAGATCTGATTCAAACAAGGATTATTGTGGTAGGAGACCTGTCTCACATTTACACAACAAAATGTAGCCACCTCTGAATTAATCTTCAATGTGAAATGACAAAGTTGCTACCTGAGTAACATGGACATCACACGATTTTCTTGACCCAACCTGACGGAACGACCCAATTGCAATTTGAGCATGTGCAGAGAAAGGTCATGTGTAGCAAGTACAATTGAACTTTATACGCCGTCATTTTGTACACACCGCGATTGATGCACGCACCAGTATGATTTTACTTGTTACTCAAGGAAACTTGTTAAACAAGTAGCACGTCCACCAAAACAGATACATGTGCATGCACGTACACATTGGGGTCAGGCAATTTTCCTTGGTAATAAGGTGACTTGTGTGAAAGCAGAAAAATAAGAAAAGCAGAATGGTGAAAGATGTTCTCTGTAGGTTTCCATGGTGAGTGAGTATTCACAATTGAAGGCTTTCGGTAACACCATATGGGAGGCACTGTGAAAAGGCTGTTGATATATTCTTTCATGAAAATAAACCACTTATGGGGCGTTAATAGGAATTTTGGAAAAGTAAAAGGAAAGGAAAGAAAGGAAAGAGATGATAATGGAATGAAATGAAATTAAACACTTCCACAATACTGTTTTTGGTTTTTGTTTTCGGTGTTTATACACCAAAAATGAAGTGAAAATGCTAGTCACTGCTAGTCACTATCAAATACTGATGTTTTGAAAAGAAATAAATTGGTATGAAAATTTTGAAAATATTACACTGGACATAAGCATGCAACTTAGGGATGTGATTATTCATTGATCAGCATATTGATCAGCATAAGTACTTTCAATATGCAGCTACTTCTTACCTGTTTGCTATCATCAACAAAGATGGTTAAAAGCAGACCAACGATAGCAGGGAAGAGAAGGGCTTGTGTGTAGAAACCTAACCAAGCAAAATATATTGCTATCTTTACCCCAAAGTAGTCACATACAGCATCTGACAGAGAAAAAGAACATTGTTTTCTCTACAGTAATGGTTCTACTTTTATACATAAAGATATTAGTCATAAAATTTATACTATTAACCTTGCCCCTGGGAGCCAGGGGTGCTGGGGGTACTGCAGCACCCTAGAAGGTTGAGGATGCTGGGGGTGCTACAGCACCCTCTAGATTTCTATGGAGGCACTTGCCCCAGGCTGCACTAGAATAAGCAACTGAATAAAACAAGAAAAATTCTGCTCACAGCACTCCCATTAAAAAAAATCTTTACCAGGGGCCTGCTATTAACTATCAGAGCCTTTTAAAGAAGAACCCACTGGTGTTTCAAAAAGAAATGGCAAGAACATATGTAAACCTCAAGAGATTTAAATACAGAAAAAAGCAAGGGTATATCAATATCCATACAGCCATTTAAGCCAGTGAGTTATACATGTACTTCCAATGAATCTGGTTTAAACTCTTTCAACATTTCTTTCATTTATTGCAACACAAGATATTTTCCAAGATTTTTTCAAAACATTTACTCTTGATCCCCTACAAAATCCAATTTTGGATACAGTAGGCCAACAGCCTGGCAAAAAATGGTCATCCTATTAAACCCATGAGATTTGACCCCTTAAATTTAATGAGATCATCTTAAAGTCACTGATGGAAAGGTTGTGAGGCAAACTGTCGCCAACGGGTTTAGCACAAGGGAGTTGTATCACTTCATTCCTTCTCTCACCTTCTCTCTGTTCCTCTTTTTATATACACTACTCAAAAATAGTTAAGGACCACTCTTAAATTTGTGTATAAATTATTATACTAAACAATGTTTTATATTTCTGGAGATACCCCAATGCAACTTTAACTGTCTTGAATGTTATCAAACACTCAGAAATTAATTTCACACATCAGCGATTTCAGTTGTTGCACAATGTCTCTCGCTCCAGTATACATCCTGAAAGTTAGCCCATAATGAAGTGGTACAAATAAAATATGGTCCCTAACTTTTTTTGAGTAGTGTATATATATCTCTCTCTCTCTATGCCTCTTTTCTACTTATTTCAGAATTCATTTATCCTATCAAATATTATATTGCAATATTTTTGAAATGTAACTACATGTATTTGCTTTAATCAGAGAACGTCCTACAAAGCTGTCATAGAGTCATCGTTACCTGTGCACACAAGTTTGGCCAACCCATTTAAAGAGGACACAATATGGCACATGTTGCTTTCTTTGGCAAGCACACAATGAAAATAATGTACATCAGGATTTGTCCAACTGAAACTGAGTCAGCTAAATCTAATTGTACGATTGGCTCTGCTCAACTTTACTTACCATGGCTAAAAGTAGAAAAAAGCTATCAACGATTTTGGTATGTTTCAATATTTCCACCACTTGCATTTCTTTAATTTTTTAAATGTTTAGTGCATTTCAATAACACCAGAATAGTTGAAATATTTTCTGTTGTAAATAATTCATATAATGACTGACTATTATCACAATACAGACTTTGCATAGCCAACCACGATGATCTTCTTCTTAATAAATGTTTTCGTACTAAACTTTCCTCAAACATATCTAACCAAGCTATGTAAATTATAAAAAAACAAAGTATACTAAATATGACAGATAGGTACCGGTAGAAAGACTACAAAAGTTGTAAATTTTACACTCAGAACTTTACAAGACTGTGTTGGGGAGTTCTTTCATAGGGAAATATCTGAGGCAAGGCCATAATCTTACCCAGTGGTTGTGTTTTGAAGAAGGCTTGAACCCACGTTTTCTTGAGGACTTGGAGATCATCATGCTTGTGAAGAGGAAACACTTTGGAAATGATACCTTTAGCTCGAAGCTTCGGCACTATTGGTTCATTGTCCACAAATTTCACTTTGCCTAGTCTATCGCCCTCTACTGCTCTCAAGCTTTCTAGCATATAATGGATGATTTCTTGACGCTCCTATGTGACACATGAAATAATGATGGTTAACAATACAAGTAAACAGGAAGTGGCTTTAAAAACACTGTTATATAGGCCTATATATTTCTTCCTCTCATACTCAAAACAGTAGTCAGAGACTTCAAAACAGTAGTCAGAGATCGAAAAACATGGTCATGACTGATTATTAGTACTGTCAGAGACTGAAAACATGTTTATGACTGATTATTAGTACTATCTGAGGGAAAAACAAGAATCAATAATACACTAATCACATAAAAACAAAAACAGAAAGAGGAATAACACAATAACAGATCAGAGGGAGTTAACATTCAGTGCTTAATTTTTTTTAATTCTTCTTCAAAAATCACTGTTTATTAATAAAAAAGGTATGCAATAAGCTAAAACTACCTGTCTGTAACAAAAACAGGGTGACGTAAAAATAAATACAATGAACAAATAAAAAATAGGGGATTTATTTTCATGTGCCACTCTCCACCCAGGTGTAAATGGATACCTGATATTTTAGAGAGCTACATATCAGTTTGCTCAGCTACATTTGGGGTAATAATATTGGAATGCCAGGAGTGTCACAGCTTGGAAGACATGAGGGTTATACAAGAAGCCATAATTACAATTATAGTTGTTATTGTTATGCTTATTATTATTATGATGATGATTATTATTATTATGATTATGATTATCATCATCATCATCATCATCATCATCATCATATGTAATTGGTTAAATGGGGTACATATAACTTTATGACGCAAATTCACAAAGGAGGTTTAAAATAACCCATGATGCTGGATTAAACCACTGTAGACTAAAATATAAAGCAAAAATAAGTCTATACATCCCTTCTGTGCAGACAGAAGGGGTTCGTCCAGGCTTTGCGATTGTTCTGAAATTACGTTGTCTGGGTTGCGTCCGGGTTCACCGAGTATAATATAGTTGATTTCAAGTAATTTGTTATATACCTGCGTGATAACCTGATGAGTGCAGGTCGAAAAGCTTCGTTATCTTTTTCGTGCCATATTGAAAAGTCTATGAGCGCATCATTGGACATGAGGACATGAGGACATGAGGACATGAGGACATGAGGACATGAGGACATGAGGATGCGCCTGTACTATGCTTATGCAGGTTTAAACTATGGATTAAAATAAATTTCTTTGGTGAATAATAAACATGCACACTGTAAATTCAAACTAGGTGGTGAATAAATCATCCACCCTACTAACAATGGATAATCATTAGGGAGAAATTGGTAAGTGTGACAGTAAGTGACATCATAAAATAATTTTACTGGGGCAAATCTGTGAAATGTACATACAACAAAAGTCTTTACTCTAGTTATATCTTGAAACAAGTCAGATGAATGCAACTGTGTCTCCTATATGCCTCCGCCCGAAATTCAGTTAAGTTTATTGCTCAAACTGTTCCTGAAATATTGTAATATATAATTACATGTTAAATGATCTTTATGACCTTTGACCTTACAACCCCAAATTTGCCTCCCCATAGTGATGCATATAAAGTAGTAAATATATGGTCATAACAAAACTAAGATATCTTTAATTTCAAGTATATTGACCTCTGACATGTGACCTTTGACCTAATTAACCAAATATATAATCAGTTTGTCTCACTATGGTGATGCATACTAATACTAAGTTTGAAGTTCATAGCTCAAATCGTTCTTGAGAAATCGTGATAATGAGGCCCAAACCCTGAAATTTCTTGGAAATCGACCTCTATGACCTTTGACATTTGACCTACTTACCCCAAAATCTAATCGGATCCTCTTCCTATACTGTTTCATACCATCACTATGTTTGAGGTTCTTGAGAAATTGCAAGAATGAGAAAGCGGGGGATGGACAGAAAGACAGACGGACGGACAACCCGAAAACATAACACCTCAGGCAGCACGTTTGGTGAATGGAGGCATAAAAAAATGTCATGCTCTTGATATGACCATTGACTAATGGCAGTGATAGAAGAAATAACCATTACTCAATGGTCATATCAAAATATTCTTCACTTTGGGTGAAAAAAAAACTGATGAAATACTTTTGTCATATGGGATGTATTTCACAGAGTTGCTCATGAGGAGGTTCAAAAAGAATGGATGTCAGTACGAAAGTGATCCTGAGATATTGACGTACCTGAGACGATAAGAAATGATGTGCGTCTTGAGCTCCTTCATACATGCTAGCTTCAAGGCAGGTAAACTCCTTCAGCCCCCCTCCATACTCAGCCTTCAGAGGCTTGCGGAAGCTAAGATTCTCTGCTCCTTTCAATAAACTGTATTAAAAGAATTTATGACTACACAGTATGAAGATATGTTATTTTCTGTATGTTCACCTATGTGTTACATGTGCATAGAAATCCCCGTTCAAAAAATGCCTGATCACTGATAGGGCTATCATGTTAAGAAAAATTTCAACTTCTATATCAGTACAACGTACACTGGCTTTGATAAATAATACATTTCAAGACTTTGAACAAAGCTACATGTACATGTAATTCAATTCAATTTTAATAATTCATGGTTAATTAGAAGATATCACTGCAGCCAAATGGCTGAATAGCAATATCCATGTATTACAATTAAAAGCATCTGAAGACAATGAATGTAACTTGATATAATCTTTCTATGAATAAAGGGAGGTTAACAAAACAATAAAAAACTAAAAAACATATACACTTTCCAATACAATGATACAATATCATATTCATCTTTTGGAAAGAGTTTCAATTATTAAAGTACATGTATAAGCCAACAATAGATACTACAGATGACCTTGACAACCTTACCAATCAGATGAAGCTGAGAGATAGAGTCCACATGTTCCCGTATGTGCATGATGTCTTACAGCTACTCTGAGTGCAGGTAGCCTCTCCTTCAGCTTAGCTAAGACCCACATGATGACAGCATCATCTGTCTTGGTAGGGAAGATAACTACCACCTCACAATCATTGGTCGGTACAGTTTGTAGCCACAGCTTGTTAGCATGCATGTACTTGTTAGTACGTGCAAAGCTCTCTCCAAGCAGCTTGGCTGATGATAAAAAGACCATGTAAAACTACATATTAAAATTGAACATACTTTCTGTATTAATAAGATTCTCGTTACAAACAACTTATGAAAGCACTTTCTGAGATTCTACCACCAAAATCAATCCTATAATACAAACTATATTCATCTGTAAACAAATTTTTAGGCATTTTACTCCCAGTGTTAAAGATCGTATGCTCGATCTGTAATGAAAAACACAATGAAATAAACACTGCTATACAGCGCATATCAAACAAAACTAGAAATGTGCATTGCTGGGGCCGCGCAATGCTAAATGTATCCCCCGGCACTGGCAGCAATTTGAAGGAGGGACAAAGACCCTCCCCCATCCCCTCCCTCAAACAAAAGGATGGTGTAGAAATTAGATGTGTAGGTTTCACTAAGACACATCTTCATATAAAATTTGAAAGAAATGTGTTGAGAGATATACCAAGATACATCTCCATACAAAATTTGAAAGAAATCCATCAAGAAATGTGGCCTGCAGAGTGCACTCACGCCATGCCCTGAAGTATGACCTTTGACCCTATAAAAGACGGAACACTGGTGGCAGCATCACCAAAAAGTACAGATTTTTAGATTACACCAAGGGACACCTTCATGCAAAATTTGAACGAAATTCGTCAAGAAATGCAGAAGTAAGAGTGCAAGAAATGGAAAAATGACCTTTGACCCTATAAAGGACGGAACAATGAGGGCAGCATCACCAAAAATTAAATATGTGTAGATTATACCAAGATACATCTCCAAACAAAATTTGAATGAAATCCGTCAAGAAATGCAGAAGTAAGAGTGCACAAAAGGGACAAATGAGCTTTGACCCTATAAAGGACGGAACAATGAGGGCAGCATCACCAAACAGTAAAGATGTGTAGATTATACCAAGATACATCTCCATACAAAATTTGAAAGAAATCCATCAAGAAATGTGGCCTGCAGAGTGAACTCACGCCATCCCTTGAAGTATGACCTTTGACCCTATAAAAGACGGGACACTGGTGGCAGCATCACCAAAAAGTACAGATTTTTAGATTACACCAAGGGATACCTTCATGCAAAATTTGAACGAAATCCGTCCAGAAATGCACAAGTAAGAGTGCAAGAAATGGAAAAATGACCTTTGACCCTATAAAGGACGGAACAATGAGGGCAGCATCACCAAACAGTAAAGATGTGTAGATTATACCAAGATACATCTCCATACAAAATTTGAAAGAAATCCATCAAGAAATGTGGCCTGCAGAGTGAACTCACGCCATCCCTTGAAGTATGACCTTTGACCCTATAAAAGACGGGACACTGGTGGCAGCATCACCAAACACTATAGGTTTTTAAATTACACCAAGAGACACCTTCATGCAAAATTTGAACGAAATCCGTTGAGAAATGTGACTGCCAGAGCGCACACAAGAGTACACACAAGACATCTATCAAAATATGACCTTTGACCCTATAAAAGACGGAACACTGGGGGCAGCATCACCAAAATCTATAGGGTTCCAGATTTTACCAAGAGACACCTTCATACAAAATTTGAACTAAATCCGTTGAGAAATGTGACCGCTAGAGCGCACACAAACTATCCCCAAAAATATGGCCTTTTACCCTATAAAAGACGGAACACTGGGGGCAGCATCACCAGAAACTATAGGGGTCCAGATTTTACCAAGATACACGTCCACAGGAAGTCTGAAAGAAATTCGTCGAGAAATGTGACCGCTAGAGCGCACACAAGAATGTGACGCGGCGGCGGCGGCGAAACGCTGCTGAATCCAAAGTATCCTCCGGCATACTGCCGGGGGATACAATTATACCGATACCCAACAATAGCAGTTACCATTAATTAGGGGTGGGAGTTTCGGGTATTTTTTCAATTCGGGAACCCGACGATTTTTCGGGCGGGTTCCCGGTTACCCGAAAATCATATAACACAAATTACAAGCTTATATTTACCCTTAAGAAGCTATTAACACTGGGAAAAACTCGAAAGCGCATCACTGCAGTGGGGCGCTACATGGATATTTACATGTAGATATTGAATGGCTGGTCGACGTTATCTACCGCCTTGTCATGTTACATACATGAGTAATCATTAAATACTTATTTTCGGGAAACGGGCATGTAATATTTTGACCCGGGACCCGATGCTCTCGGGCGGGACCTGGGTACCCGGTTTTTAGTCCCAGCACTACCATTAATGCTAATGTAACAGTTGAATTTTGCAGTATGTATCACTATGAACATGACGAACAAAGAAGCGGACAATTTATGCTGCTCCTCATTGTACCCTTCACAATTGCACTGGTTAACAAAAGAACATCCATTCATTGCTATCCTGTAAAAATATGTAGAACAGGTGTCACATAATAGCAGTGAAGGGATGTCCTTTTGTCTACTAGAGCTATTGTGGAGGGTACAATGAGGAGCTGCATAAATTGTCCACTCTCTTTGTGACCGTGTTCATAGTGTATTTTCCTTTGCTGTTTTACATTTTGCTGGCCCATACTCCTTTGTTTACATTTTGCCTGTTTATTTACATTTCAACTCATGACCTTCATTTCCTCTCTCTACTTTCACATGTCACTGCCACAGCCACACCTGGTTTCTCCCATTCCATTCCATCTCACATACTTCCTTTTACATTCCAACTCCACTCCACATGTTTCTATTGTTACATTCTCATTCATATTCAGAACATCTCATGACCATCCTTCCATGCTGATTATTGGTTCTTGCTTCTCTCTGGGTTAGTCCATTTCTGTTGACAATTCCATTTTTCTTATTGCTGATTGGTTGTTTAATTAATGATGTAATTATGTGGATACCTGTACTGCATGTTCAAATTGAATTTATGTTAGTAAATTCAGTGCAACTCAGGATTTCATCTAGTGAAGACTATTGTAGTTTAGCTCCCTTTCTTCAGTTAGACTATAGCATGTTTTTACTTAGGAGAGCAAGAGTTTAATTTGATCTGTTAGTAGAAGAGAGCAGTGCAGAGAAAAAGATAGAAAATCGGTCAGCTTACACTAAGTTTTATGCTGATCTTGTCGTTATGACGGTTTGATGAAAAGACCCCCAGCTAGGTAGAACGTGGTTTGGAACAAATGGGTTCTAGCAAATGGAACCTGGAACATTTGAAGATTTCCACATGTTACTAATTGTTAGTGGTCCAGCAACTGGTATGAAGTTGGTGACTGGAAGATCAACCAGGCCATGGACATGATGGAGTTATGCTGTAGACCACTCATAGCTACATGACTATACTTCATGTGTAGAATCTAGGCAGTCATACACCTCAACTTTTTCAAACACCACTGCACAAAAGTCACCAACATTCAATCAAAATCGGCATTTAATTTACAAAAACAGACCCCAAAATATCAAAGAATTACAATAAATTCAACTCACTGATGTTGGAAAAGATAATTCCAAAAATGAAATCCGTAATTTACTCTCGATTCTCGCGAAACGAGCTATCGGAGTCATTGTGTACATTTCCTGGTCGCTGCGGGCGCTGACATCTCCCCCCCAAAAATTTTGTCGTTAAAAATTCGGTCCCTTTCGCGTACATGGAAAATTCCTGATTTTCTGTGTGCTTGCGATCCTGAGTTCCTTCGTGGACAAATTTTATTAGTCCAATGTCCAAGACATCGGCAAAACAAATCGACCAGGATTTCTTCTGTTTTGGACATGATTTTGACTTTGGATTTTGCTGGAAATATCAAAAGTTCTTCCTTACGGCCATTTGAGGTAGGAGTGAGATTTTTAAGGGCTGAATTTGAAAGCAAGTATTTAAAATATTTATCTTATTTTCCCCCCCATACCTTTAGTACATGCGACAGAAAATACCTACTATTTTTGCATTCATATCGCGTATTGGTCAATATGACCACTATTCGTGGTGTGGTTTAAACCTAAACCATGAACTGGTTTAAACCTCCGTAAGCATACTGAAATAGCTGTAAATAAGCGCACATTGCCGCCCATGCGCGCGCTCAAAGAAAATATGACTGGATCGGATTCCGTGCGCACGTACGCTTAAAAACCCCAGGAGGCCTTTGTGTCTTTGTCAGACGCCGTGCGAAGCGGGGCGTCTGGTCGGGCTACACAGAGTCTGAAGAGTGAAGACTAAAGTAAATTTGGGACTTGAGCATGGAAGTACAGTAGCCCCGGGACGCTGCCACTTCATGGCAGCATCCTGAGTGAAAGCACTACTATTCCGTGGGTCTCACAATTTACATAGGCAAATGACCGTGTATATTGTATCGTAGGTAAATATTTTAAAAATTAAAGTAGGGCCTATCATATATGCGATGCCACTTACCTACCTTCCGCAGATCAGCTCTTCCTCAGAAATGTATAGAGTCGATCAAATGTCACTTTTTTTTTCACTCAATTGTAATCCTCCCTCTCGTCTCTCGCGAGCGAGAATTCGAACGTATGTAAAAACATACTGACGCGCATGCGTATTGCAAACTATACACCGGCCCACGAACATGACGAAAGTTTTTAGTAGAGGAACCGGGAAATTAAAATAGGCCCCTACTAGTATTAGGCCTTTACTAGTATGGTCGGGGGTCCTAAAGCTACGCAGGTCCTAAAGCTACGCACCATACAAATCACATACACGCGCAATGCAACGCTTTCAAATCAGGCTAAAACACACACGCGATACACACAGTCAATTTCAATATCAATTTGCATTCATTTATTGCATGTGTGTAGCTTTAGGACCCCTTCATTTTTAAGAACAAAATTTGACATCGGCATTGATATCGACCTGAAAACGTGCATTATTGACATTCACCCATCGTAATTTTCTCCACAAATCAACTTTAGAATATCCAGAATCGGGATATGGAATGAAATTGGTGACAAGCCAGAGATTTCTGTGACCTTAGCTGCTGAAAACAAAGTGCGTAGCTTTAGGTCCCCCCATCATATGGTGGTGTGACCATATTTCGCGCATGACCTAAGTTCGCGCACAGGGCAATATCTAAAAAACTACAAAAGATTTCGAAAATCTGATAGTGCTATTAGATAGAGGAAGCTAAAATTACATATGGACTATATTTTCTTTTAAGTTGGGTGAGAAATTATGAAGATATTGACAAAATATCGGCAATTTTGCTACTTTTTGCGTCAGTTTCCGAAAAATATGAAGTTACCGACAACGGTCCAAAAATCCTCATTTTGATAGAAGATGTCATCAAAGTTGTAGGTAAAACGTGATACCAAATGATTGTATGATATTTTGTCTTACAAATGATGCAATTATCTTCCCTTTGCTGGACCGCTACGTTGGATAACTTAGATGTTAATTTACGTGCGCGAACTTAGGTCTCGTGGTTTTTATGCCCTTTTTTTTTTCTTCAGTGTTTTGCGATCCGACACTGGGTTTTGAGATCGCGATATTTCCGAAATTCTTCGTCGATTAATGTTCTTGTTGAATCAAGTTTTAGTCCAGAATTTTGCTTTCCGTTTGGTATAAAACTTTATAAATAAATTATTGTAGAATATGAGAAATCAAGTAGGCCTATCGAATATCACATTTCTAATAAAAATTTGAATGTGCGCGAAATATGGTCACCCCATCATACTACTACTAGGCCTAGGCTAGCCAGGATTGGCTTCGTGAATGTAAAAATGTAAGCTGTATGGCTAGAGTGCCCAAGTCTGCGCAGTGCCCATGTCTGCGCACACGCGTAACTGCGCGATTCTAATAAAACAAAACACGCAACGAACACTAACTTTTCATCTTTATCATAACGATAGGTATTCATTCAAAAAACAAATCAAATAATGAAAAAAACGGTCTTATTTCAGACATTTTATTCACAAGCCTCAAAATGTTGTCTTTCACGTCAAGACTTCCGAACTGCGTGTAAAATGAATGAGTGCGCAGACATGGGCACCATTGTTTTTTCCAATGTTGAAATGACACGGCCACCGTTTCTTGTGAAAATGGCATTGTTCTTGCTTTAATTTTGATGAGATTTTTTTCAAACTTACTCTTTAGAGTATCAGGAATAAAATAAATTAAAGCTTTAGAGGAATATTAAAGAAATTCTTGTTCATTTTCAGGTCAAAACCTTAGGTGCGCAGACGGTTACATGTCGTTTTTCCGAAGGTTCGTATTTCCGAAGGTTCGTTTTTCCGAAGGTTCATAATTCCGAAGGTTCGTTATTCCGAAGGTTCGTTACTCCGAAGGTTCGTTTTTCCGAAGGTTCGTTTTTCCTAAGGTTCTTTTTTCCGAAAATGAAATAGGGTTCATATTTCCGAAGGTTCGTATTTCCGAAAATGAAATGAGGTTCGTATTTCCGAAAATGAAAAAGGGTTCGTATTTCCGAAAATGAAAAAGGGTTCGTATTTCCGAAAATGAAATAGGGTTCGTATTTCCGAAAATGAAAAAGGGTTCGTATTTCCGAAAATGAAATAGGGTTCGTATTTCCGAAAATGAAATGAGGTTCGTATTTCCGAAAATGAAAAAGGGTTCGTATTTCCGAAAATGAAAAAGGGTTCGTATTTCCGAAAATGAAATAGGGTTCGTATTTCCGAAAATGAAAAAGGGTTCGTATTTCCGAAAATGAAATAGGGTTCGTATTTCCGAAAAATGAAAAAAGGTTGTAAATTCAGAGAATACGGCGTCAATCCGTATTTCGGATAGGGAGGAGGGGAAAGACGGCCAAGTGTAAAGATATTCACTTCGTACTCAATAATCATAACAATGATGATAACAATTATAATAAAATCCAGAGAAATAGCCATTATATTATCGTAATTCCTATCAATATTATCATTATTATTATTATGATTATTATTATTATAATTATTATTATAATTATCATTATTGTTATAATTATTAATATTATTATCATTATTATCATTGTTCCTATTATAATAACCAATATTTGTGAGCGAGCGTAGAGAGCGAGCGCCTCAGGAATACATGTTTCATTTCTCATGAAATGATATTACTTCGGTGATTAAAATAGATGGCTTGACTTGAAGTTATTTATATAATGTATATACCGCTTTGGAAAATGAGACACACCAAAGTTCCAAGTAGATCTTTACAAGCAGAAAATGGCCTACTTATTGTAGGTTTTGAGACGTCGGGTCACAATTGTGATTAATAAAATATACTATGAAAAGTGTTTTATAACCTTGCAAAAGTATTAACATTTCTTAAAACAGATTAAAATCTTAAATTGTATTGGTAAATGAATGAAATGCAACATAATATGCTGTAAGTAATGACCTTGCTTACACAACTATACAGCATTTTGTTTGTCGCATATCTGAAATGATCTATGACGCAGATAGTTTTCAAACACTTTACAATTCCAACAGAACTTTACAAAAGCCGTGCAGCAGCTACTTCTTAAGAAAACCAAATTGAAGAAAAGAAAGATAACAAGTGAGCAACAAAAAAAATGTTAAAGCCACTGCTATGTATAGCACACCGCATCTGAAGAATAAAAATAACTAAATACACTAAATTTTCCCTTTAACAGTGGCGTAGCTAGAGTCTAGCCATTGTGGGAGCGCTGGCACCATTGGAGGCACAAGTCTTTTGGAATAATCTAAGCTAATCTAAGACGCCGCTGGTGGAAGAGGGTTGGGGGGGGGGGTTGCCGGAAGGGGTCCAACCGTCTTCTTTCCTATTCCATTTTCTTTCTTTTTTTTCTTTTTTTTTCGCCATCCGATGAGGGAGGGGTGGGGGCGTGCCCTCCCCCCCCCCCCCGTTGTTACACCTCTGCTCCTGATGAATTCGCCTTTTTTTACCAGGAATTATGAACCCTATTTCATTTTCGGAAATACGAACCTTATTTCATTTTCGGAAATACGAACCCTATTTCATTTTCGGAAATACGAACCCTTTTTCATTTTCGGAAATACGAACCTTATTTTATTTTCGGAAATACGAACCCTTTTTCATTTTCGGAAATACGAACCCTTTTTCATTTTCGGAAATACGAACCTTATTTTATTTTCGGAAATACGAACCCTTTTTCATTTTCGGAAATACGAACCCTTTTTCATTTTCGGAAATACGAACCTTCGGAATTATGAACCCTTTTTCATTTTCGGAAATACGAACCTTCGGAAATATGAACCCTATTTCATTTTCGGAATTATGAACCTTCGGATAAACGAACCTTCGGATAAACGAACCTTCGGAATAACGAACCTTCGGAATAATGCAACAAATGTTCGGAATTACGAACCCTTTTTCATTTTCGGAATTATGAACCCCCAGGCATGTGAAATTAGTGTTTCGGAAATACGAACCTTCGGAAAAACGAACCTTCGGAAAAACGAACCTTCGGAAAAACGAGATGCCCCCGCGCAGACATAGGGCTCCCCATCATAAAATGTTTGTGTGTATATCCATTGTCATGCCTTATCTGCATGACAAGAGGAGGCATGGATACACACAAACACTGGCGAGTTTTCGGAAATTTCTTACGATATTTTTTGGATTTTTTGATAAAAATACGTAAGATCAAAAAGACATTCTAATTCTAAACGTTTTCCTAGGAGGATACGCTGTGGTGAAGGAGCTGTCGTTCGCGAGAGTTATCAGAAAAGTGATATTTCAGGGCATTTTCCAGTCCTGCTAACCCATGCGCAGTTAGATTGCTGGGTAAGAACACCTGGCTTCGTGATGTAGAAGGCGTATAGGCCTAGCCATTTTTTTTTTTACATTCACGAAGCCAATCCTGGCTAGCCTAGGCCTGGGCCTTTTTTAATATCATCCTCAGACATGTCAGACATCAGTCATCACCTGATCACTGCTCATCAAAAAGAAAGTTATTCGGAAAGTATTAGGCTAGGCTACTATAAGTCTATAGGTATTCGGTCATATTCCAGAATTCGGTCACGCAGCTCTTTGAACAGCTGTGAAGAACTCATGAATAATTTTTGAGGCTCGAAACTTATACATAACAGACACATGAACAATGTACCTCTAATGTTGAAAACAATTCAGGTCGGACGCCCTGGAAAAGATCTCCAAATACCCTCGAAACTGGTCAGTGTTACCCAAGTTTCCGCACTTCCGGGTTCCGTTAGCGCGTGAGTTAACACGCATAGCCATATGTAGACGCCTATGGTGAAATAACTATGTGTGCAGGTGCAATGAATTTAGTATGTGTGTGAAGAGGAGCTTCCGGGTCTTCCATCTATCGCAGCGAATTTGCAAATGGCGATCTCAGCGATGAGCAAGAGAATATATACCTCACCCCTGCCAGTGAGATGGCGCTCTTCCAGTATTCGGTCAGGCAACATTGAGTGCCTTGCGCCAACGCGCTTTGTGTGCAACTTGTCGCTTTGCGCTTCGCCGACGCGCTTTGCTGACGCGCTTTGCTCTTTTTAGAAATACATTTTGTGCATTATTTCTGACCCTAGAGCTTCGATTTGTGGATTTTAATGGATAAAAATTCTCATACATTTAAGTATGAATATATAGAAGCCACAGAAAATGCCTAAAAACGCAGAAATGTGACAAAAATGGTTATATAACTCTCCCGAGATGCAGCGCACTATCGCGTGACCGAATTGTGGACGGCGCCGACCGAATACTGGGCGGAAAACTTCTCCTTCTTCTGTCGGCGATATTTTTTGGGGTAGGCCCTCTAGGCCTAAGTTTCCATGTTTTAAATTATTTTGATAATTATTTAAAGGACAATTTTGCGGTTCTTTTGATGGTAGATTGTCAATTTAAAGAGATAGGTATTCATATTAGCGGTGATTTCTTTTTAAGTGACCGAATACCGGCGCGCGCACCCTAATAATATTAATTATTGTAACAGTACCTAGGCCTACCGCTAAAGTACCTTAAATGAAGTCCTGTCATATTTCATGGTATAATTTTGACATAGGCCTACAAGCTTGGATTCAAGAGGCACCCAACCTTTCAAAGGACTGCTGATCGCAGCCCAAACGCGTAGGCCTAACTTTGTTAGGCCTAGACTAGTACTAGGCAACATGCTAGGCCTAACAGTTAGTAGCCTAGGCCTACCTATGCCTAGTAAAAAGACTAAATTCTAGTGCCAGCCTGCAGCCTGCAGGTATGAATCATTTTGAATACAACTGTACATACTAGTACTACTAGGCCTACAGAGATTCCATATCCTTACCATGGTGTACCGCATCCTTAGCCTGTGCCTTCAACATAGGTCTAACTCTTACTGCTTTAAGTTCAATTCATGACAACTTTATGAGAAAGGGTTGTTGTTGTTGTTGTAGTAAAAAGGAATGGCACTTTTGACCACTAGAGTCCTGTGTGCCAGTAGCTATACATGTATAAATAGTCAGTCGGTAGGTCAGTCATAGAATAAATCATTAGCATAAAATTTTATCAATCATTTCTACTAGTACAATTTTCATAAAATATCTTCCAAAACATGCCTTTAAAAATCAATCGTAATTCAAAAATGTTATAGAATGTTTTCCACACGAGCATATAATGTTGAAAAGGAATATACATTGTAAAACTTCTGTAACTTCTGTTTGGTGTTCTATTTTAACAAACCCAGTAGAGAATATTTAAAGCCCAACATCATTTCATTATCTTATTCAATTGGATAACAAAGCTTTTAGTATGTAAAGCTATTGATGCAGCTAAATGCCTGCTCTCTATAGTACCATCAGCCAAACCGAGCCTAGTACATCAGGCAGTTTTCTCAGCCAAACCAGTAGTGACCTAGGCCGCCCGGTACACCGACAATAGTGCTCAACGCTCAACTCCGTAAAAAGCTACAGGATTAACCGACTCAAGTTCAAGAAAAAGAAGATCTCACATAAAAAAAAAAAATTTGGGCTTCAAATATTCAATACAATATTTACTTTACTTTAATAATTAAGCTCTGATACCACTTTCTTCTATGTATTTTAGAATGTGAATGATATTAGCCTTATCTTTAAATAGATTCTCAGGTGACATTTGTTTGCTATTATATCCCAAAGAAGTCTGTAACCTAAACCTATTTTCCTCATATTTTTTGCAGAAAATTAGAAAATGCCTAACATCTTCATATTCAAGACAGACATCACAAAGCCCGTTTGCATGCTTTCCTAGTTTATGTTTATAACTATTCAAATCCCGTACAGTCCCCAAACGAAAACGGTACATTATAATTTCTTGCCATCTTGGTAGGTTCCATAGCTTTTTATGAAAGTTAACCCTGGGTTCTATTTCTTTCAAAAAAGAACCTTTTGCTAAATTCCATTTTGACTGCCATACATGTTTAATTTCATTTTTTAGAATGAATTTAATTTCCGAAATGCTTAATGGGAGAGCAACATCAATACTTTGCCTTTTTGTGGCCCTCTTTGCTAACACATCTGCCATTTCATTTCCTCTTATACCGCAATGGCCAGGAATCCATTCGAAACAGACCGTACAAGCCAGTCTTTGAATATTTATTAACATAAAACGAATATCACATATTACTTTATTATTTGGGTTAAAAAGGGATATGGCTTGTAATGCACTTAAGCAATCTACAAAGATACAAGAGTGTATTGGTCGAACATCTTCTATCCACTCTAATGCCATTAATATTGCAAACAGTTCGGCTGTATAAATTGAAGTGTTATTATTAAGTCTGACACATTTTGAATATTTAAAAAATGGTATGTACATACTACTACCAACCGTATTTGTCTTCGGATCTAAAGATCCATCAGTATATATATGTAATGATTCTCTCCATAACTTTTGCGTCATTTCTTTGACTATCAATTTTTTCTCATTAACATCAATAACATATTTAATAGCATTATATATTTCATTGGAAATATATGGTTCAGTGTAAAACCAGTAAGGAAAAGGATTATGTAAAGGAAAAATATTCATATTCTCATTTCTACATGTACTTCTTCCTTCAAAAGGAGTATGAGATAAGTCAGCATTCCATTTATCAGCGAAATAATGTTTTTGCCAGCTATCCATTTGTAAATGCTTGTTTGGATGATTCTTATGAATGCTCAACTTATTACAATATAATTTACATAAATATTCACGTTGTACCTGCAGAGGGGGTTCACCACATTCCATCTGTAAGGCATTTAGGGGAGTTCCGTAAATGGCTCCTGTACATATTCTTAAAGCTTGATATTGAATACTATCCAACTTTTGTTTATTTATCTTTGCAGCAGAATTAAAGGCCTCACTCCCATACTCCAAAATTGGTTTAATCAGCATTTTATATAGATGTAAAAGAGTATAACAATCTGCACCCCAATTTAATCCACTTATACACTTTAATAAATTAATCTTTCTTTTACATCTTGTTATTAAATAATTTATATGATCATGCCAATTCAATTTACAATCATATATAACTCCAAGAAATTTAACATTATTTTGGAGAGAAATGTTTTTTCCATTGATAATAAGTTTGGGTTTCGCATTTCTTTTCCTAGTGAAGAGGACAGCAGTTGTTTTGCTTGTCGACAAGTTGAAACCCCATTTTTGACACCAAGAAACAATATATTCTAAATTTTGCTGGATCTTTTTAGTTATAAAGCCTACATTTCTATTTGATTTCCAGATGGCAATGTCATCAGCATATTGTGATACTTCAATTCCTGTTACGGAATTTTTTAAATCATTTACTGCTACACTAAAAAGAGTGGGACTTATAACACTCCCTTGCGGAATACCATTTTTGATCTCCCTCATATCAGATAATGAACCATTAATTTGAACTTGTATTTTTCTGTCGAGGAGAAAATTTTGTACCCACTTCACAACTCTTCCTCGAATACCCATTTGTTGTAATTTAATAATAACTGCAGAAGGCCACAACATGTCATATGCCTTTTCCAAATCCAAAAATACTGCAAGAGTACTCTCTTTGTTTGAGAAAGCTTTATTTATACAAGATTCAAGCTTAACTATATGATCTTTTGTACTTCTGCCCTTTCTGAAACCACTCTGATAATCACTAAGCAAATTATTTTTCTCAAGAAACCATACCAGGCGACTATTAACCACACGCTCAAAGAGTTTACACATAGTGGATGTAAGAGCTATGGGTCTATAAGATATTAAAACACTAGGATCCTTCCCTGGCTTAAGAACAGGAATAAGTATAGCTTCTTTCCAAGATTTCGGACAGACAGAAGTATGCCAGATCATATTAAAAATCACTAAAAGAGATTGTTTTGCTTTTAAAGGTAAATGTTTAAAAATCAAATTACTTATTCCATCCTTTCCTGGAGATGTACATTTAGAAGAGTGTATAGCTTTGTCTAGCTCTGCCAAAGTAAAGTCTCCATTCAGGATAAAATTTCTATCTTCATTAATATTCAATTTTCTTTCAGCTGCTTTTTTAACTTTTAAGAATTCATCGGTACAGTTTTTATCGCTACTCACATTGGCAAAATGATCAACTAGCAAATCAGCCTTTTCTTTATCTCCGATCAAATCTTCTCCATTATTTTTCAAAACGGGAATAGATATTTTTTTCTTAATTCTATTTATACGTTTAACTTTATCCCATATTTGCCTGGATGATGTCTGACTATTTATAGTACTACAAAATTTCTGCCAATCTTCTTTTTTAGCATTCTTCACTACTTTCCGTGCAAAAGCACATGTCCGTTTATATTCAATGAGATCACGTGGATGACATGACTTTTTAAGATTTTTAAGAGCAATTTTCCTGTCCTCTACAGCTTGTTTGCAGCTCTCATTCCACCAAGAAGTTGGAGATTTATCATGTTTAAAAGTATTTTTTGAAGTTTTAGAGAAGGATGAATCCATGGCGTTAAGTAATTGCCCTACATATGTATTATATACTTCTTCTATATCAAAAGTCAAATTTGGTTCTTCAATATGTTGTTCACAGGCTTCCTGGAAATTTTCCCAATTCCCATTCTTAAAAGACCATTTAGGACAAAATTTATAAGGAGTGAACATACATTTTTCATAAAATTCTATCAATATAGGATGGTGATCACTACCCCAAGTATCTTGAATTATAGACCAATTACACTTGGCCCCGAAATGACATGATGCTAAAGAAATATCAATACATGATGTTGTTCCTTGTGATACATTAATTCTGGTCCCTTCTCCATTATTTAAGCATACAAGATTGTGTTTATTTATAAAATTCTCTATATTTTGACCATTTTGATTAGTATTCTTGCTTCCCCACAGGGTATTATGGCCATTGAAGTCACCACAAATAATTGTTCTATCATTCACTAAATTTCCCAGAGCAAGAAAAAAGGATTCATCAATATTTAAACATGGATTATACACATTAATAATATTAATTTTGACATGATCTTTGCAAAAAACTTCAATAACTTGGTACTGAATATCAGTATCTTTTCCTTTGATATATTTGACTGGAATGCCCTTCTTAACAAAAATAATACATCCTCCACCAGAGGATTTTGTAGAACTCAATTTTCTGTCACATCTAAACATATCATAACCAATGAGGTTAAAAGTTTTACCTTCCTTTAACCAAGATTCTTGAATACAAATTATATCAGGTGTTGTCACTAATGAACTTAAAGCATGTTTGAACTCATTACCATGAGCTAAAATAGATTGAGCATTCCATTGTAAAATAAAGACCATAATTAACAAAATTAAGGAAGCCATGAACTATTACTATCCTTCGATTTCAATTTCGTACTCCCTCGTTTTTTCTCTGTATGAGAAAAAGATGGAAACAAATGTTCAATAAAATTCTTAATATCCTGTTCTCTTTCTTTTCCTGACTTAGTCTCCCAAATCTTTAAAGTTCCAATCAAAAGTTTGATGAGGGATTGATCGATTTGTAAATAATGAGATGACATTTCAGTTTGGCATTCCACTTCTTGATCAGTTTGAGTTGACATATCTTTCATTGAAACTTTCTTAATTGGTTGCGTAGTGACTGGTACTTGCAAAGATTGACTGGTCTGAGTTTGTGAGACTTCAGAGACATGTGAATCTACAGGCTTATTCAAAATAACATTAAATTTCGCATTCTCAACAGTAGTCGATTGATTAGGTTTACTAGTAATAGACGAAGATGTAGGAAAATTAACTTTAGAAGTATGAGCCTGATTGTTAATACTACTGTCCATGTGTTTAGGAGGACGGACTGCCTTAGCTGCTTCGGCATAAGAGATATTTAAAGTGACTTTGATCTCTTGAATTTTCTTTTCCTCTTTTACAGTACTACAACCTGCGTAGGCGGCAGAGTGATTGCCACCACACCGACTACAGTGAACCTGATCTTTTTTGGTGCAATCTTCAAAAGAATGTGGACCACTACATCTAACACATCTTATTGTACCACGACAACCACTAGCAATGTGTCCCAAACGTTGACACTTAAAACAACGGACAACTGGTGGGATAAAAGGCTTTACCTCAAACTCCTGGTACCCTAAAAATACATACGGAGCCATATTACGAGAATTAAATGTAAGACACACTGAGCGAGTCATCGAAATTTTTCCGTCCCTTTTTTGTGTGAATCTTTTAGCAGCTATAACCCCATATTCCTTACAATTATCAACTATGTCCGCTTCAGATACATCTTCAGACACCCCTGATATTACCCCTTTGCTTTGCGTTTCTGATTTTGCAAATTCAGCTATGACATCCCATTCCCCCAATTTTGTTGTTCTCTTTAGTTTTGTTGCTTGGGCCGATGTGTAACATTGAACACTAATCCCCCCTTGTTTCGTTTTACCAACGCTCTTTATGAATCCTGAGCCAAATTTATTTAGGGCTGCAGAAACTTTAATTGGGCTCATCTTTGCAAGTTTTACGACTGGAGAATTAAATACTACAATTTTGGGGTTATTATATTCTCTTTGTGTTTCAGGCAAGTGTGGCACAGAGTCTATGTTTGCTCTTTTCTGTTTATGTTTATGTTTACGACTATTAGGTGTTATTATTTTCCATACATTATCACTTTCAGACTCACTTGACCTAGATTCAGTCATAACTCTTTTACGATTAGATTGTTGAGTTTGCATTTCCTCATCACTAGATTCTTTATCTTGTACCTGGCTCATGAGTTTTTCCAAAGTAGTTCTACTAGACTGTGTTTCTTTTGATTTAATTTTTTGGTTCCTTTGAGAATTAACAGATTGTTGAGATAGTTTTGTCCAAGATGTGTCATCGACTTCCGAGTCTTCACCATTAGCTGTAGCATAATCAGCATTGTCCGCCATGTTTGCGGCCATGACATGTGCTATGCACTAACTTACTATGTACAGGCTTATGATACGCACAAACGTACCGGTAGTCAATACCTAGGCCTATGACCCTCTATTTAATGTACAATTGATACTAAAAATTTTCTGTAAAATATTACAAAAAGTTCAAAACCAATAGGAATTGATCTCACCAAAAAAATCAGTATCAAAACTCAAAGACAAAGTAGCGTCGTGAGCATATCAGAAATACGTCCGTCCGCGTCCGAGTCTCCGCTGTGTCTCCATGAGAAAGGGTGATGTTACCGGGAGTGTTTGCTCATTTTTCTGGTAGAAATTTTCGAACATTAAATTGTATGGTGTCTTCAAGGGGACAAATTGAAAAAGTGGCATCTCAATATGAATTTGAATTTTCCATGTTTTCGAAAGGAAATAATCAAATGTCTCGGATTCTCAAGGTGAAGAATATTCTTGATAATTTAGGTCTTTCTGACTTGTGGAAAAATCAAGCCATCAATCAGACTTTATCAAATTTTAAAAGCATTGTAAACCAAAAGCTATGAGCAGGAGTGCGGCACAGTGATGTTGACTTTATAAACCATAATGTACTATTTATAGAATTTTCAAACAGATTGTGTTTTGAAAAGTACTTTATTCAACTTAACGAAAATAATAGAAGAACTTTTTGCACATTCGATGTCTCAATCACAAACTCCCAATAGTGATTGTGCGTTACAGCCAGATTCCGAGAGCTGAACGTTTATTAGACCAAAAGCTTGTTGTTCCGCTGGGACTCCGTCTTGCTCCACTAGACCTCCGTACATAGACTATGCATGGGGAAAATTGAGAAATGTCAGAAATATTAAAGATTTCCCCATAACAGACGGTTATTTCTGGCTAAACGTTTATGTACTCATTGTTCTACAATTACAAATGATGCATTTCACTATTTGTTGAGATCAAACGTAAACATTTCCTCAAGAGGTATTATTGGAAATTTAATTACCCTAACACATTTTTAATTCCAGTAAAAAAAGGACGCTCTCTAATGTTTCAAGGCCAATAATTTCCTTTTTTCGTTCGATATCCAACATTACTATACTCTATCATTATATCGTGATTATTTCTTTTTTAATATTTTTACAATTTCAGGCAGTGCCTGCTTTATTCTCCATGCTGTTTTATTTGTATTCTGATATAAATATATAATTTGTTTATTTGTTTGTCATTTATATTATTTAAATTTACTTACTCCCATATATATCCCATGTGGATCGTTGAGTCATGCATAGTAAACTACTAAACTTTTAAACTTCTTCCCGTTTTCAGGCTAAAAACGAAAAATAAGGGAAAAAGAAAACAAAAGAAGGATAATGCAAAGAAAGACATGAACGATAGAGGATAGAATGGTAGGAAAGATGGAAGAGAAGATGATGAAAGGAAACAAAGGATACAACAAAAGGAAAGTTGGAAAGAAAAAAATGAGTGGAACTAGAAAGATAGAGACATTAATGATAGAAGGATAAGATATTACGAGTAATATAAGGAAAGATCATGAGAAGAGAAGATGATCATTTTTTTTAAATAAACAAATATAACGAAAGGAAGGATGGAAAGAAAATATAAGATAAAAACAAAGAATGGCTTAAGGAAAGCAAGTAAAGGTGGATGAAGCAGAATTTTTAAAAAAGAATATCATGAAAGAAAGAGATAAATGGCCGTGGATAAAAAAGGTATAACATAGCGAAGGATATAGTGAGAAATGATAGGATGGGGGAGAAACTGATAAAAGGACCCTTGAAAATGTCCTGTGGTATTCTCTGTGGTACTTGTCTTTACCACAAAAAATACCACAGGAATATATGTTACCACAGCTGTTAACAGGTACACCTGTGGTACTTTACCATATACCTGTGTGGTAATGTCAACTGCATGGTGGCTGTGGTATTCTTGTGGTCCTGTTGTACTCATGTGGTACCCGAAATACCACATGAATACAAGTTGCCACACAATATACTTGTGTGGTAATGTCACCTGCTAGCTGTGGCATTCCTGTGGTGCTCTTGTATCCCTGTGGTACATATTGTTAACATCCAAAATACCACAGGAATATTTGCTGACACAGGGTTACCACAGGTACACCTGTGGTACCTTAGCATATAATTGTGTGATAATGTCAACTGGTGGCTGTTGTATTCTTGTGGTCTTTTTGTGCTCCTGTGGTACATCCAAAATACCACATGGATGTATATTACCACACCATAATTGTGTGGTAATGTCAACTGCTAGTTGTGGTATTCTTGTGATGTTGTATTTCTGTTGTACATAATTGTTAACATCCGAAATACTACAGGAATATCTGTTACCACAGTACACCTGTCGTACTTTATCATATATTTGTGTGGTAATATAAGTAGATGATCGATTGTGTTACCTTATGTCAAAGAGATTTTAACTAAATCTCCTTGGTTATGTATTCTTGTGGTCCTGTTGCATTCCTGTGGTACTGTATCATATATTTGTGTGGTAATGCAAGTAGATGACTGTGGTGTGTATTCTTGTCGTCCTGTTGTATTCCTGTGGTACACATTGTCAACACCAAAATACCACAGGAATACATGTAACCACAGGTACACCTGTGGTAGTTTACATGTACAGTGTACTATGATGATTGTGTGTAAACGGTTGGCTGTGATATTTGTGTTACACACGCAAAATATGACAGGAATATTTAATGATATGCATGTAATCTGTAATCTGTGTGGTAACTGGTGTGTGGTAACCGGTGTGGTAACTGGTGTGTGGTAATCTGTGCGGTAACCGGTGTGTGGTAACTGGTGTGGTATTCTGTGTGGTAACTGGTGTGTGGTAATCTGTGTGGTAACTGGTGTGTGGTAGTCTGTGGTAATTCTATGGTATCTAATACCACATACTAATCCCTTCTGTGGTAACCTTTACCACATATTAAGCCATTCCTGTGGTATTCCTGTGGTAAATTGGGACGTTTCCACAGGACCGTTCCTGTGGTACATTCTGTGGTCACGCTGTGGTACAGTCCTGTGGTATTACCACAGGACATTTTTGTAAGGGGAAACAAAGAATATCATAATGAGAGGAAGATAGATGGAAAGATCATTGAAGGATAAAGCTGGGAATAACAAAACGAGAGAATAGAGAGAGAAGTGTTAAACTTGCTGTGCATTTAATAACGTGGAATTGACCAAATAATGAATATAAACCAGGAAAGGTGGAAGAGAAGATGTAGACATATTTTCATTTTCTCAACGCTGTATCTCTGAATGGAAGGGAAGGGTGACTTTTTGAAGAAAGATCCTTAGACATGGATCCCATTTCCCCCCCAAAATCCTTAGATATGGGTCTGTTATCCCGGCTCTTTTTTTTTTTTTGCTTGTCAGGGAATTATGGAGGGAAACTGGACCCCATAACCTCTTACTGAGCGGTTTTTGAAAGGTTTTTGAAGGTTTGGAGATTTTTTTTTTGTCCTTACCACCCCCCCCCCCGGGTTCCAGGGCCTAGTCCTGATCTTTTCATCTCAATAAATCTGAAGAAATTCAAGAAACCACGTTACTCTTCATCGCACCACTTGCAATCTTTAGTTCATCTTCGTGATAGGCTTGCATAGCCCTCTTCGAAGATTAAAAGAAGAAGTGGAAGGGGAAGGGGAAGCGGAAGCAGAAGGGGAGGGGAAGGGGAAGGGGAAAAAGAAGAAGATTTTGTTTTTCCTTTTTTTTTGCTGCTCAAACAAACGATACCATACATAAAATTCCTGAAAATGTTAGAAAATGTCTGGCTGATGGATGCATCGCGCATGCCACTGGTCGTAGACACACGGGAAAAAGGGGATCGGATCGTCGAGGCAGGGCAGCGCAGGAGATACGGGCTCCGGATCCAATCGTAGCCGTAGGCGCGGCCAATGTGCTCCTTCAAGTTCAACTCAACGTCTCAAGTTCTATTTATAATTTCCGTTGGCCTACATGAATTTACGATACATGAGCAGACTGATCTAATGCTAGATGCAAATCCATGCTGCTGTAGTGTACTACACGGAGCTAACACTACACTCTCAGACTCTAAGTTACAGTACGGTCATGACGGTATGTAACTTAGGCCTAGTCTTAGGCCTAGTCTTATCTAATAATCTAGTAGTCTTGCCTTGTCATTGTCTCTTCCTGTTATTTCCTCTCTGTACGAGTGACCCCTTACATTTTTTATAAAGTCTACATGTAAATGCCAAAATGGGTATTTCCACAGTCAAATATTTTTTAAATAAGGCCAAGGCCACACCACGAATAGTGGTCATATTGACCACTACGAATACAAAATGCAAAAATAGTTCGTATTTTCTGTCGCGTGTAGTAATAATAATAATAATAATAGATACTTATATAGCGCAAAATGCTAAAGCCTCTAAGCGCTTTTTAGAAGTGAAGAGAAATACATGTATTATATTGAATAATTAATACACAACATAAACATTTTATAGTTAGTGATACATTTATAAAACAGTACATTCAAGCGTAGGCAACATTAAACAAGTAGGTTTTTAACAAGGTTTTAACAAGGTTTAACATTGTTTGCTGTACGAATATAAAGTGGTAAGTCATTCCATAATGCAGGGGCGGCATGTAAAAGTGATCTTCGTCCATAGGATGTAGATGAAATGCGGCGTGGAAGTTGAAGGAGGGATTGAGATGAAGAGCGTAGGGTCCGTGATGGGATATAAGGTTGTAGGAGATCAGATAGATATGTAGGAGAGAGTCCAGCCATTGACTTAAAGGTGAGGAGGTTAATCTTGTAGGTGATGCGCATGTTAATAGGTAACCAGTGAAGATTTTGAAGAATAGGTGTAATGTGGTGAGATGGAGGGACGCGTGAGATGAGGTGGGTAGATATGTTTAGGATACGTTGGAGTTTAGTAAGATCTTTACCAGGGAGACCAAAAAGAAGAGAGTTGCAAAAATCAAGTCTGGAGGTGACAAGGGCATGAACTAATCGAGATACAGTGTCATCATCAAGATAACAACGAATTTTACTGATCTTTCTAATGGCCATGAGTGCTGACTTACAAAGATGATCGATGTGGTTTCTCATGGTTAAAGAAGAGTCCATGAATACTCCTAGGTTTTTGGCGACATGCGATGGGGTGATGGTAGAGTGACCAATTTGGAAGGTGGGAGGAGGTAGTGATGTGGTAAATCGTGAACTAAAAAAAAAAAAAAAAAAAAAAAAGTAAAGGTATGGGGGGAAAATAAGATAAATATTTTAAATACCTTACTTTCAAATTCCGCCCTTAAAAATCTCACTCTTACCTCAAATGGCCGTTAGGAAGAACTTTTGATATTTTCAGCAAAATCCAAAGTCAAAATCTTGTCCAAAACCGGAGAAATCCCCGCCGATTTGTTTCGCGATCGCGTGTTGTTTACATACTGCCAATGTCTTAGACTAAAATCGGCCAATAAAATTTTTGTCCACGAAGAAACTCGGGATCGCAAGCGCACATCGATCTTTACGATCGCGCACACAGAAAATCGGGACTTTCCGTGTCAGCGCCCGCGGCGACCAGGAAATGTACACAATGACTCCGATAGCTCGTTTCGCGAGAATCAACAGTAAATTACGGATTTGATTTTTGGAAATATCTTTTCCAACATCGGTGAGTTGAATTTATTGTATTTCTTGGATATTTAGTGGTCGGTTTTTGTAAATTAAATGCCGATTTTGAGTGAATGTTTGTGACTTTTGTGCAGTGGTGTTTTAAAAAGTTGAGGTGTATGACTGCCTAAATTATACACACGAAGTATAGGAATGTAGCTATGAGAGGGCCAAGGCCAAGCCAAGGCTCGCAATTTGTGACATTCTTTGTGTCCCGCTTATTAATACTAGGGCGGCTTAGAACTTAGAAGTTACAGCTTACACAAGTTACAGACAGACTGTTTTGTTTTTTTTTTGCTGTGGCGAAGCCGGGTAGAGACAAATACGGTAGTGGAGATTGAGTATGATCACTTCACCTAATAGTAATACTGAGTAATAGTAATACCGAATACCCGGGGGGGGGGGGGCACTCAACAGGGGGCTAAGGAGCTAAACGGTTAATTGAGGAAGCTCATTTTTGAGGGTCTAAGGAGCTAAATGGTTAATTGAGGAAGCTCATTTTTGAGGGTCTAAGGAGCGAAAGGGCTCATGGGCAGAGCTAATTTTAGCTGCTCGCGATCTCACTACTGTGGTACACATACGGTGCATGAGCTGAGTCAGCGGTCGCAGCGCTGTTTTTAACGCTGTACATGCCGCGCCACTGCACTGACTCGATGTCGCATGCAGATTGATCTCGCTGAGCCGCCGCTAGCACTAGTAATACCGCGTTCAGTTAGGGGGCACTAGGCCGCCCAGCTCCCCCGCTGCGCTGGCCTGGGAGGCTAGGGAGCGACCGTTCCCGGACAATGGGCTGTGCGCATTGTTTTCTCATATTCTAGGGAGCGAGTCCAAAGCCAATCGAGGTGCGGTTAGTGAAAATCTGAAAATCGCATATCATGGGAGCGACCCGAGAAGGTTGAAAATGGGGGACGTCACAGCGGCACATGCATGTGTGACATATATATGAGAGTGCCCCCCCCCGGGACCGAATACCGACCAGTCATAATACCGACCATTAAGCGTATCATGGCATCTAGGGCGCGTCTTGCAAATCAACGCGTGGGAGTACGCGTAGAATGCCTAGCAACATTGAGAACAGCCAAAATAGAGCAGGATGAGGAATAAAAACGTAAATATTAATATCAATTTATTGTTAATTTTTCATATTTTCATTAAAATAATCTCTTTTCATAAATTGCCATTGACTTTATATATGCAGGGGTCGGTAATAAGACGCACTTCTCCCTCTATGCGTAAAATGAGATGACTCTATTGTGGCGTCATTTCTACAAGAACGCGCAAAGTTCAAGTATTATCGCTCGTCAGTACCTGGATCTTGTTCCCCAGTATTTGGGTAGTAGTCTGATGAATTTTCATTACGTTTCATGAAGAATCTTTCCCGTAGTCGTTGGAAACATCGTTAAGAGGTCGGTATTAGGTAAAGGCATCGTACTATTTACTACTAAAGTACTATTCTAACGTGTCTAACAACAGTGAAGATGCAGTATGTTGTTATGCTCAGAATCATTTTGCAGTCTTACTCCACGATTGGCATCTTACGTTATGTAGACCTAGGCCTACTTACACTCGGAGCCACAAAAACCTGTGTGTTCCTTTATAAGCGGGACGCCAAAAAGGCAAGAACCTCACAAACTGGGACCCTTAATGTTGGAAATACCCAAATTCATTAAATAGACTATACCTACATTTTAGTGTTTTTTTTTTCAATTCAATTCAATTTGATTTATTTCTCAATCATTTAAAAATTAAAAATCACAATCAAAATAAAATATATCTTTCATGTTCAATAATAATTAATATAACTTACACTACGATAAAGAAAAGGAAGCAAACAAGTAAAAGCAGAGCTTGTAATTAATGCAGCTCCCTAACTTACATATGTACGGACATAATGTAGAAAAGAGATATAAGTAGATATTACACCCTGCAGTCATACATGTTAAGGGCAATCCAACCTTGGTAATAAGATGATTTGTGTGAAAGCAGAAAAATAAGAATTACAGGATGGTGAAAGTTTGAAAGAAATCGGACAAGGACAAAGAAAGTTATGGATGTTTGAAAAATGAGATGACTACATCTATACATCTATGCGAATCTCAAATTGGCAATTTAGTGAGTCAATTGTGACATTTTTGTGGACAACTCTCCCGTTTGTCGTATACAAAAATATTAATTTGCGGTTTTCTTCAAGGCACTTTTACCCTCGGGGCAGGGCTCAAAATATATTGGAGATAGCGTATTGTTATAGGTCCTCATAAAAGAAAAAGATCCTGCTGAGTAATACATTTTGAAAAAAGTGACATTTTTGTCATTTTGTGTGTTGGAGCGAATGGGGGAGTTGTTCACAGCTACATCACAGTGACATTACCTATTCGGCCAATTTAAAATTCCCATATGTATAGTGATTACAACTTTCAAAAATTCATTACTTTCTCATTGCCTGTCCGATTTCTTTCAAACTTTCACCAATCTGCTTCTCTGAGTTTTCCTCTTTCTTTGAAAGCAACTTGCTATTAAGGTTGGATTTCACTTTAACAGTAACACTACAAATCAAACACATATCCACACATACATTCACACATAAAATGTTTTTGTTTAGTTGGTCTACATTATAACTTTCTGTGATTTAGCTACACAAATCTTACATTGCATGTGTAGTCCCATATATACAAGTTACATGTGCATGGTAAAAAAAACCCAATCACCACTCATACAACATACATGTATGAGGTTATCTTAAGATCACAAAAAAATATTCTGCTCTGTATGTTAGGGATTCCATGTCGATATAGACTCTACTATATTCAAACTATTAACTTCAAATGTTGATTCTATAATTAAAGAGCTATTGCATTTGCAAGTTGAAATATACTCAAAATAAACAATACAGCGACTTGTGAGGAGACTAGTCGATGCACCCATACAACTGGGCGTTGTGGCGTGCGCCTGTAATCCAGCTACCAATGGAAGTTATAAACTGATTCAGCGGACCCAGGTTCGAGACTGAGTCACGTCTTTCGGATGGTGACGTTAAAGGTCGGTCCCAGACGTAAATAATCATATCTGATCGATACACGTCTGTAAAAACCCAATTATACACACACACATGCTTGCATAGAATGAGGGTCTGCGCGTGAGGGGGTTTTATATTTTCCTTAATTTTCTTCATACATCATCCCGGAATTTAGTTAATTTTTATGAAAGCAGAAAAATTAGTGAAAGTTTGAGAAAAATCCAATAAGAAATAAGAAAGTTGTGAATTTGTGAAGTTGTATAAATCAAAAACACAAATTGGCAACTCTGTGACTAAGCTTGCAAGCTCCTCTCCCATTTACTAGGGTCTTGGTACAGGAAATGTCATAAATTTTCATTTCCTTTAGTTGATGATGGAATATAGATTTGTTTCATACAGGTTTTGTTTAAAACCTGTGCAATGATTATATCAACGATGCATGTATGATTGAATATTTTCTATAGAGAAAATGGAAATTTATGATTTTTTAAGTACAGGGCAAATGGGAGAGGAGCTCGCAAGATACATCACAGGGTTGCCAATTTGTGTTTAATTGATTACAACTTTAAAAATTCATAACTTTCTTCTCATCAGATTTTGCTCAAAATTCCATTCATCTTTTTCCTTTATTTTCTGCTTCTTTTGAAACCAACTTGATATCAGGGTGGACTTTCCCTTTAACCCTTATACAAGGCAAGGTATTTGATTTGAGGTTGGTTTTATACATTCTAGCTGTACACAAATTATTTTTTTAGGTGATTGGTACTCTTTAATGCTTTGTTGTGTTTTCTTCATCGTACAGGTTGACTGATCACTGAGTGGGAGATCCTTCCTTGCTTTAAAGATACTGCAGGAGAGATGTGCTTCTGCATGAACCGTGTTTTAAGACAAACGCTTTGTCATGGCCCTCCTGGTTACAGATTTATGTTAAGTGCACTGGGAGTCAAAAAGCCTGATGGAGTGTGGCATAAAAGTTGTAACAGGACCAATTCAACACGCTCCAGAAGCAACATAATGCGTGACAAAACTAAAGCCATACGAACAAATGTACTAGAGGTTATCTATGGTGGGAGAGATAAGGTTCCGGAGGGAGTGCCATGGAAAGAATCGGTTTTGCCTTTAGAAGAAAGCTCAAGTGATGATGAAGAACGTGACTCCGATGGTATTAAAGGGTCAGAGATCAAACACAGGGCATTCTTAAAGGAATCCAAGGTATATGAGAGATCATCTCTTGATTACATAAATACCATTTGTGCAGAGTCTGTGTCAAATGAAAGGGATGTCCACAATTTTCTTAAGTCATTCAAGGAGGATGGGAGTGTAAGGACATCACAAAGGGATGTTACCAGAAACTTGAGGTGTCTTTCTAAACTTTCCCATGATCAAAGAGAATCAATGATGAAATCATCAGCAATGGAATATCTGGGAGAATACTTATGCAGAGCTATGCCAAACATGAACACTGATGTTTTTGTACAGTCTTTGTTGAATTTCTACTGGTGGGAATTAAGTCTGAGTGCTTCACAGAATACAGTCATAGAGAAGGAGTGTCTTCGAAGGATATCATCATGGGATGTTAATACCCTGCTACTAGTGACAGACTGGTGGATATGCATGGCAGGTGCAAGCTCATGGACCTTCCATAAAGAAATGCTGTCCATCTTGAGGACATCCTGGACCAAGCTGTCAGCCCAGCAGATGGTGCAAGCCTTCTACCTCTGTGGACAGTTCAAGCGACCAGCTCAAACACTAGTGGATAAACTTGTCCTCCTTGCAGAGCACTTTGGAGATGAATTGTCACTCACTGAAATTGCAACAATCTGCAATGGTATCATCAAGGTCGCTGGCAGGCTACCACGTAATAGCATATTACCATCTATCATATCTGCAGCATTATCGAAAGACATCCAACTCCAGACAGACCTTGAGAAGTACAATGTGGTTACAATCATGAGGTTTCTTGGACGATCATACCACTATGATGCAGATCTCTATAGTAAACTGTCTAAAGATCTTGTTCCACACATACCAGACATGAACTATCTTGCTCTTCCTCATATAATAGGGGTATTTGCGAGAGCAGCATTTCTTAATGAGCCTCTATTTCTTGAAATATTGAAATGCTTTGATCATTCAAAGGCAAACCTAAAGGACTATTACCTATCACTTTGGTCATTCTGCAGACTGAACTACACCCCTGATGAATTCAGTAGATTTGTAGAAATGGCTGTCGCAAGAATAACAGAAGAAGAAGAATGGACGAATGATGGTACATTCCTTTTTGTCAAAACCCTAGTGCCTCTCTCTTTTGTAGGAAAATATCCAGTGGAACTTCTTTGCAGATTATTTAGCCCTGCTTACCTCAAGAAGTATGCAGGTGAGCTAGATTGGATTTTCTATCCTTAATGCACAAATGTAAGAACAACACAGGTGTGGGGGCAGGGAGCATTATATCTGATTTCTTGACATGTGGAAAGAGGTACCAAATTGCTATCTTGGGCAAAAGTTATAAGGATACAAATCTAAAGGAAATTATGCCTAGATAGAAAAAAAATTGAGTTACCTGGGGGGTGTTTCACAATGAGTTAAGTTGGACTTAAAGTCGCATTTATATTCCAAGTTGCGTGCTATATATTACGCATCACCGCATTGGTCAGATCATGCTCAGGAGACGCGTGCTATTGGAAAGTCTATCAATGAGCTTACGCGTTAAATACCGGATGCGCATTGGCGCTTACACATGACTCTAAGTCCAACTTAACTCTTTGTGAAACACCCCCCTGTTGTATTGATTTTTTGTTTTTAAGATAAGCAATTAATGAAAGAAAAAAAATGTACAGAAAAAAAATGTACACAGTGTCTTTCATGAATGTACATGAATTGCATCCAGTGCAGCAATAGATTTCTTTGGCGTGAATGATTTTTCTTGTTAACCCATGCAGTAGTGAAATTGAAATTTAAAGCTCATGGCCAGTTTTGGTCGCAAAAAGGAAATTGGAAAGAAACGTGTTCATTATGGTCATGTGCCATGAGTTCTAACATACTCGCGTTCGCTGTTTTATAATAGAAAAGTGAGTTTGGCATAGCAATGGTAGTATAGAACTGAAATACTAGGAATTTCAGGTCAAAATTGGCACTACCTGTACAAAGTCAGTGGGGACTTTTGAGCAATTTGGGGAAAATGTGAATATTTTGGTCAAAACTTGGCATATGACTACATTTTTGTTGCCTAATTAAAGCTATTATACTCAGCTTTACTGTCTTATGATTAAAAAGTAAGTATCGCTATACAATGGTATATAATGCAACGCTTAATATACAGTGACTCATAGAAAGGTTTGAAATTTTAGACTAAAATTGGGGCAGTTTGTAAAGCTATTCCATGATCATACAATTATACATTGTTGTAAAGATCTGATTGTTTTCTGCAAGGAAATAACATTAGTATTGCCAAATGGGGGCCACAGAGAAAGTTAAAATGAAAAGAATGAGATACATTTAACTCTACATCTAACTCTTTTGTTTTACACCTTGTACCATTTATTAGTGCATAATGTAATTACCTTTCAGAAAATTTATACTTTTGCTATCATCGGATGCAGAGGGATAGCTTGAGTTCAGCCAGTGAGGGGGCACTGGCAGCGGTGGATCCAGGATTTTGTAAAAGGGGGAGGGGGGACACACAAATGCAGGGCTGTCAACTTTAGGGAACTTTTTTTCTTCAGCCAGCCCTCCAACAGTCACTCAGTGGGGTGGGGGGGGGGGGGGGATTATCAGATTTTATGGGGTCCAGTTTTCCTCCATAATTCTCTGACAAAGTAAAAAAAAAGGTATCAGTTCTAAAAGGGGGTACAATGTATACTTTTCTTTCAAAAAGGGGGGGGGGCATGGGCCAGGCTTGCCCCTCCCCCTAAATCCGCCACTGCCCAATTTTTTTGGTCAAAAGTTGTCAGGGGGCAGTCTGTCCTCCCCACCGCCTCTTGCTTCGCTAGTGATCTGATGTACATGTATATCTAAGGAGATATAGGTTTTCAAAATTAGTAGTGCGCTACAGAAGGTAGATCACCATGTAAAAAGGGGCCGACCTCATGACACATGACCTTATAGTCTCATTTTGGTCTACTTGTATCAAAAGAGGTTTATTCAAGATCATGTGGTATTCCATCAATGATTTCCAGTGAATTTTAGTGTAAATATCTGTAAGGAACGCTAGATCACGGTAACATGCTGCCCTACACTAGGACCTTTCCAGCCCGTTGGCTCCCCATGCAACAGTCTCGTTTAATTTGTTTCATCCACAGGTCGTTGCCCTCCTGATGTCTACAAGCACCTCTATTGCCTAGACTGTTCTGTAGCCATAGAATGCCCAGACTACACAGGTCCGAGACTTCCCAAGGTTGGTAAAAATACTGTTTATTAATACAAATACAGAACATGCTTAAAGAATATTAGTGGCTACAGAGTATAAAGAAAATATAAGATAGCGTTAAAACCTGCGCACTAAACCAAAGCCTGTGCACAAAACCAAAGCGTGCCCACAAAACCAAAGCCTGCCCACAGAACCTAAGCCTAATTTGGGTTCTGTGTGCATTGTTCCTGTACTATTTTTCATTTTCTTCAAACTCCTTTGGCCCATCGCACAAAACTTGCATTTGAACGCAACTCAGGAAAATCTAACGCAACTTTATTTTCAGCAAATTAAAAGTGCGCACTAAGGACTTGCGTCTGATTTTTAGGAGTTGCGATTAAACTCCAGTTAACCCATAGAATGCCAGGAACAATGGTTTGTTTATGCCTCCGCCCACCACAGGTGGTGCAGGAGGCATATGTTTTCGGGTTGTCCATCCATTTGTCCATCTTTCCGTCCCGCTTTCTCGTTCTCACGATATCTCCCTTCAGGTATGAACTTCAAACTTGGTGCTAGTATGTATCACCATAGGAAGACGATCTAATTAGATTTTGGGGTATGTAGGTCAAAGGTCATATGAGGTCAATTTTTAAAATTTCAGGTGTTATTCTCGTTCTCGCGATATCTCAAGAACCCTCTGAGGTATGAACTTTAAACTTGGTGCGAGTATGTATCATCATAGGAAGACGATCTGATTAGATTTGTGGGGAACGTAAGTCAAAGGTCATAGAGGTTTTAGCCTTGTTCTCGCAATATCTCAAGAACTATTTGAGGTATGAACTTCAAACATGTTAGTATGTATCACCGTAGTGAGACAAACTTATTATGGGTCAATTCTGAAATTACAATTTTTTGCCTTGTTCACACAATATCTCAAGATGCATTTGAGGTATGGACTTCAAACTCGGTGCTAGTATGCATCACCATAGTGAGACAAACTTGTTAGATTTTGGGGTAATTAGGTCAAAAGTTGAAGGTCATAGAGGTCAATATATGTGAAATTAATGTATTTTTAGGTGATCTGTCATTTGACAGATCACCTCTTAATTTCGTCAGAATTTTCTTTATTATTATTAGGTGGTCTGTCGTAGTCGACAGACCACCTCTTAATTTCGTCAGAATTTTCTTTATTATTTATTTATTTATTTATTATTTATTTTTATTTTTCCACCACTTTCTTGTTGCCATGATTCCTCAATATCGGCTGAGTCAAATTTTATCAAAATCTCTACAGTCATGAGGACATATCAGATCAAGCTCGGGTATCTATTTCAAGGTCATCAGGTCATCGTGACGTCATCCAGGCGCCATTTTGTGATATCACATTATCAATCATATCTTCATAACGAGTCATCAAAAATGAACCATATTTGACATACATTAACTTCAGGTCAAGGGTCAACATAAAATGTCATCAAAATTTGCGCGCACATCATGACACGCACGTACGTGCGCGTCAAAATTTAAAAATGCTGAAAATCTCTTTTTAATCAAATTAGAGTATTGTTCAGGACATTTTAAGCATTTTAATTTTTTCTGTCCGTGCGCGTCCGTGCGCGCGTTATGCGCGCACACAGCGCGTAGAGAACGTAAAAACGCAATTTTTTCGCATATTTTGTCTTCCTGACACTATTCTTAACAATTTCCAACTATTTACAGTCAATCTCGACCTTCCATAATGTCGTACGCGCGCGTCAAACTTTCAAATTCGTGCGCACGTCAATGGGCATTCTAATGTAAAAAGTGGTAAAAACATGCCCATCTAGAATTCGCCATAGCTCCTCAGAAGGGGCGGAAACCCCCCAATTTCTTTACATATTCTGAAAGCCTGTGAGTTGTAGATTTGAAATCATGTAGAATTTTTGCCGATCTCATGTTCTAACGTCATCATATTTGCATATGAACTCAAAAAAATGATTTTGAAAAAATGACGTCATCATTTTTGTATTCATTTGCTAATATTTCAGTAATAGGTGATCGATTTTCTTCCAAATTTTGATATGTTATAGCTGAGACAATTCTCTACCAGATCAGTCACCACCATTTTTCATTTTGATGACGTCATCACACTGAAATTTTCAATGCAAGATGCCATGTCATAATTTTCCCTATTTGCGTGTTATGTCTATGGAAGATGATTTTTTTTCGAATCATGAATCTACATGACATCGTTCTCTGAGCAGTATCTCAGTTATTTTTGGTCTATTTTCTTCCAGATTTTAATATGTTGTAGCTGAGACTATAAGCTTTTACAAGTGTGGTCTCCAATTTTTGATCAGATGTCGGGATCATGCCCAATTTTTCAGTACAAAATGTGATTTGAGAATCCTGTTTTCGTTTACGTGTTATCTCTATGGGAAATATTCTGGTCTATCGGTAAAGCACATGACTACCATGGTCAAGGTACCTGGTTCGATCCCCGGGGCCGATTTTTTTTTTTTTTTTTTTTGCTTCTTTTTGCCTGTCATTTTACAATCCTCTTCGACTAGTATAACATAAAAAATCACATATCATGTAATAAACTGCCTTATTTTCCCGTATTATGTCTATTAGAAAGTAGTGTGCAGTAGTTTTGTGTACAACCCTATGGAAATTGTGATTTCCTGTCCTGTATTAGAGCTAAGGGGTTAATCTGCCAAGTATCCTGTATCATCATCATTATTATCATCACCGTCATGATCATCATCGCTATTATATCATCGCCATCATATATCATTATAATCATCATAATCACCATTATCATCATCACCATAATCATTTTACAATGACCGTTACACATTTTGCTACATTCCCGTCCTCAAGAAGGACCTCCATTCATGGCATTCTTGACATCCTATCTTCAGTTTAGTATTTCCCCATTATTATGATCATCCTGATTACAATCATGATCGTACAAATTGAAAGACAGATCACCTAATTCGTCCTCATGACGAATTAAATTCTAGTTATTTATTTATTTTTATTTTTCCCCCCCTTTCTTGTTTCCACGAAATCTCAAAAACTTTTCAGTCAAATTTCATGACATTTCAGTAAGTCATCAGGTCATATAAGGTCAAGCTCGGGTATCTTTTTCATGGTCATCAGGTCATCATGACGTCATCTAGACGCCATTTTGTAAAATCACATTATCAATCATATCTTCATAACGAATCATCAAAATTGAGCCATATTTGACATACATTAACTTCACGTCAAGGGGCAACATAAAATGTCATCAAAATCCGCGCGCGCATCATGACGCACACGTACGCGCGCGTCAAAATTTAGAAATGCTCCAAATCACTTCTTAATCAAATTAGAGTACCGTTCAGGACATTTTAAGCATTTCAAAAATTTCCGTCCGTGCGCGTCCGTGTGCGTGTTATGCGCGCGCGCAGCGCGTACATAACGTAAAAACGCCGTTTTTTCGCATGTTTTGTCTTCCTGACATTATTCTTGACAATTTCCAACTATTTACAGTCATTCTCGACCTTCCATAATGTCGTACGCGCGCGTCAAACTTTCAAATTCGTGCGCACATCAATGGGCATTCTAATGTAAAAAGTGGTAAAAACATGCCCATCTAAAATCCTCCATAGCTCGTCAGAATGCACGGAAACCTCCCCATTTCTTTCCATATTCTGAAAGCCTGTGAGTTGTAGATTTGAATTCATGCAGAATTTATGCCGATCGCATGATCTGACGTCATCATATTTGCATATGAACTCAAAAATATGATTTTGAAAAAATTAAGTCATCATTTTTGTATTTATTTGATAATAATACAGTAGTAGGTTGTCAATTTTCTCCCAAATTTTGATATGTTATAGCTGAGACAATTCTCTACAAGATCAGTCGGCACAATTTTTCATTTTGATGACGTCATCACAGTGAAATTTTCAATTAAAAACGACATGTCAGAATTTCCCCTATTTGCGTGTTATGTCTATGGAAGATGATTTTTTTTCGAACCATGAATCTACATGACATCGTTCTCTGAGCAATATCTCAGTTATTTTTGGTCTATTTCCTTCCAGATTTTAATATGTTGTAGCTGAGACTATAAGCTTTTACAAGTGTGGTCTCCAAATTTTGATCAGATGTCGGGATCATGCCCAATTTTTCACTACAAAATGTGATTTGAGAATCCCGTTTTTCGTTTACGTGTTATCTCTATGGGAAATATTTTGGTATATTGGTCAAAGCACTTGACTCCCACGCCAGTGACCCAGGTTCGATCCCCGGGGGTCCATAATTTTTTTTTTTTTTTTTGCTTCTTTTTGCTTGTCATTTTACCATCCTCTTCGACTATTATAACATAAACAATCACAAATCATGCAATAAACTGCCTCATTTTCCGTGTTATATCTATTAGGAAGTAGTGTGCAGTAGTTTGTTCATTATACCATCATCATAATCATTACTGTTATCATCATCACATCATCATCATTATATTATCATGATTATCATCACCACCATCAACATCATCATCATGATTATCATCATCACATCATCATCATTATATTATCATGATTATCATCATCACCATCATCATTATCACCATCGTCACATCATCATCATGATTATCATCATTATTATCATCACATTATCATTATATTATCATGATTATCATCACCACCATCATCATCATCATCATGATTATCATCATCACATCATCATCATCATTATATTATCATGATTATCATCACCATCACCATAATCATCATCATTATCATCATCATTATCACCATCATCATGATTATCATCACCATCATCATAATCATCATCATTATCACCATCATCATGATTATCATCATCATATCATAATCATCATGATTATCATCATTATATTATCATGATTATCATCACCACCATCATCATCATGATTATCATCATCATCATCATCATCATGATTATCATCATATCATCATTATATTATCATGATTATCACCACCACCATCATCATAATCATCATGATTATCATCATTACATCATCATTATATTATCATGATTATCATCATCACCATCATCATCATGATTATCATCATCATTATATTATCATGATTATCATCGCCACCATCACCATCATGATTATCATCATCATCATCATCATCATCATGATTATCATCATCATAAATCATCATCATGATTATCATCATCACATCATCATCATTATATTATGATGGTTATCATCACCACCTTCATCTTCATGATTATCATTACCATCAATCATCATCATTATCACCATCATCATCACATCATCATTATATTATCATGATTATCATCACCACCACCATCATCATTATGATTATCATCACCATCAATCATCATCATGATTATCATCATCACATCATTATATTATCATGAGGACAGATCACCTAATTCGTCTTCAGTGACGAATTAAATTTCTAGTTTTAGTTACTTTCATTATATCTGAACTATTTTATCTGTGAACTTCAAACTTGTTACTAATATACATCACCATATTGAGACGAAGTGATTAGGTGATTAGGTTTAGTAGGCCAAAGGTCAGAGAGGCCAATATATGCATGAAATTAAAGATACATTAGGTTTTATATCTCAACCAATTTGTATGCATGATTAGGTGGAGATAAAGTCATCAGACTTTTGGGTCATAAGGTCTTAGAGGTCAGTTATGTAATTGTAGGTTTTTTATTCCGTTAATCACAATACCTGTATTTCAAGAACAGTTTGAGCCATGAAATTAACTGAAGTTAGGCGGTAGCATATACCGGTAGGATATGCAGTTGCATTCATCTTGTGTTTTATTTAATTTTATACATACTAGCTCTACACTACATCCTTGTAATAAAAATGTTATGTTTATATAAAGGAAATGATTGGGATTATCATGGATTGATATTACTAAATGACATTTAGATGATAAAAGAAAACATATTAGATGCTACAATCCTGTACTATAGAGTGCCGAATTCAGGTGAATTTTAAAAGAATGTTTAGCCTGGAGGAAATTATCACTTTGAGAACAAAACGTGTAAATTTTTGGCTTTATGTCATGTCACTTTGTGCTTTGTAGAAATATTTGCATAATCTGCATATTAAACTAGTTACATGTATGGAAGTTTTCAGCCACCTTTTTCTAAAGTTTGTGTGGAAGAGCTGTACACCAACTTCCAAGTTTAAAGATGTTGCATCCCCAATCCCTGATAGGATATCGCTTCACGGTCCAAGCTGGTACCCCATGGGTCATCCAAGGTTGTAGCAGATGAAAGACAAGCTTATGCTGAGATCATCCCCATCCTGGCTAGAGTGCTGGGAAGTAAAGATTCTTTATTGGTTCATCCCATCTTGGATCACATTCGAACACCTGTAGGTAAGAAACGATTTCATTGCAGCTTATTTTGGAAGAAACTGTTGTCCTTTTCATCATTCTCAGCGATTATCTGCCCACTTCTGATATTGATATTGAGATTCATATTGCTGACTGCTGAGAAAGCAAGCATGTGCTTACTGGTTAGCAAACAGGGGACCTAAGGCTTCAAGTCCTATCCAAGAGTCTGGATAATTAACCAATACATTTACCGAAGAGCACTAGCACTTGGACGTAGTTTTGAACCTTAGACTTCCACGTTTTGAGATGACTGTTTATCCATTGTGCCATCATGCCTCTAATGCCTTCATACGGCATCCCTGCTGGTGACAATAAGCCATCTTTTATTCTGGGCATGAACAAGTAAAGGTAATTTGTACTGATTTGTGAAATCCATTATTTCATCTTTACCACAGATATTGAGATACACTTGGATAACAACAATCAACCCATCAGTCTTCAGAAGAGCAAGAACAGGATTGAGGAGCTGAACACCAAGCTAGCTGTGTTAGTTGCCCCAGCGAATCACTTCCGTAAAGACTCCTTAGAGCTGCTTGGTGTTCATGTCATGAAGAGAAGACAGCTCAAGATTGCTGGTTATCACATAGTGGAGGTAATTCAGGGATACCAGAATTTCTTTTTACCTAGTATAGCCTGAAAAGAGACCCCGGAATATTGGAGCCCCAAACATTTTGTACATGATAAATTCTGAAAATCCTGAAGCAAAAAGGTGACGTGTCCTGAATTTTGAAGAAAGCTTGAAACTGGTTTCTAGGGTAACTGATAATCCCATTTTTTATGCACCTGTAAATCAGAACCTGAACCCACTTTCACTGGAATTTTGGAGAGGGTTATCATTTTTGATGTCCCCTTGTGCTCCCCCCCCCCCTCCCGATATTTTGAGAAAAATATATTGTAAAATACATAGCATTATTTAGGCTTTGAAGTTTTCTAGAATGCAAAGTATCTGTACACTGGTAGTAAAGTTTATTTTTAAAAAGTGGAGAAAAGTTTGCAGATTCATCAATGTTTGTACAAGTAGTACATGTACAGTGTGTTTGTGTTGTGAGTGAAGTGTTAGCCTTGACATCATTTTTGTTCCAGTAAAAAAAAAGTAACAAATACAAGAAACCATATTGCCATATTCATTTAAAGACTTCGCATTAAGTACTACCTTTGTATTTAGAACACATTCTCCCTTTTGTTTTACCTTCTCAATAATTTTTCAACAGATTCCTTTTCATGAGTGGCATCATGTCAGGAGGCAGAGTGCAGAGAAAAAGCAGATGTATCTGAAACACAAGATATTTGACAGGTAGTCTGCAGTGCAGCTAGTTAAGACAGATAGTTATGCCACTAGAAGTTGCTCGTGATCGGTCAGTCATCGAGCCTAATAGCTTCCTTAATGATTTTATGGTTCTATGACATATACGCTCCTGCAACAACTGCACCATGGTCAATTTCCTCTACCAACCAAATTCGTAACTTTCAACCCTGACCCTAATAAAAAAATAAAACCCCAATAGTAACCTAACTGGAGCAAATGCAGCTGGGAAAAATGTCATATCACAGATTTTATACCTGTGCATTGTCTGTTCATGTAATTTTTTAGACAGCTAGATTGTTTTTGTCCGTTAAGTGTCTAATGGCGTGTTGCAAGAAAGTTGCGGTTGATTGCAAGTTGCAACTTATCGGTACTGACCAATCAAAATCATTGTTGCAAGCGCATCTTCTTGAATGGGCAGATCCTGAACCATTCAGAATGGTTGTTCTAATTTGCTTTACAATTTGCAATTGATTGCAACTTTCTTGCAACACCCCATGAGACTGCTAGAACTTCAAAAGTAGGGTATTTGGGGGGGGGGGGGGGGGGGTTGTGTGTCCTATCTTTGGGTATTCCCCAGTTAGAATCTGCATTGAAAGTGATGTATTACTGTAGAAAGTTGTACAGTTACACAAAGTTGATTACTACTGAGCTGTGAGATTGATTCAACAAAATGCTGCACCTAGGATACTTTCTGAGTAGTTGAGGCTTGATACCTGATGATGGCTATTACAAACACTGGATATTTCACATAGTTATTGAAAATGAATCTTAGGAATCTGGGCTAGGTTTGCAAATTGCTTTGATAATTTTATACTCAAATACAAGTATGTATTGTGACTTGTAAAGATACATGTACAGTACATTATTTGTACAGTATTTTAAAATCATAATTTATTCATTACAGGTAGCCTTCTTATACCATTTCCTTCATTTGGTAATACATGTAAATTCATTCAGTATCATTTAGCATTGAAACCTGTAAGAGGAATGGTAAGGTCAATCTAGATCTGTCCGCCTTTCCAAATCAACTTTCCACTTTACGTTTTTGCCTTTGACAATTGCCCTCTATTCTTTCTTTTTGACATTAAGTGAGGATTACTGCATATCAGTTAGGCCAAAAAAAAAAAATAGTTGTATTGGCGTAACCCGCCCGACCCTAAAAATGTCGCCGACCCTAAAAATGTCGCCGACCCTAGGTTTTTGGGGGGTTTTTTTGACTATCGATATTGTGTATCGTGCTGCCTTTGCGATCGCGATCGAAAAACCCGGAAGTGCTGCGGACAGAACTAGCTGCGTGTATTATGTACTATACTGTCGTAAAAAAAAAAAAAAAAAATCCCGACCGACCTACCCTATTTTTCAGAGACCCGTTACGCCAATACAACAATTTTTTTTTTTTGGCCTTATTTATAAGCTAGACACAATATCATCTGTGAAGCATTTCATTGTGAAACCACGTTATAATTACACTTCATAATTTTTTTTTTTTTTTTGTTAAATCAACATGTGTTGTGTCATGTCACCATGTTATTCTATAAACAAACAAAAAAGAAATAAAGAATCCAGTTATTCCCAAGAGAAAGTTAGGTGTTGCCTTCTTCTGTTACAGGTGTTTCAGAAATTTAAAAATCATGTAAATCTATTTTGCCCCCCCTTGATTTTCATCAATATTGTGAATGACCTTGTAATTACATGTACTTATCGAGTACAATGAATACATTTCATCCCTCAGTTGTTCTGGAGATAGGCATACTGGCCCGAATTCATGAAAGAGGTATACATATCTTAATCTGTGGTTTTTTTATCCTCCATAAAAGCGCAGTATGTGTGTGTCTCCATGTGCAATGGGCAAACAGTATATACACCAATATAGGCTTATCTCAGTCCACAGCAGAGGGTTAAACCATGATTTAGACCATGGATTATAATTAAATTAAATTTCATTCTTGAATTCTGGCCACTATATCGCATTTGGCCTTCAGCAGAAGAAATTGAAATCCTAACTATTAAAACACAAAGATGAATTCATTGTGATGATTCAGCAATAAGTACCAGTATTAAAATAGACAAATCAAACCAGTAGTCTTTGTTTTGTTAATACAGTCATTTAATTAAAGTGTATTTACATGTATAATAATAAGAAAATATGTACACAGATATGACCTATATTAACCATATACAGTGCAAAATCAATATAACCGAGGTCCTTGGACCATCAAAATTACCTTCTTATAGCAGGAATCTTGTTATATCATTGTTTAAAAAAAAAAAAGAGGTGGGACCGGAATAGAATGCATGTATTACCTTATATCAGAAATATTGTTATATCAGATCTCTTTATACCGAGTTTCCACTGTAACAAAAATTAAACTTCAGAGCGCTGAGCAGTATTCTACATTATCATTTTAAAAGAATACAAATGGTGACGTTAAAGGTCGGTCCCCAGACGTAAATAATCATACCTGATTGATACACTGTAAAAACCCAATTACACACACACCAGTAATGATTATTTACCCTCTGCATTGGTGACTAAGCAGTTCACTCATGCATCTACTGCTCTGTACAATGTTCAATGCAATAGCATGACAACATAAAAATACACACCTGTATTATTCAAGAATTTTATCAAGGAAAACAATTCCTTGGGCGAGACAGATAAGTGTTCCAAGACCCGATAGATGCACCAACAAAATCTGATTTTGACAAAAGCCGAAACATTGCACAACACTGATTTACCTTTTGACCATTATTATGTTGGATCAAATAAATATTCTCCATTTTCTGTTGGCATTCTCAAAGAGTTAAGGGTTTTAAATCATTCTGCAAGTTTTAAGTGAGGGTTAAGAAAAGACAGATCCTCTGTAATATGTGTACTTAAGCTATACAGATTTGTGAAATTACACTTTATTACTCATTCCCCCTCACATTTTGATTACAACACAACGTGCTGATCTGGTGGTATTTTGGGAGTCCAATAAAATGATCTTGGTTGTTAGAACTTACAGTCCCCTTTGAGACCAACGTTGATGGTGCACATGAGAGAAAACTGAACCGCTACAAAGATCTTATCAATGACTTGGGGGAAAAAATAGCTACAAGGTTAATTACTGTGCTATTGAAATAGTGGCACGCGGTCAAATTACCAGACAACTGTTCTTCAATCCTCACCACCGGTATTCAGATTATATAATGCAAAAGTCACTTTCCTCTGCAAGACTACCTTCTTTCTTCCATCATCATATCTACCCACCTACATCATACTTAAAGTAAATGTAGGACTGCCAAAAGACATTAATATCGAATATTACTTACTTTCCATATTTCTTTATTTTTGTTGCGGTCGATTAGAATACAAACCAAAATTTATTTTAATGATATTCTAGTAAATTTTAATTATTGTATGTTGTATATGAATGATTGTATTTTGTACCGTGCTATAATTGTATGACCTGCCATGAGTCCGGAATGGAACCATGGTCCTGGTAGTTATATCTATTACAAGATCTTTTGAAATAAAGGACTTAATTAAACAACTTTAATTTTGCTGTGATGGTTTTAAAGTGGTTAACTGTGTCACATCTGAGTAGACTTTAGTGTTGTAGCACAAATACTGATAAAATTAATATTGTGGTGGGAAAGAAAACTGCAGTGATAATACTGAGGATGTATAAGTGCACAAATTTGCATGGGAAGTTCGATGGCCATTTTATAAACAAGAGCCCCTGGGGGCACGACGCTCACCTGAGGTGGATCAATTCACATCTGGTGCATGTTCTCTCTAGCACCACCAGGAGATATGTTAGAAATTGAAACAACTAGGAGATGATGTTAGAAATTAACATAATTCCCCCCCCCCACCCCCATGGTCTACAATGTCACACATTATTTGAATCTCCTACATCTAAGGATGATTCCCACTAAGTGTGGTTGAATCATACAACAAATCATGCAAAGAATTATGGATGGCAGACAACTTGCCCCACCCCCCCTCCAGTATGTTACCCCCACAGACCCCCTATAGGGCCACCCAGAAAAAAATCATGAACTACTTTCATTTTTCGTCTATAGAGGTACAGTATCTCCATACACAATACCAAGTCTGAGCTATTCCTGGTTCTGGAGATGTTTGAAATTTACATAGCTTTTACAATTGGGGGCCCTCCCCCTGGGGGCCACATGTACCATTTTAGCAACTTTGGGTCCCCTACCCCTAAGGATGATTCCTACTGAGTTTGGTTGAATTCTGATGATGGGTTTTGGAGAAGAAGATGAAAATGTAAAAAGTTAACGGATGACGGAGGACGGACGACTGACAAATTTCCATCGCAATAGCTCACTCGAGCCTTAGGCTCAGGTGAGCTAAAAACTTGACAGGACTCGAGATCCAATGTAGTTTCTCTTGTAACAATGAGAATGATAAAACAAACTATTATGTTGACAGTAAGATTTTAGTTTTCTCTCTGATTTTACATTAGATAACATCTTCTAAGTGCTCAGAAATACCACATGACTTCTATAAATAGTTATAGTTTCTTCTTTTGTTTTCCTTTTAATGATAACAATCACATTTGGCATTACAGTATATCAATCTTCATTTAATGCCGTCTCGCATTTGGTAGTAAAAGTTTACAGTCAATTTTATGTCCAAGCCAATGCTCATTACTGCATTGGGGTCAAAAGACTTGAAAGCAGTTAAACATTGTTTTCATTGCGAGTTTAGTCTGTCCTTACATACTACATGTACAATATTTATCAATACTTTAAAAGCCATGAATAAATTGATATGCCCCAAAATTTTCCATCAGATTTCTTTTATGTAGTTGATATACACTTGTAGCAAGAAACTACGAGTTTTAAGCTGATGTCATTTCTCAAGGGCAATAATACAAAAACAGAGGAGAAACTGAGTTTGATCTCCAAATCACTATCTCACTATAAACTTGATGGGGATTTTTTAATGTCTTTGTAACTCCTGTCATCTTTTCATTGTATTTTTAGGGTAAGGCTCTTTGAAACTTGTCCACACATACAGAATAGATAGGATCACACTTCATACTTTTAATTTTGTAGCCCTCACCATCACTGTACACTGGCATTAACCCCTCACTGTACATGTACTTTGCTATCATGAGCCCTTCCTCACAACTTCAAATAGCACATCAATGATGTGGCGCTCATCCGGCATCCAGCAAAGAAATTCAAGCAATTTTTACTTTGAACAGAGTAGACACTAGGTACGTTCACACGTAGAGCGATAGCATCGATGCTATTTTGGTGAAGACCAGATAGTGTCGAGACCAAACGCTGTCTGAACGCAGATAGTCACGAGATAGAAGCGAGTTTCCGAACTATTCTTGCAGCGAGTTTAGCAGGAGTAAATCTCAGGATCCAGCGACAAAGCATCGACGCTTTGCGGTAGACCACCCACCGCGCTTGTGACTATTTGTCGTGTGAGCGCAATCGCTGCTATCTTCACTCGCTGCTATTATAATTCTGTCTGTTTCATATGGTACTGTAATGTAATGTATGTACTCATGTGATGTATATAGGGGTATAGTAGGGTAATGTGTATACTGTGTGGTAAGGAAGGGGGGAGGGGGTTTTGGGGGGTTCCTTCTTTTTATCTTTGTCTTTTTTATATATGTGACCAGGCACCACAAAACCACCCAAAAGTAGCACTGTGTGATTTTCAGTTAGAGATCAATCAATGTGTTTTGGTTGGCATGCATGGTCAAATTTTAGTTTTGGGTATTTCCTGAAAGAGTATACTTTTTTCTAAGTAATCTAAAATGTGGAGGCACCAAACAATCTAGAAGTGGTATTTTTGCCAGCTTTTTATCAGACTTATGTGTGTCTTCTCTGGATTTTGTTGTATTACTTTTCTTTTTCACGACCCTGAATACTTGTCTCATTTTAATCTCCCATAAATCTCCCGGAGTAAGTTCTTGCATTGATACTTGTGCAATATGATAAACAGGATATGTCTATGTAGTATGCCAAGTTTTAGGACAATCTGATAATCCCTTCATAGAAATTTTCATTGAGTTCTAATCCTCCATTTGTCACCTTAGCACAACACTTTGCAAGTCAGAGTGCTTCAATAGACTGCAAACTTTAAACCCTTATTAAGAAGTAACATTATGAGGGACTGTGCATTCTTCTCTTTGTACATTGAGTTATGAACATCCAATGAGTTATATATCATTTTAAAGCTGAGAATCTGCTTTTTCAGAATCAGACCTTAACTAAAGTATAATGTGGTCTTTAGATATTGATTTACATGTGCTTACCAGAGAATATAGTGTGCATGCATGTGTTTTTATTTTGGCATAAGATTGGAGTTCAGTCAATTTTGACATGTACAAGGTTTATTTAAAATTAAGTATTATAACACATGTATTTGCTACTTGATTGTATTATCGATATTACAAATGAATTGTTATTGTGTTATTATGTTGATTTATGAAGACATATAACTTCCGCGCGTTTGACCATGCATACCAATTATACTCGGGTCACTCTGTGTGGCGCAGTAATTATTGTTTTGGCAGCGGGTGAGCGATGAATAGTCACGAGTGGGTGATAGAAGCAAGTCGATCACGGCCTGTCTGAACGTACTGGAAATATTTTTGAAACTTACATAGCATCGATGCTATGTACTACGTGTGAACATAACTACTGTAATGAATACATGAAATGTACATGTATTGGTTACATGCATGTATAGATGATGAAGTGCCTATTGCAAATCTGGCTAAATGTGGTTTTGGAAGGAGACTGTGACATATAGATATGAATGAAAGTCTGGAAATTGACAACTCAAGTTGGGTGCTATGCCAGAACTCATTATTGTGATCTTTTTAATAAATTTTGCATAAATTATCATAAATAATTTTCAAGACAAAATTTCAAAATTCTGAGTAGAAGTTCAATGAGCCTCGTGAAAGTCTTTCAGATGGAAAAAAAAAATCGAAATCGCTCAATAAATGAAGCAATTTTTGTGATTTTTGAATAAATATCGCATAAATTAGCATAATTAATTTTGTAGACAAAATTTCAAAATTCCATGTAGAAGTTCAATGAACCTCATGAAAGTCTTTCAGATGGAACAAAAAAAAAACAGACGGCGTGACGACGGACGCCTCGCCACGGCATAAGCTCATCTTGCCCATTCGGGGCGGATGAGCTAATGAGCTAAAAACCATGATAGCGGGATGCCATAAATTGTGGTAGTTCAAAATACACAGCAAAATACATTAAGGATTAAAGAAGAATGAAACTTGTGTGCACTTTAACAGAAGCAGAAAAATCTTAGACGCATATCACTGAAAGTTTGAGGAAAATCGGATAAAGATATGAAGATTTTAAAAACCTAAAATCGCTATAAACTGAAATTGGCAACATACTCATCATACTAATGAGATGCTACGTTTTTGTGCTCTCTCTCTTTACAGGTAATAAATAAGAAAATTATCAGATTTCAGCTTTTACACAAAGAAAATTGAATTATTAACATAATTTTGCTTGAAATATATTGTGAGGAAAAAATTTATGAACACCACCTATAATACAGAAATCAAATTTTCGAACATATATTCAAGGAAAGTGGATTTTAACAACATTATTGTATAAGGCAATTGGACAGTATAGCACATCTCCATTCATTTAGCGATTTTAGAATTTCGAATATGCATAACTGTTTATGCTTAACTTTTTATGTACACACCCTTCCTTGACTTTTGTATTTTCTTGTATTCTCTCATTCCTGCGTTGTGACCCGATGAGTGCAGGTCGAAAAGCTTCGTCACTATGAATTTGTTAAATGTTATCCATAACTGTTTTTATTAGTTGTCCGTCTTTCCTCAAACTTTCCCAGATACACTTCTTTAATTTTTCTGCTTCTATTAAAATGCATTTATTTTGGGGATTTCATTCTCCTTTAAGTCTGGGATCAAACATTCACTCTGTTATGGTTTCAGATCGAAGTTTTATCCCCTTACAAGAAGAAAATAACAAATATAATATTTTGTTTCAAACTGGCACCTGAAGTCATATTTTGCATACTCTGTGTGTTGATCATGAAGAAATGGAAGCAATAAAACTAGAACCAAATGAATGCATGCATAGTGGTAGGAAACAATATTAAATACTTGTACATGTACTCAAAATGTTCTCAATACTAGCTGGTGCTCAATATATAAATCAGAAAGATGTGTTGATATGAGATGTCAAATAAGTGAAGTGTAATTGACAAATTTATTTTCTTCAGACATGGAGACTATCAGAAAGTGGAAGATTGTCATGAACGGTGATTTTCTCCACACATAATTTATAAGAACACACATCAACATATACCCTACCAGCGGCACCAGCCTACACTTTTTGTGTAAATATCGCATATAATAATTTGTGACGTTAAAGTAAATAGTGGTGGTAATTCTGGAAATTCAAAAGGATTCAATTCAATCACACATGCCTAGTTCCCTATACATTTCATTTCACACTCCACAACAAGAAGATTAATTCTTTTCACATCACCATCTCCTTGCTTCATATTTCAGTACAGGAGAACATGTGTTGACTTTCATTACTCAGATACTGTATGTGTAACATGGCACTGTCAGGACGGATAGGATATTTGTAAGTTAAGACCATGTAGAACGGAATAGCATTGCACCTTTTTCATCAAAGACTATATTATGAAGTATACATTCATGTCATAATTTTTCATAAACATGCAGGAAAACAGATAATGTCATTCATAATATTTTGACAAATTATGTAAACCACCTTTTCAACATTTATATTTTACACTTTTAACAAGTAAGAAGGAATTTCAAATAATGTTATGACATATCTAATTAACTTTACCACACATACATGTACATCTTAAACAGTTCAAGGTGATGTACCAGTCATTTATACTTCTACATGTTTCAATCCGTAAATCCTGCAAGAATCCATATTGGTTCATAATTCTTTATGGACTATTAAATAACACAAGAATTTCATTAAAATAATATTTTGAGCAATGTCATATATCTTTGTACAAGACTAAAGTAAGCCTGAATTATCAGTGTAAGTTCTATATTTCCTCCATTTTCCTTTTGAAGTGTCAGCAAGTAAAATAAGACCAGAGAAGTCCACATCTCACTGTTGATCACCTACAGGCAATGTCTTGGCCAGTTGGGTGGGTTGTGCTGGTTCACCAGTCTTGATTAGCCAATGGTTGACATCTTTCTCTGCTCTGTGGGAGTCCAAGTATGTGCGGGCCACAACCTCATACTCTCTGCCAAACGGAGTTCTGTTGCAGGAGAATAGAACAAATTAAGGGATATTAATTGTAAAAATGGGACTTTCATCAACATATACAGTATTGACATTATTGTTTTTATAAAGAGCCTATCAATATTCTTGGTTCTGATGGGTCAAACTGCAGAAATAAAACTGACCTTTGACTGCTATGTCACCAGTACAGGGCAAGGTCTAAAAATAATGCTCCATCAACTGGGCGTTGTGGCGTGCGCCTGTAATCCAGCTACCAGTGGAAGTTATAAACTGATTCAGCGGACCCAGGTTCGAGACTGAGTCACATCTTTTGGATGGTGAAGTTAAAGGTCGGTCCCAGACGTAAATAATCATATCTGATTGATACACGTCTGTAAAAACCCAATTACACACGCACACAGTTTTCTCTGAAGCACCTATGGTTGTGTGTCATGAGTTGGTCCCCTTTTGCTTTATAAGGTGATTTTAGCTTCTGTCATGCATTTTTAACATAAAAAGCCTATATCTCCTTAAGTATACAACCTATGATAGAGAAAGTATACATTCCCTGATAGGAAATTACACAAGGAATCTAAAGATGCATTCAAGATTGACATAAGGTGTACCGGTAAGATTAAAGAGTTACATGGACTTGAATATGAAATTTGTTGATATTTTTGTTATCTCATTGTTTTCACCATAACTTATTCTAAGGCCCTCCTATGGCAATAAAAGTGGTATATTCTTTAAAAATTGATTCAGATCCTTATAACAATGTATAATTGACTAGGGTTTATCATTGTGTAATAATGGAAAAAAAATCAAAATTTATGAAAAAATTCTAAAGTTTTAAAGTGTCATTGTATGAAGTTTTACATCATTTGTCATTGCATGCATAGCCAAACATAGTTTTCGATAATAAGACAGTAAAGAATATGATAGCTTTTACTTGGTACCAAATTTCTACACATATATGATAAGTTTTGACAAAAATAATATTTTCCCCAAAATTGCTTTAAAAATCAAAATTATCCACTGACATTGAACTACGTGAAAAATATTTTGACACTTTCGAAGGTTAATAACTCAAAAGTTATTGTATCCCCCGAACTACTGTTCGGGGATACTATGGATTGGCATCGTCAAATTTCGCATGGAGGTGCATTGTGGTAAGATGAAGACACTTATTGTTTTTGGTGTGGGCGGAGTCGACATTGTTGCCATGGTAACCATATTTTTTAAAGAAATGGGTAAAGATTTTCTTGTGAGCGCTCTACCGGCTGCAGTTCTTGTCGGATCACCTTCAAATTTCGCATGGAGGTGCGTTATGGTAAGATGAAGACGCCTATTGTTTTTGGTGTGGGCGGAGTCGACATTGTTGCCATGGTAACCATATTTTTTAAAGAAATGGTAAAGACCTTCTTGTGAGCGCTCTACCAGCTGCAGTTCTTGATGGATCATCTTCATATTTCGCATGGAGGTGCATTATGGTAAGATGAAGACGCCTATTTTTTTTGGTGTGGGTGGAGTCATCGTTGCCATGGTAACCATATTTTTTAAAGAAATAGTAAAGACTTTCTTGTGAGCGCTTAACCGGCTGCAGTTTTTGTCGGATCACCTTCAATTTCAAAACTAAACTAGCACATCAATGATGTGGCGCTCATCCGGCATCCAGCAAAGAAATTCAAGCAATTTGTACTTTGAACAGAGTAGACACTGTAATGAATACATGAAATGTACATGTATTGGTTACATGCATGTACAGATGATGAAGTGCCTATTGCAAATCTGGCTAAATGTGGTTTTGGAAGGAGACAGCACAAAACAACATGAAATGTTGAAAAAAAAATGTCAAAATATAGAGGTTACTTTACAAAATACACAAAATGGACTTCTTTCAACAATTTTCTTACATCAGTAACAGCATTTCACCTTGAAAACTAGGGCCGAAAGGGTGAATTAGTTCTCTATTGCAGCCTGTAGAACTCAGGAGTAGTACCACGTCCACACACACCGATGGGTGCTATGCCAAAACTCATTATTGTGTAATACAATATTAGAGTGCATAAGCCATTTTTGTGATCTTTTTAATAATTTTGCATAAATTATAAATAATTTTCTAGACAAATTTTAAAAATTCCGAGTAGAAGTTCAATCAACCTCATGAGAGGTTTTTCAGATGGAACAAAAAAAAATTGAAATCGCTCAATAAATGTAATTTTTGTGATTTTTGAGAAATGCGCATAAATTAGCAGACAAAACTTCAAAATTCTGGGTAGAAGTTCAATGAACCTCATGAAAGTCTTTCAGATGGAACAAAAAAAAATTGAAATCGGTCAATAAATGTAATTTTTGTAATTTTTGAGAAATGCGCATAAATTAGCAGACAAAATTTCAAAATTCTGGGTAGAAGTTCAATGAACCTCATGAAAGTCTTTCAGATGGAACAAAAAAAATTGAAATCGGTCAATAAATGAGGAAGGAGAAGCAATTTTTGTGATTTTTGAATAAATATCGCATAAATTAGCATAATTAATTTTGTAGACAAAATTTCAAAATTCCGTGTAGAAGTTCAATGAACTTCATGAAAGTCAGATGGAACAAAAAAAAAATCGAAATCGGTCAATAAATGAGGAAGGAGAAGCAATTTTTGTGATTTTTGAGAAATGCGCATAAATTAGCATATTTAATGAGTTTCAAAATTCTGTGTAGAAGTTTCGAGTCCCCCACCTAGTGCTATCATATAAAGCAAACGGAATTAAAATCGGGTAAGAAATGGCGAAGAAGAAGCATTTTGAAATTGTGGACGGACGACGGACGGACGCCTCGCCACGGCATAACCTCATCTGGCCCATTCGGGCCGGATGAGCTAAAAATGACAAAAGTACAAAAAGGTCAAATTTGTCAGCAGTGATACCCCGAGGTCCCAAATTGCCACTTTATCCATTTCAGTCACAACATTGATTCAAGTGGGGGATGGGTGACAGGGTCCGGGGGATACATGTACTCGGAATGGTCCCCCCTCCGAGTGCTCTAGTTTAACTCTTCTCAAACTGAGGTTTTCACATTGTAAAGCTGAAGGATACCACGTTACTTGGAGTAATATTTATGAAATTTCCTGCATCAACATTCTAACAATAATGTTGTGATTATCAAATTAGATTTTAATTTTTGAAAACTCAAGGCCACAAATCTGTGTGTATCAGTAATTAATTCAGAACACAATACCATTGCGCATCGCACCTGTCAATTCTGCCAGACTTTTGCTGTCCAGTGTCATCAATGATTCATAACTCTGGGTTAAAAGAGATGCTCTGGAATTTCAGCTGCAATGCACAATAACAATTGTGCTCTGAATTAATTACTTATACACACAGATTTTGTGGCCTTGAATTTTCTAAAAGTGAAAGCTTGTAATTAAAACACCACATACCTTAATGACATGCTGCTAATAACACATAGATCTTGATTTGATTTGCAGTGGTTGAAAATGATTTTCTGGTTAGCCTGGACATATAAAATCAAAGAGAAATACAAAAAATATATATAATTACAGCATACAATTCAAATTTTACACATTTCATAAGAAATTTGCCATACCGACATACATGAGTTACACAAAATTATTGATACTATATTTTCATCACATCTACATGTATATCTCTTTGTGTCATATCCAATAGACCGCTTCTGTAATGTATACAAATTTATGCACATATATTCTCTGAGCACCTAGTGACGAGCTATCCATGAATCTGCTTTTTATAAATGAGCCTCAATGCTTGGAATCCAGTTTGCATACATTATTTGTAGCTATGTCCGGCAAGCTTTCAGGTTGTCAAGAACAACCTTTGTTTGAAAGGTATCCATACAATTTGCATAAAATTTGCATGCATTACCGAAGCAGTCTATTACAAGGCAACCTAAATGGCAAGAGCTAGAGGTTGCTAACATCTTTGAAAACACTTCCAATTATGACAAACTATAACAAGGTAATATATCTGAATTTAAACAAGCAGTATTTTATTATTAGAAATATAAGATAGTATGACTCCTTGATTTGTTCTGGGTGTTTTGTTTTTTTCTTTACTTTAAAGTGTACTAATCAACAACAACAAAAATTGGTGTACAGCTAGAATGTATAAAATTAACCTCAAAACACTATACCTGGGCTTCTATGGGTTAACGGTTAGGGAGTATGAAGAAAATAAAGGATTACATAAAACCCCCTCATGCGGAACCTAACTCCGTTCCGCACAGGCCCATATTATATGCAAGCGTGTACGGGTGCTTCGCCTAGTCTCCTCACAAGTCGCTGTAATGTAAATTGTAAACCCCACAAAAAAAGTTCTGCAATTCAAGTTTGAGGGATAATATATCTTGTGTTGCTTTATCATCATGCATGAATTTGGTATCATTCCAATGGTGTCATTTGTAATACTAAATGCAATCATGAAATGGGCTGTCCTTCTGAATATGCAGCAAGGTCAAATATGAAATGTTGCAAAGTTTTCATTAGGAATTCCTGTTTGTTTCGAGTTTGAAAGATGTTGATGCGGTAATCATGCTGTAATCACAATGGACTGTATTCTTGAAAGGTGCCTAACTATAAGCCCCGCCTAAGTGTGAAGATTTAGGCCACTCAATTATAGAGAGCCAATTGTCACCCACATTTAATCTTACAAAATCAGCATAGACTCCCTATAGTTCTTGAACTACATGCAAATGCAAAAACCTCATGATAGAATTGATTTTTCATACTCATTTCATGCCAGAAAATAATTTTGTTTCTTTATTTTGTTACATAAATAATTATAGTAATTTATATGGCCTAAGTTAAGCCGGGCTTAACTAGGCCTAAGTTAAGCCGGGCTTAACTAGGCCTAAGTTAAGCCGGGCTTAACTTAGGCCACTTCCGAGAATACGGGCCAATAATTTCTATGCAATTGAGATAGAATGACCAAATTCATACAAGTACATCTCTTAAAGGCGTAGGTTATGTTCGAAAATGAGTCGAATCTGACCAAGGTAAAAGGTCAAAAGGTCAATGAACTTCCTGCAACAAGCACTGTAATCACAATAACTTTCTATGGATTTGAGGTAAAATTACAACATTCATACCACAGGTAATGTACATCTCTTAGAGGCACAGGTTAAGTTTGAAAATGAGTTGAAATTGACCAAGGTCAAAGGTCAAAGGTCAAAAGTCAATGAACTTTTTTCAAACAGCACTGCAATCACAGGAACTCTATGGATTTGAGGTAGAATCACAAAAATCACTCCACAGGTACATCTCTCAAGGCAAATGGGAGAGGAGCTTGCAAGATACATGTATGTCATGGAGTTGCCAGTTTGTGTTTGTTTGATAACAACTTCAACAATTCATAACTCTCTTACTTCTTTTCGGATTTTGCTCAAACTTTCACTATATGTTTCTCTCATTGTTTTCTTTTAGTAAAATCAACTTAATACCAGGATGAACTTTCCCTTTAAATAGACTAGCCACATTAAGGAATATATACAAATTGTTGGATAGTTACTGCGCTTTATAAATTTATTATTATTATTATCATTAAATGTCAAATTTTCAGACATTTACTCTCTTTGATGTGGCAAAATATAAAAAATGTACTTACAGGGACCGGTAGTCCCTCTGATTCCATTCTGAGTTGGGGATTGAAGCAGAGGATTTGCCACTCTGTCAGGTAAGGAGACTGGACCTCATCTACAAAGGAGATTAGCTGTTGTCTGGACTTCTCAGCAGATGAATGAAAGGACACTTGGTCGCTTTGCATGAAAAGCTGTCAACAAATTATACAGTGAAATAAACAGTATAAACCATTAATATGATGTTATAATGATATTAAACATGTACATGTCACCATTTGGCCAAGTAATCTTTTCAAATTCAGTAGTTGTTGCTCAACTTATCTGCCTAGATGTTTGTGATCTGATACTACCACCCATTAGTTACAATGGAAATCCATAAAAGAAAAACTTCATGATACAAGTTTGCACCCAATGATAGGACCGACTGGCAGGTACTGATCACGAAAGAAAATATGTATATGTATGATACATATTCTGCTAGTTACCTACAAATGTGTGCCATCCACTTCTAGACAAGTACTGTATGTTCTTTTGATAATCTATCCTGAAATGTATTGTTTTCATGCACATTTGATCATGTTAACAGTTTGGATGTGTCAATGTTTAGATATTGACACTAACAGCAATCAATAGTACTTCTTGAAGTTATAGAAAATGCAGCTTTTAAGTAAAAAAAATTCTGTAAAACTGGACTGTTCTAAACCTCATAAGAAAATCTACAAGTTTCTGCCTTATAAACAGGCATGGGCACCCTGGAATTGTGGGATGAATGATACAATGTGAACTTACATTGCCTCCTACTCCAGGGAGAGTGCAGAGTCTGAAGTGCTGACCATATGCGAGAGGGGTTCCTGGTGGAATGCCATCATTTACCCTGAAATATATAGCCCAAATGCATAAGATAGGTGTGAAATAAAGAAGGAAAAATGATGCAAAAATGATGCAAAAAATGCAAAAAATGAAACCTTCCAAACAATAAAATACAAAAGGAATTACACGTTCAGACTTAAATTTCGTCGCATGCTCTGCACGCATATTCTCTAATTTTCCTTGCTTCATTTAGCCATGGAGAAGCTGGTAATAAAGAGGCAGTAAAAAAAAATCATGTGTGAAATGAACATCGTTACGTTAGGCGATTTCCCCCTCCCGAGCTCATCACAAGCTGCATTTTTTAAGATTGTGTGTAGAATAACATATGAAAAATACTTTTGAATTCTATGTACTCGTGAATTTTCAGATACCCAAGATGACGTCGAAACGGCCACCATTGTCCGTTTTTTATGAATAATTTTGCAAATAACCAAGCTAATACAGTGTAATAGAAATGAGGTGTCTGAACATGTTTCAAGGCACAATGAATCAGAGAAAATCATTATTTGAAAGATTTCAAAATGCCTAGGTTATAAAAAAAAATAATTAAAAAAGCATAGGCATCCAAAATAACTTACAAAACGTTACAACCAAACAAGCAACAAATAAAAGTAAGATGTTTTCATAACAAATCCCATTTCAAATTTCAGTATTATTTTAAATAAAAAGAACAGCCTCATGTGCCCTAAAGAAAATTAGTACCTAATATTTAGTTCCTTTGATATTACTTTATGAAAACTAATTGATGGCAATGTTTGGTAGAAGTTGCTGCATGAAGTACCAAGTCTAAGAAACATTGCTCAGATTTTAAAACACAGAAAAGACACAATCTTTTTGAAAACATAAAAAAAACTGTACAGTATATTGCACTACAAATTTACACTAATTTGAGGAGCAGCATTATATTATACCTGTTTTAGCCCAGCTACCCAAATCAGACCCTCAAGCAATTAAGGGGTTACATGCTCATGGCAACCCATTTTACTTCAGCTTTGTCAAGAGTGGCAAATTTTGATTAAAGTCTTGCAAAAGGATGTAGGTGCCATGGCAAGGATTCATATACATGTAACCTGTACCAAAAGATCCACAATCTAGTACTCATCCACTTGACCACAACACTTCTACAAGAACTTTGATCTCCAACTTGTCTTACACATACAAAACCCACCCCACATCTCAATACAAGTACTTACGGTATGATGACAAAAGTGTTCCGGACACAAGGGTTGGTGTTCTTGCTTGCCGAGGCTGTACAGGTTCCTTCAAACCTCATGGCCTCGTGCATCTTGGTCTCTGACATGTTGACAGACAGGGAATTGGCCTGGCGTGGCTCTACTCCAGCTTGGGTTCGCACCTGGTCTGCAGCTGCCTCGTTCATGATCACCACATTGTCTCCAAAATGAACAAATCCATCCACACTAACTGACAAATCACTCTGTGGTTTAATAACAGAGAATTCCCTATTTATATTCTGTTTTGAATATACAGGCTGGTAATTTAGTCCAGGTTTAAACCCAGGTTTAGTGGGTAAAGTCAGTCCACTCTTCCTCCTGTAAAAATTACCTTCTAAGAAATTACAAAAATCATGTTATCATGACATAAATTTCACTTTTCCCATGCATGAAATGAACTCATTACGTTAATAAAGGTCATTAAAATTTACAGTAATGTATGGAATGAAGAGATATTAAAATTAAAGGGCAATCCAACCTTTCTAACAAGTTCAACTGGATGAACACTGATAAATGAGAAAAAAAATAGATAAACTAGAAATGTGCATTGCTGGGGCCGCGCAATGCTAAATGTATCCCCCGGCACTGGCAGCGATTTGAAGGAGGGACAAAGACCCTCCCCCATCCCCTCCCTCAAACAAAAGGATGGTGTAGAAATTAGATGTGTAGGTTTCACTAAGACACATCTTCATATAAAATTTGAAAGAAATGTGTTGAGAGATATACCAAGATACATCTCCATACAAAATTTGAAAGAAACCCATCAAGAAATGTGGCCTGCAGAGTGCACTCACGCCATGCCCTGAAGTATGACCTTTGACCCTATAAAAGACGGAACACTGGTGGCAGCATCACCAAAAACTATAGGTTTTTAGATTACACCAAGAGACACCTTCATGCAAAATTTGAACGAAATCCGTCAAGAAATGCAGAAGTAAGAGTGCAAGAAATGGAAAAATGACCTTTGACCCTATAAAGGACGGAACAATGAGGGCAGCATCACCAAAAATTAAATATGTGTAGATTATACCAAGATACATCTCCATACAAAATTTGAACGAAATCTGTCAAGAAATGCAGAAGTAAGAGTGCACAAAAGGGACAAATGAGCTTTGACCCTATAAAGGACGGAACAATGAGGGCAGCATTACCAAACAGTAAAGATGTGTAGATTATACCAAGATACATCTCCATACAGAATTTGAAAGAAATCCATCAAGAAATGTGGCCTGCAGAGTGCACTCACGCAATTCCCTGAAGTATGACCTTTGACCCTATAAAAGACGGAACACTGGTGGCAGCATCACCAAAAACTATAGGTTTTTAGATTACACCAAGAAACACCTTCATGCGAAATTTGAACGAAATCCGTCAAGAAATGCAGAAGAGTGCAAGAAATGGAAAAATGACCTTTGACCCTATAAAGGATGGAACAATGAGGGCAGCATTACCAAACAGTAAAGATGTGTAGATTATACCAAGATACATCTCCATACAGAATTTGAAAGAAATCCATCAAGAAATGTGGCCTGCAGAGTGCACTCACGCAATTCCCTGAAGTATGACCTTTGACCCTATAAAAGACGGAACACTGGTGGCAGCATCACCAAAAACTATAGGTTTTTAGATTACACCAAGAAACACCTTCATGCGAAATTTGAACGAAATCCGTCAAGAAATGCAGAAGAGTGCAAGAAATGGAAAAATGACCTTTGACCCTATAAAGGACGGAACAATGAGGGCAGCATCACCAAAAATTAAATATGTGTAGATTATACCAAGATACATCTCCATACAAAATTTGAATGAAATCCGTCAAGAAATGCAGAAGTAAGATTGCACAAAAGGGACAAATGAGCTTTGACCCTATAAAGGACGGAACAATGAGGGCAGCATCACCAACCAGTAAAGATGTGTAGATTATACCAAGATACATCTCCATACAAAATTTGAAAGAAATCCATCAAGAAATGTGGCCTGCAGAGTGAACTCACGCCATCCCTTGAAGTATGACCTTTGACCCTATAAAAGACGGGACACTGGTGGCAGCATCACCAAAGAGTACAGATTTTTAGATTACACCAAGGGACACCTTCATGCAAAATTTGAACGAAATCCGTCGAGAAATGCAGAAGTAAGAGTGCAAGAAATGGAAAAATGACCTTTGACCCTATAAAGGACGGAACAATGAGGGCAGCATCACCAAAAATTAAACATGTGTAGATTATACCAAGATACATCTCCATACAAAATTTGAACAAAATTCGTTGAGAAATGTGGCCTGCAGAGTGCACTCACGCCATGCCCTGACGTATGACCTTTGACCCTATAAAAGACGGAACACTGGTGGCAGCATCACCAAACACTATAGGTTTTTAAATTACACCAAGAGACACCTTCATGCAAAATTTGAACGAAATCCGTTGAGAAATGTGACCGCCAGAGCGCACACAAGAGTACACACAAGACATCTATCAAAATATGACCTTTGACCCTATAAAAGACGGAACACTGGGGGCAGCATCACCAAAATCTATAGGGTTCCAGATTTTACCAAGAGACACCTCCATACAAAATTTGAACAAAATCCGTTGAGAAATGTGACCGCTAGAGCGCACACAAACTATCCAAAAAAATATGGCCTTTTACCCTATAAAAGACGGAACACTGGGGGCAGCATCACCAGAAACTATAGGGGTCCAGATTTTACCAAGATACACGTCCACAGGAAGTTTGAAAAAAATTCGTCGAGAAATGCGACCGCTAGAGCGCACACAAGAATGTGACGCGGCGGCGGCGGCGGCGGCGGCGGCGGCGGCGGCGGCGGCGAAACGCTGCTGAATCCAAAGTATCCTCCGGCATACTGCCGGGGGATACAATAAGAAAAAAAATGGATAAAACTAATATCACCTAGAAAATATTTTTTAAAGTTGCAGTCATAGGTATAGTTGTCAACTTCCATGATTTACGAATATGTAAGGAGTGAAAAGAATTCTAAAATAAAGAAATTTCACATTTTGTGAAATGCTTTATCACCACTATACAAATGTTAAAGTTGTCACCCGAAGAAAATTCATGACAACTGAAAATTAGTGACAAATTATATATGGATGGAAAGATAAAAACTTGAAAAACACAAATGATGTGCTGAAATGTCATATAAATATCCTGGAAAGGCTTAAAATGTAATTTTTAAAGACCCTTTTCAGATCCCCAAACCAAGCCAAACAACGGTCGTAGCGAGGTCTGAATTGTGACATCACAGCCTTGGCAGATATACAGCTAGGTGCGCACACAGCCAGTTTACTCTCGTTTGTTTTCCTCAGCTTTTTATTGTCGCTCTGATCTTTCACGTTAATAAGCCACTTCGGGGTTGCAATCTCAGCATGAGCAGATAAAGGTCATCTGTACAAAATTCTAAAACCCACTGACACTAATATTCGATATGTGCTCATGAATGTCATGTAATCATTATTCAATTATGCACTAATGGTGCATTCCATGATATCCAGGTGGAAGTATTCTTTTTAAAGGGGGAAACAAAAGCTATTCATGAGGCACCTCTATCACTCCCAGAGTTATTTTTCTGAAGTGCACATAAAGGGACCCTCCATGTCTAAAATATCTGGATATTTGGGGTCATTTGTACCATGCGCTAACCCCGAACTGGCTTATTATTCGACATCATTCGACATATCACTCAGGAGTGTGTCATCTTGAAATGTTATAGAATATACACGTATCTGCATGATTATTTCAACTTTTATGAAGCAATAATCGGCTATAAACTGATTTCGCGAGTTTGACAACTTGCTTGTGCAGTTGAGTTCAGGGCCTGCATGACTGGGGATCCGGAGCTCACGTTGCACGTTTCGTTGTCTACTACTATACTAGCACACTGGGTGATTTCACGCTCGGTGTTGGTGTTTGGTGTTGGTGTTTAGAGTGAAAATTATCATAAAATCAAGCTCAAACACCGCTGTTCAGGTTAAGGAGCCGATACCGGCATTCCAACAAAGCGCATCGATAGCTTAACACTGGCAATGGCATCAGCACCATTTTTAAAGAAGGAAAACAAATTGTTTTAATTTATTTAATTATTAGTCTAGAATATTGTTAAATTTGACACGGGTAGTCCTGCAATTCTAAAATAAATAATTATTTGATCTAGAGTGTGGTAAGAAACTTCACAGAAATGGATAGTCTTGACAGGAACAGTAAGTTTAGATATGATTTCTCTCGAGTTTCTCACTTGCAGCAGAAAGTGCTGCAGTAGCTAATGCAGCTAGACGCCGGCGTAGCGCGTACAGGGCAAACAGCCAAATTTCAGCCCTTGGCTTAGATTAGCCGTGAAGTTTTATGACTTTTGTATTGTAAATGTTGATTTAGAGCTCTTCCTGGTAAATGATGTGGATTCTCTGGGTCTTTAACTACGGAATATCGAATGTCATTTTTCTTAAATCTATCTTAAAAAGAAAATTAGGTCAGAATTTTTATTCACTCCTTTCCTTGTACTCTAGATCGAACGTTAGACCAAATGCTGGCCTTGATCTACTATCAGGCCTATATGAACATAATACATGTACCTCTTAACGCCTATGAAATTGCACTTCGAATGACGCCTACTGTCTTTATTTCTCAGGACTAATCAGCAAAATTTCCCATAGCTATAAACACCAACACCGACTGTGAAATAGGTATTTCTTAATCCCTAGGGGTATAGTGTTAGTGAATGGGAATTTGTACATGAAATTAAACACTGACGGCCGAGCTCGGTTCAGCAGACGATAATCAACAAAAAAAAACAAACACCAGCAACCGGACCTACGTAAAAAAATGAGAGGTCAACACCTAATACGGACTGATTTTTCTTCATTTCATAGTCGGTGTTAGATCAAGATTTCGCGGCAAAATAGCCACTAACACCAAACACCAACAACGAGGGGGAAATCACACACTGTCTTGTAACTGATTTCTTCGCTTTTGTATTTTGGGAGAGAATAATCAGACTCCCTCATACTGTCAGACAGCCGCAGTTAAAAAATCTGTCATCACATTTTAAATTTCAGATTTATTTCTGTCAGACTTCACAAGCTTCATCAGTTCATGCTTCACGATCCCCGGCTCACCCAGGCAACGTTTCATTCCCCCCGCCTGTGGCCGTGGCTCGATCTGGTTCGTGCTGGTAGGTTTGTGGAAGATTTCTACCATTGCCTAGTTCTTCTCCTCCTTCTCCTTCAATCTATCCTACCTCACCATCATCATCATCATCATCACCGTTACTATAAACTGAATCACTTTCTTTACCAATTTCTATGCCCATATTGAGTTCAATTTCCTCGTCTACAACCAACATTTTGATCTCTAAGTCTCGAAATATCAATGAGAAAACTGTGTCACTTGCGTGTGTTTTCAATGCATGCGGCGCGCCTAGCCAGCAGCTCTCATTATGTTGTCAAGCTTGTGACGTCACACATCGCGACACTCCACGGAGGACTGCTGAAGGCAGAAAATCTGGATCTCACAAATGCCATTTTTGAAAGATAATTACTACGGGCCCAAAACATATCTTGACCAGGGAAGTTGTTATACCTAATCAGTATTAAAGCTTCCCTTTCGTAGTGATATGAATTTTGCAGCAATTCAAAACACTTTTGACTCTACGGGTGACCGGGCATGTTGGCTCAGTTGATTAGAGCGCCAGCCTCATGAACGGGAGGTCGTGGGTTTCAAACCCTGGCCGAGTCATACCAAAGACTTCAAAAATGGGACCTTCTGCTTTCTGCATTATTAGAATGGAGAAAGGTAATAATAACATAATAGTTATGCAGGGCCCGCTGGAAGAACAGTTTGATAATTGAAGTGGCTACCCTGGGTAAATAAAACGTTATTATTATTTTTTACTTTAACTATTGATAATATTATTAAGAGTCCTAAAATAAGCCACTTCGGAGATGCAATCTGAGCATGAGCAGATAAAGGTCATCTGTACCAAATTCTAAAACCCACTGACACTAATATTCGATATGTGCTCATGAATGTCATGTAATCATTATTCAATTATGCACTAATTATGCATTCCATGATATCCAGGTGGAAGTATTCTTTTTAAAGGGGGAAACAAAAGCTATTCATGAGGCACCTCTATCACTCCCAGAGTTATTTTTCTGAAGTGCACATAAAGGGACCCTCCATGTCTAAAATATCTGTGGATATTTGGGGTCATTTGTACCATGCGCTAACCCCGAACTGGCTTATTGAATTATGTCTTAAATGGCTGACAATTTGATTTCAAGATAATACAGTCTACTGTAAAACCAGAAATGTTCGTGCGCATGAAACTTTTGCGAATTTCACAAGTAGCAGAGATTTGAGAAAGTTTCATGCCGTGAAATGATAAAATCACAATTGAATCAACATAAAATTCTTGCAATTCGCGAAAGTTTCTTGCTGCAAACTCGACTGTCATTAACAATTCTCAAAAGTTTTATGCCGCGAAAGTTTCTGGTTTACAGTAGACTATAACTGATGCTACCTCCTTCACACATGCCTTTTATTTCAACACATATTCATATATGTCATGAATTCTTGCTTAAAAATGTTTGATTGTGCTTTGAGCTATTGAGTTGGAATTTGAGAATCTTTTATTTTGATTTTAAGATCACCTTTCAGAATGCAAAAGAAATAAAGTACTTGCACGTACTGTATACGTGTGAAATACATGTATTGTATTCTGTACTTGACATCTAGATCTAAAGTCAACATCTAACTTAGATTTACTTTTCCTTTTCCTATTCCTTTCCCCAAATTGCTCTAAATCAAAATGCCCATAACAAAGGCATAAGGCTACATGTCGTGACCAACGATTTGTGCTGACAGCTTGTTCAAGAGTCTCCCAAATAAATCGTGCAAAATAAATGCAGCCCTGCTCTGTGTAATACATAAAACAAATTTTATTTTTCTTTTTCCGGCGTAAATATTCAAATTTGAATGAAGAGCGCCGCTAAACCTAAAACAACAACAAAACACAGTTTTTAATTGAAAACTGTGCAATGTAACTAATGGATCTAGATCTACTTTGTAAAGAAAATCTTAATGGATGATATATTATACGTTCACATCTTCAAAAATAATAAGCACGAGATCGACTGCAAAGGACGAGTAGAAAATTTTAGTTAGACCCTACCGGTACATGTAGTTATCTAGTCTTATTATTAGTCTTAGACCTAAGCCTAGGCTAAGAAATGACAATGTGTCATGTGTGTGAGTGCCCTAGTGTAGACTCTTACTAGGCCTAGACTAGAGCTAGGGCCTAGTTCATCATTGTAAGATCTAACTTAGACAGAAAAATCCGTCTGTTTGGAGGAGTTTTATAACATTTTTTGACTTTCGAGGCTCTCCTCCAACCACAAAGCCAGACGTAGTCTCAGCAGAGCATATCCCCGAACGAAATAGACTGATTTTTCGGTCTAGATCTAACTTAGATTCCTTGCATGACATTTTTATTTTTCTTAATTTTAAAGATGGAACTTACTGGTTTCAAAATGGTACTCTGAAGTTGAGATGCTTTCTGAATGAGCAGTTCTCCCTTTTCCTTCTTCTCCAGGAAGTCTTTCACCATGTCCTGCAGCAGGGGAAATCGTAAACAGAAATAACCGTCTGTTATGGGGAAATCTTTAATATTTCTGACATTTCTCAAGGTCTAGTGGAGCCAGACGTAGTCTCAGCGGAACAACCGACGATACAGAGAGACTGAAGCTTTTGGTCTAGGGCCCTAGTGGAATCGGTAATTGACTGACTATAGTCTTTATAGACCACTTATAGTACATGTACAAGCTTATCTGAAGATAACCTTGTACTCCAGACTAGCTTTTACGGGTGAATAGGCTTCAATAACTTCAATAATCGCATACAGGAGAGGAAAATAATTATTTAAAATTTCACTTTCAAGTCTGAATCCCTACATTTGTGGCAAAGTAAGAGTTGAAGAGTCCCTGAATCAGGTAATCTAGCAAATTTAAGAAAATTAAATCTTGTTTAGAGCAATTTTGTTGTCTGCTTTTGTCTGCTGCAACAGTGAATGTTGGACACAGTCCCACATAGGCAAGGGCCTAAAAATAGACCCTAGAGTAGTGGCCCTAGTATGGTAGGTCCACTACATATCGACCACCCTTTTTTAAACCGACCACCTTCTTGCCATAGACTCATCGCGTATATATAAGAAATACGCATGGGACTAGGGACTAAGCGCAATGCGCAAGCCAATCGAACCAGACTCACTTGCTCAAGAAAAATGAGGAGGAAACAGGTAAGAAATTGATAAAATTCATAAAATATACAGTTATAATGTTATTATATTCGATTACCTTATAAAAAAAATCCTTGTTTGTGGTTTTAGAACACATTTCCATCGATTTTCGGACGATAAATGTTCCGTAGCCGACAGTATCTACTAATATAATGATGACGTCATAGGCTTTCTGTATGTCGCCAGCTACGCTCATATGTCATACATAATCTGTATGCATAAAAGCGGCAGTTTTCGGGAAAAATATGATGATGATGAAAACGTTATTATTGCATCCAGTGGATTCACTTTGCGTGCATAATCAGTAGAGGGCGGGTGGTCGGTTCATAAAAAGGGCTTATTTAGCGCACAGAAAAAAACATTGTTTACGAATTACATCGCGCGCGCCGCTCTGGTAGGACCCAACCCGTCATCATTGTGGAATGACGTGAATCTGCGGGATTTTTCGTCCAAGATAGATCAATTGTAGGTAAATTTGACAAATAGTTTTGTACATATCGGTCGATAAGGGGTTAGCCTCTTGTCGAGGCCCTGGCGCTGTTGAAATCCTTGGCGATATGAAGGCAAAATTCCTGGCAAGCGAAGCGAGCCAGAAAAACCGAGGCGCTTGCACCGAGGGCCTCTTGACACCTGATCTGAATTTCTTATGTATTTCATTGTTTTGACGAGTATTCCGACCAAATTTTGGTCGGTGAAAATCATCCAATAAGCGCGAGCTACCATGACGTAATGTTAAATATTCATGACTCGACTGCACGCTATTACTTACATATTAATTAATCGCAGCCCAAAGTGGCGTTCAACGTTTCTTCCACGACGAGTGATGACGATATTTGTAAGAGCTTAGAATATGCCGCTAGAATGTTGAAGATTGACAGATTCAAAGATTTGCAAGTTGATGCAATCAAATCTGCACTTAAAGGACAAGATGTTTTTGTGAATCTGCCTACTGGCTATGGAAAAAGTGTTATTTTTCACGCGCTACCGCTCTGTGCTGATTACCTCCGTGGGCCAGGGATGGAGAGTGAGACTGCTGCTAGCTTCGCGAGGGCCTAGGCCAGTCGGATCCCCCGGGGCCTTGCCGGGCAGTGAAGTTGCTGGGAACTCCTTGGTTACATCAGAATTGATGGAGATGCATCTATTGTTGAACGGTGACTTTTTTTGCCCATTCTTCGTTATTTGTAAATATATGATGATCTCTTGAGAAATATGTACATTTGTCTTATTTCAAATTACCATGGTTTGTAAGCTAGACTCCTAGAGATCGAATTCTTCATAATGTGCTTGTCTGTGAATGTATTTTGAGCAAGAGATTTACGTAATCCCCCCCAAAAAATAATAAACTAGTCCAGAACTGAAGTAAGAAATCCTTGAGATTTCATTGGCCAATTTGCTGGGCGATCGCCGCGGTTATCTAACTATTCACGTTTCATGCATAATTCAGTAGGAAATCGTGCCTCATGAATATATAATTCAGGTCGGGTGTCAAGAGGCCCTCGGCGCAAGCGCCTCGGTATCCTTGCAGCGCCAGGGCCTCGACAAGAGGCTAATAAGGGGTAGGCATATTGGTAGGTCCAACCTAGACAGCTGAAAACCGTCTGTTTCGGCGGAGTCTTTAACATTTTCTTATTTTTACCTTCTCCTACACAGACGGCTACCCAACCTTCCCGGTACATAAGGGGATCTACAATACATGACCTATGAGCAAAATCCCCCCAAAAAGGGGGATCTGATTTTTCATCCCAATAAGCCATCCCCTTTCTCTAAAAATTCACATAGATGGTGCTAGTGCTCTCATATTTCAATAAATAATTAAAAAAAAAAAAAAAATATACAGATAATTAACAAAATTTGGGACTTACTCTGGTTTGAACTCAAGCTTCGCACTGACTGACTGAGTATAATTCGCTGCTTTACTACACAACCTCCTATACGCTTCCGACTAGGCCTACTTCCGGGTCATGTGATTATAACCAAGATGGCTGTCAGCTGCAGAGTTGTCGTTTATCACACATACGGAGCATAAACAGGGAATTACTTTGGGATTTTGGATTTTGTATTTTGGATATATTTTGGACATATACTTCGGATCATTTTGGATTTGCTTTCAGTTTGGGGGATATTCGGATTGCAGAAGGGTAAGCTGACATTTTTGGGCCGTTCACGCACTCTGCACCTGCACCATATAGCTTTTGTTTAAATTTCCCGCCAAAACCACAAATGGCGGGCGCCACTCCAGTGGCAGAGAATCAAACTCATCTGAAGCCCTCAGTAGATGATGGAGGTTTTCAAGTAATAAGAAAACTAAAATTAGCCAAAAAAAGGATGAGAGAGGGTAGTTTAAGTGATGTGGAGGAGTTGGCGGCGGATACCGACTTCGGCACCCCGCCGTCAACTCCACTCAAAACAGGTGAAAACGCCAAAAAAGCAGACCTTAAGGTGCTCTTAGTACCCATAGAGAGAAATAAAAACCTGAGCGCAGTAAATCAGCTAACTATCAAGAAAGATATAGAAAAGGCTTGTAGGTCTCCCCCAGACTACATTAAGTTTGTTCGAGGTGGGAAGGGGCTCTTAGTAAAATGCAAAAATGACAGGCAATGTAAAGATACCGGAGATCGGCAAAATTGCAGTAAAAGCAGAGAAAAAAATCGTCTCCGACTCGCAATTTTCTACCAAAATGGATACGACAAGCAATAAGTCTGAAAATACAGACCAAACCAATAGAAATTTCCTGAAAGGTGTCCCCGACATCACACTTATCTCTTTCTTTATCAGATTAATCAGAATAGTCACAAAGCCAGATTGTAACCCATTTGATGAAATTACACATATCTTGAAAGATACACTGGGCTTACATCCCACCGTAGATGAATTACAGACCATTCATGGCCTATTCCACTAGCCTTGTTACACATCGTGGCTTTCAGCATTCTCCAGTGGAATGCACAGGGTCTTGGATGCCACGGGGATGAGTTAATTAGTTTTTTAAATCAACAAACAAGACCCTTTGAAATTATTTGTATTCAAGAAACGTGGTTTGACGATGGATGTATTATGCAAATTCCAGATTATATATGTGAATATAGAAATAGACAAGGAGGAACTCGGGGAGGGTGTGCAATATACGTGCATTCTAAACTAAATTACAATAGTTTTCAAACACGATGATTTAGAAATCATATCATTACAAGTTTTATTGCATGATAATGTTTCTGTGAATATAGTTAATTTCTATAACCCATGTAACAAACTCAGCATTGGTTCGTTAAATGAATTATTTAACAATGTTGTGAAGGAAAAGCACACAATAATAATAGGAGATTTTAATGCACACAACACTTTATGGGGTAGCCAGAAAACAGATACAAATGGTAAAGTAGTGGAAGAGTTTGCAAACGAGAGAAACCTTGTTATTTTGAATGATGGGAGTGCTACTAGAGTAGACTACCACACGGGTAATTTTTCTTGTTTGGATCTAACCTTAGCCCCTCCTTGTACAGCTAACAAAACAACATGGCAAGTCCTGAACAATAGTTTGGGAAGTGACCATTACCCACTGTTATGCCAATTGAACATATTGAATGAGAATAGTACACATACAAAGATTGATCAGTCCCAACAAATTTGTTCAATGCTATCCACAAAGAATGTAAATTGGGATGAATTTAGGCATCTAACTGAGGAACAATGGGATACCTTACAGAATGAAGGTAAGGTTATAGAGTACCAAACTTTCATGAAAACAATTAGGTTCTCCCTGGAAAACGTGAAAGCACATCGGGCGAAAATAAAGAAAAACCCTGTGCCATGGTGGAATAAAGAATGCTCCTCTAGAATAAAGGAGAGAAATAGGGCAAGGAGCAAACTGAAAAGTTATGTAATACCCTCTGCTGATTTAGTGGAGGATTTCAAGAAGAAAAGAGCTATCGCTCAAAGAACTTTAAGGCAAGCTAAAAGATTATACTGGGAAAAATACTGTCAGAACATTGATCGTTTTACCCCTCTATCGAATATCTGGAGTATGATCAAAAGGATCAATAATGATGGTATTTCACCCAGGAAAAACATTGTTCTCATGAGAGAGGATTGTTCCGCTATCACTGACAGTGAAGTCGCGGATACTTTCGCCAGCCATTTTAAATTTTAAAACCATTAACGAAAGTTTTCAGGGCAAGGTTAATACCCCTGAACAAAAAGAAATTGCTAGCAAATGTGACGATATCATATCATCCTTTAGTGATGCACAGAGTAGTAGTGTCCTTGATGAACCCTTTACCATGTATGAATTAAGTATAATATTAAAAACCTGTAAAGAGTCTTCTCCAGGTAAAGATGGAATTGGGTATGAAGTATATCAAAATCTCTCATACAAAGGGAGAGAAGTAATGTTAAATATCATGAATAACATATGGGTAACAGGAATTGTTCCCACCCAATGCAAGCATTATGTTATTGTCCCAATATTGAAACCACACAAGGTAGCTACAGATGTTTCTTCCTATAGGCCTATATCTCTTACTACCTGTTTCATCAAAATAGTTGAGAAAATTATCAAGGAACGAATGACATGGTTTACGGAAAAACATTGTCTGTTACCAAATTGTCACAGTGCTTTTAGAAAAGCAAGAAGCACAAAAGACAATATAACCCAACTAGAAAATGACATTCAAAAGAGTATTGGTAATAAAGAACATACCCTGGCCGTTTTCTTTGATATGGAGAAGGCTTATGATAGACTGTGGAAGAAAGGATTGATTTATAAACTGAACAAACTTGGTTTCCAAGGCAACACTGTTAGGTTCTTATGGAACTACTTAAGTGGGCGCTCTTTCCAGGTCCGGGCAAATCAGAGCTACTCAGTGACACATAACATAGAGGAAGGGCTGCCCCAGGGTAGCTCCCTAAGTCCTGTCCTTTTTAATTTGATGTTATCGGACATACCGATGGACGCATCTGTCAATATTTCTACATACGCTGATGACTGTGTAATATGGAAGAGTGGGAAAAACATAGATTTTCTGAAAAGAAAAGTACAAATCTACGTAAATAACCTAAATGAGTGGTTCAACAAATGGGGTTTTACCCTTTCTAAAGAAAAGTCTGTTACTTTATTTTTCAGCAATACTAACAAAATTGTACAGATTGACTTAGATGGGGTCCCTTTACCACCAAAGGAGGAACATCTATTTTTAGGTGTAATGCTGGACAGGAAGCTTACATGGAGACCGCATATAAATATGATTGTAACAAGAGCTAAAAAGAAAATAAATATCATGAAAAGACTAGCGGGAACTACGTGGGGATGTAGCTATAAAAGCCTTCTGAACTTCTATAAGGTGGTCATTAGACCACTCTTGGATTATGCATCTGAGGCATATGATTCGGCTCATGATCATGTGAAGAACTTCTTGCTGACTATTCAATACCAAGCTCTGAAGTTGTGTACAGGGGCGTTGCCGGGAACTTCCTTAGAATCTTTACAGGTGGACACGGGTGAATTACCACTCGACCTAAGAAGATCCATGCTTAGTAAGGTATACAAAGCAAAAATAAGGCAAAACCCCATACATCCACTCCAATCCTCCTTGAAGAACTGCTGGCAATTTGAATATGAAAAGAATAAGAAAGCGCGTAAACCATTTGGTTTGAGAGTTATGGAAGATGAAATATACATGTATCATGCAAACGAATCACTCATGTCTTTTACCCCCATGCCGCCTTGGCATCCCTCTCCACCAGAAGTGTCATTGGCGCTACATGAGCTTGTGTCAAAAAGTGATAACATGTTTTATCAATACAATACAACTCTGGAGTATATTAATAAAATGTGGAAAAATAATCTCCATATTTATACTGATGGTTCTAGAGACCCTGCAAACGGCAGCGCCTCTGCTTGCTATTATGTGCCTGCAATGCGGGTAGTTGAATGTAAAAGAATGCAAAACTTCACATCATCTTACAGATCAGAATTGGCCGCAATTGTCTTGGCACTACGGTGGCTTGAAAATTTGAATGTTTATAATAAAGTGGTAATTTTGACAGATTCTCTGAGTGCTATTCAAGCAATCAAGGAAAACAATAACGACAATTTCGTAAAAGAAATTATAATCACCGCTACATGTCTAAAATACAAAGGCACAATAATCTGCTTAGAATGGATCCCATCTCACTGTGGGGTCCAAGGGAACGAAACGGCTGATTTCTATGCGAAAACAGCCCTAAAACAAAGAATAGAGATTAATAATGGATTGAATATCCAAGAAACCAAACATATTTTAAGAATTCTCATACAAAATGAATGGCAGAAGAGATGGGACAGGTCAAACTCAAAATTAAGAAAATACCAAAAAGTGGTCTCAGAAAAACCATCATTTCAGTATCTCTGCACCGACAAAAGTGGTGAAAAAATGATTCACAGATTACGCTTGGCAGGTTTGGGTTTGAATGATTTCCTGTTTAAGACAGGAAGACACACAACTGGAAAGTGTGATTTTTGTAACGAGAGAGAAACGGTATACCATTTTTTATATGTTTGCCCTAGGTTTATCATTCAACGCGCCCTGTTACTTGCGGAATTATATGTGAGCAATGTCTCTGAGGCGGAACGCAAAGTGGAGAATCTCAATGTCAAGACACAAGGTGCACTCGTCAGATATTTCAAAAGGACTCGTCGATTTGTAATTGGTTGCCAAGAGGGCAACCGTGATAGTAAGGTGTAACCAAATAAAGAGAACGGAATCGAAGTAAATCGGATAGGATTTATGTTGTGACCATTGAATGTTAATGTGTACAATCATATTGTATAATTTGTTTTTTATACGCTGCTCAAAGATGAAGCACTTAGTTATATACTAACTATAGGTATAGGTGCACTTTTCTTGTCATTTCACTTAATTGAAAGGCCCTTTAATGTCAGTATATACTCTACTTAAAAAAGAAAAAAAAAAGAAAGAAAATCTGTGTACGGTACGTATTTATTTTGCTTTTATTTTGCTTTTATATATTCAGATTTTCTAATCAGGTTCTATGAGGAATCAGAAAGAGCGCCCCCTGCTCACGTTTGAGAGACATAGGGAATACTTGTATTCCTAAGACGCCCTCGAAATGCACATCGAGTGGGCTTGTCAGGATAACGTTGTAAAATCAGGGCAGGAGTGGCGGTCCTGCATGGTATCCTGAAATCTGTACCTTTCTAACTAAAAGTTAGACCCACGGATCAACAAATAAAGTATAAGTGAAAAGAGCAATTTAGTAAGGCAACAATAGTCAAAATTGACTAGTTTGCCTATTTTAAAACAACAACAACAACAGCAACAGCTGACGTGCAAATTTCATGGTTAAAAATGATCAGAATCGGGTACCAGACGAGGAATTTGGGGTAAGAAATTTATTCAAGCGTATTATATTACCGTTGTTCTCCTTCTGAGTTGTTTATTTTAATAAAATAATGTATTATTTATTGGAAAATGAAAAATTCATTTGTAGTCCTTAGTCCCTGGTACAGAGTGAGAGAAGGAGTTCAGTCTATGTAAGGAGGTGTAGTGAAGCAAGACGTAGTCCAGTGGAACACCTGACGAACAGAGACTGAAGCTTTCGGTCAAGGTCCAACCTAGACCGAAAATTCTGTCTCTCGTTCGTTAGCTCTTCACTTAGAGACAGAAACGCTCCATTCACTCGCCTGTGCAAACCGAATACACATTGACTTACACACTAGGCCTATACAGTTTGAATACGGCTGGAAGATTTTCTAACGGAGAAAACCTTGGACCTTGAATTAATCGTTTAAGTATAGAGCCTAGGCCTAATTTATTTAATTTACACAAATATTTTTAAAAATCTTAATATCCACATTTTAACAACGACATGCCTACTGACAGTAGTACTGTCTCTCGGCAGACAGTGAGTTTGCACAGGCGAGTGTATGGAGCGTTTCTGTCTCTATTGAAGAGCCGACCTATCCAAATAAGACTCGGTAGAGGCTAACGAACGAGAGACAGAATTTTCGGTCTAGGACTATTTCCAACCTAGACCGAAAATTCTGTCTCTCGTTCGTTAGCTCTTCACTTAGAGACAGAAACGGCCGTATCACTCTGCTGTGCAAACCGAATATACATTGACTTACACACTATAACAGTTTGAATACGGCTGGAAGAATTTCAAACGGAGAAAACCTTGGACCCTGAATTACCTGAAAAAGGAGCATTAAAAGGAATAAAACAGTCAAATTGGTAAGTTGAACATGTTCGTTTAAGTATAGAGCCTAGGCCTAATCTATTTATTGACACAAATATTTTTAAAAATCGTAATATTCACATTTTAACAACTACATGCCTACTGTTCCTCGGCGATCAGTGAGTTTGCACAGGCGAGTGTACGGAGCGTTTCTGTCTCTAACACACAGTCTAAGTGAAGAGCCGACCCTATCCAAATAAGAGGCTAACGAACGAGAGACAGAATTTTCGGTCTAGGTCCAACCTAGACCGAAATTTTCTGTCTCTCGTTCGTTAGCCTCTTATTTGGATAGGGTCGGCCATTCACTTAGAGACAGAAACGCTCCATTCACTCGCCTGTGCAAACTCACTGTCAACCGCTTGACAGTAGGCATGTCGTTTTTGTAAATCGTATTAGGCCCTATTCACATTTTAACAATATTTGTGTAAATTAAATAGATTAGGCCTAGGTTCTATACTTAAACGAACATGTTCAACATACCAATTTGAGATTTGACTGTTATTCCTTTTAATGCTCCTTTTTCAGGTAATTCAGGGTCCAAGGTTTTCTCCGTTTGAAAATCTTCCAGCCGTATTCAAACTGTATAGTGTGTAAAGTCAATGGGTATTCGGTTTGCACAGGCGAGTGAATGGAGCGTTTCTGTCTCTAAGTGAAGAGCTAACGAACGAGAGACAGAATTTTCGGTCTAGGTCCAACCTAGACCGAAAGCTTCAGTCTCTGTTCGTCGGGTGTTCCACTGGACTACGTCTTGCTTCACTACACCTCCTTACATAGACTGAACTCGGTCTCTCACTCTGTACCAGGGACTAAGGACGAATTTTCATTTTCCAATAAATACATTATTTTATTAAAATAAACAACTCAGAATGAGAACAACGGTAATATAATATGCTTGAATAAATTTCTTACCCCAAATTCCTCGTCTGGTACACGAATCTGATCATTTGAAGCATGGAAGTTGCACGTCAGTAGCGAGTCGCTGACAGCCATTCTTGGTTATAATCACATGACCCGGAAGTAGGCCTAGTCGGAAGCGTATAGAGATTGTGTAGTAAAACGCAGCGAATACTCAGTCAGTGCGAAGGGAGTTCAAACCAGAGTAAGTCCGAAATTTTGTTAATTATCTGTATATTTTTCGGGGTTTTTTATGATGTATTGAAATATGAGAACCCTAGCACCATCTATGTGAAATTTTAGAGAAAGGGGATGGCTTATAGGGATGGAAAATCAGATCCCCCTTTTTGGGGGATTTGCTCATAGGCCATGTATTGTAAGATCCCCTTATCTACCGCGAAGGTTGGGTAGCCGTCTGTGTAGGAGGAGAAGGTAAAAATAAGAAAATGTTAAAGACTCCTCCGAAACAGACGGTTTTCAGCTGTCTAGGTCCAACCTAGACAGCTAGGGGGAGAACAGCCATTGATAATCCAGGCTGTGTGTATCCACCTTGAAGAGGTGGATTGGCATTTCTTTGCCAAGCAGAGAAATCATTTCATCTATCAAAGATAGATGGAAAGAAAAAAGCGAAAAACCATAACACTAGCAATGACTTCGTGGCAGCGTCCTGAGTGAAACCAGTACGATTCGGTGGGTCTCACAATCTACCAATGTTCAAATGACCATTTAAAAAATGGCCATGTAATTATTATTTTTTAATTAAAGTATCATATATACGATGCCACTTACCTAAACAGACTTTACGCAAATCAGCTTTTCCTAAAAAATGTGTAGAATCGATGAATGTCACTTTTTACTCTCAATTTTCGAAACCAGTCCCATTCGCCATGTTGTTAAAGCCAAATTGAAAATAGGCACTTGCGCATGCGCCTATGAATGTTTATTACAATGACGGCATAGTTTTCGTCAATGGAATAATGAATATTCATATGCCCACTGTAATCCGCCGATCGCTAGCGTATACAGTAGATCTTGTGAGCGCTCTCGCTCAAGCTCGTCTAATGAATATTCATAATCCTCCCTTCTTGTCTGTATTATAATTGGAGCTGCTGACGCATGCGCATTGCAAGCAAAACACCGACCTTCGGAAGTTTTTACTACAGGCTCTTGGAGATAAATATGCCTTTTTTGTATCATCCTCATTGAAAAGAAAGACGACAGTCAATCGTAAAGTATTGTAAGTAGGCCTACCTAAAATAGCCTAAAATCAACTGATTTCATGTTTCATGGCTATCATTTTGACAAACGACCTTGTAATTATGTGACATCCATGCGATCAAAGGACTGCGAAGCGCAGCCCGAACACTACGTGTTCGGGCTGCCGCAGTAAGCATGGTAAGGTCCAACCATACTTAGTAATTAGTAGGCCTAGGCCTAGTAGTAGGCCTAGGGCTAGGCGTACCCTTCGATTGAATACAACATTACTGTGTCAACACTTTAAACATCAAACAGATATCGAGTACAAGCCGTGAGCATTAATGTCCATCTTGCTTGGCTTTAGAATTTTATAACATAACATTAAGTAAATCACACATTACGGCATCCGCTGCAGGAAACGAGCAGCGCCATCGGTCATCTACACTATGATATGCCCGTGCGGAAGGCGTAGAATTCCCCAGTGGTAGTGATGAGTGAATGTCCACGGTCTTCTCTAGACTCTAGGCTCTAGCCTTCAGACGTCGTTATTTACAGTTGATTCTTACCTCTTCTAAGCATGTATCTTCATTCCAGTTTCCCACTCGTACAGATGGATTATAAGACCTAATACTCATGGTGATAATGTTAGTGTAATTTTAATACTATCTACGACTAGGTTTCCCTCCCTCGGATCAAGCTGGAGTACGAGTACGGTAGACGTTCCAGCGGTATACGGCCGGTGTATATCGTCTTAGCAACGCTTTGCATAATATAATAAGCATGATATGCAGCACTATAATTATGCGCTTGCGCAGTTCAATCATAATGGAACTCCAGAGCTAGGGCCATAATTATATACGCACAGAACTCGATCGGTGTACGATCCGATTAAGATCCGATTTTGGAAATAAATTATGGGAACGGTGTAGTGACATCTTAGATTTTGCCATTCTTATAAGACATGATTTGGAAGGAAGTTCACATTGGATTAGAGGAAACAACTGAAGATAAGCAAATAATCAATCATGTTAGTTTATTAATCTTAGTCGTGGAAAAAAAAGAAGCCTCCAGGAAAAACTGCTTAAAAGTAAACAAGAAAAAAGAAAGATTGCTACCTAATATTTTGACACTACACTATAAGAAATGGGAACATTTCAAAGCAACACACATTTAAGCATGAAACGAAAACATACAATGGGCATGATTGGGGTGAGGAGAGGGGGGGGGGGGCGCCTGGTTCGCGATCTTGTGGAGTTGGCGGCTTGGCGGGTCTTGCCGCTATTATCTGAATGAATGAATGAATTTATTGATCTTCCTTTGCTTTACAAAATCAACATATATTCGTATAACAACAATTACAAAAGCAAACATGTCAAATAAAGTTAAACAAACTAAAGTAATATGTCACGAACTAAAGTAATATAATAATGAGGAAGACGAGGAGACCTTTAAAAGCTTGGCTTGTAAATTAGGTCCCTCAATATTAAAACAAAATATAACAATGTTTGTAAACAATGAATGGTAAACACAACTTGATTCCAGCTAATCTGGAAACTGTCTAATACTGTGCTAACTAAACAAATTTTAAGGTTATAGAAAATAAACTATTTACACAAAAAATGGATAGGTTAAAGGATGGAGGCGAAGATAGTGAGAGAGAGAGAGGGGAGCATGAAATTAAGAAAGAACATTTTGTAGACAAAGTCATATTGCATAATACATTACGAGCATCAACTATCGCTAAAATATAATTCTAATTGTCATAAAGGTATTTATTCAAAAGATATACTTTCATTTTTCGCTTAAAGACAGAAATACTAACAGAACTGGTTACAGTAGAGTTCAAAGAATTCCATAACATTGGTCCTGTACAGATCAGTGTTTTCTGTGTAAACATTGTCCTTGCACGGGGGATATGAAGAGCAGTAGCATTTCTTGTTGAATAATTATGAATTTGGTTGTTCCAATGAATGGTAAACACAACTTGATTCCAGCTAATCTGGAAACTGTCTAATACTGTGCTAACTAAACAAATTTTAAGGTTATAGAAAATAAACTACACAAAAAATGGATAGGTTAAAGGATGGAGGCGAAGATAGTGAGAGAGAGAGAGGGGAGCATGAAATTAAGAAAGAACATTTTGTAGACAAAGTCATATTGCATAATACATTACGAGCATCAACTATCGCTAAAATATAATTCTAATTGTCATAAAGGTATTTATTCAAAAGATATACTTTCATTTTTCGCTTAAAGACAGAAATACTAACAGAACTGGTTACAGTAGAGTTCAAAGAATTCCATAACATTGGTCCCGTACAGATCAGTGTTTTATGTACTGTGTTAACATTGTCCTTGCACGGGGGATATGAAGAGCAGTAGCATTTCTTGTTGAATAATTATGAATTTGGTTGTTCCGGTGAAACAGTTTGGCCAATGTCAGGGGCAAAATTCCTGTATGAAAATTATACATGAGTGACCCTAATTGGAGAAGATAAAAATCTTCTAGCTTCAAAATATTATGTTCATAAAAAAGAGGGGACGTATGGGCTCGAAAATCAGTATTGCAAACAGCTCTTATAGCTCTCTTTTGAACCAAATATAATTTATTTAATTGTGTCTTGAGAGAGTTTCCCCATGCAGGGATACCATAAATAACATAAGGTAAAATAAGGGTTGAATAAAGAATCTTCAAAATACATGTTGGGAGGTTAAGTCGCTGCCCGGCAAGCAGTAGATGACAGGTTCGAATCCCGCTGGTTCCAATTTTTTCTGACTTGTGTTTTTCATTACAGATCGAGTATACGATCTTTAACACTGGGAGTAAAAATGCCTTAATATGAGTTTTCCAATTTAAATTCTCATCAATATAAAGCCCTAGAAACTTGGTTGAAACTACTCTGTCTATCAATACACTATCGAAAGAGATGTCACCGGGCAGGGTTGCGATTGAATTACTAAATAGCATGTAGTTAGTTTTCCTAAGATTAAGGGACAGTTTGTTTGCATGAATCCATGCCGTTATTTTGTGCAACTCAGTGTTGACAGTATTCAGAAGAGTTTGCGGATCTTTATGAGAGAAAAATATGTTAGAATCATCTGCAAACAATATAACAGATAAAACATCAGATGAATACTGAAAATCATTAATATACAAAATGAATAATAGAGGTCCTAAAAGTGATCCCTGAGGAACACCACATATTACATCACATAAATCTGAATCTATACCATTTACAGAAACAAACTGCTTCCTGTCAGCCAAGTAACTTTTAAACCAATTAAGGGCTGCATGTGCCTCTGATTCCATAATGTTCCAGTTTGCTGAGCAAAATAGTATGGTCTACATGTATCAAAAGCCTTTGATTAATCCAAAAAAATTCCAATTGTGTGCATTTGGTTATCAAGAGCATTCGCGATTTTATCAACAAAGTGTAGAAAAGCATGGCTAGTAGTATGTTTTTCTCTGAAGCCGAATTGGAATTGTGAAAACACATTACTCATATTCAAAAACTTTACTGTTCGTAAGTATACAAGCTTTTCTAAAAGCTTAGAAAGAGATGTTAATAAAGAAATAGGGCGATAATTAGTCATTAATTTTGCATCCCCCTTTTTAAAGACAGGCACAACTTTTGCAATTTTCATCTTCAAAGGCACAACCCCATTAAACATAGACAGATTAAAAATGTGTACAAGAGGTTTCAAGATACCTTCAGCTACATCCTTAATTAAATCATTCCGAATATTATCGCATCCAGGGCTTTTTCCTTTCTTTAAGGCACAAATTAAGTCTAAAAGTTCCTTCTCGTTTATGGGTGTTAAACATATACTTTGATGGTTTGGCTTCTTAAGATAATTATGAAATTGTTTTTGACAATCTGGTATTCCACTTGACAAATTCGGTCCAATATTACAAAAATAAATATTTAATTTCTCAGCAATAACCTTTTTATCAGTAATCAAATAACTATCAATCTCCAAATCTTTTATACCCAGGTTTTTTGGCTTCCCTTTAAACAAGCTGTTTATAACCTTCCATGTTCCCTTAATATCATTACATGTAGCTATCAATTGACTAGAATAATAACCTCGTTTAGCAGTGCGCAAGACGGATGTAAGAACATTCCTATAACTGGAATATTTCCTTCGCGAACTTTCACATTTTCTAACTTTATATTTATAAAAAAGCTTATTTTTCTAATTAATTGATTTTAACAAAGAATGTGTAATCCATGGCATTTTCGGCACGTTCTTATTCCGACTAGAATGGCCAACATGCCGAAAGGGAACATTTTCATCATACAAGAGCATAAATTTATCAAAGAATTTATTAAAGGAACTATCGACATCCTGATCTGACAGTACATCACTCCATTCAGTTGTTATTAAGGCGTCCTTTAACTTAGCAATATTTTCAGGGCTATTCACACGAGACTGTTTATTTGGGGCCTTAATAAATGGGCACTTGCGGAAAGGCATTCTACAATATACAGGAAAATGGTCTGAGAGATCAGAAATGACTATACCAGAATCTAATAAAGGTTGTACATTACAGAAAATATTATTAATAAGGGTGGCAGATGTGTTTGTTATTCTTGTTGGTTTAGTGACCAGTGGAACAAAGGATGATGAAATAAACAAATTCACAAATTCATCGACCTTATCATCAACATCACAATTAAGCAGGTTAACATTAAAATCACCCATTAAAAAACAGATTTATTATTCAATAAATGATTGGATAGAATTGTTTGCATCTGTTCAAAAAAGAGGTCATATTACTCTGAGGGGGCCTATAAACAACTCCTAAAACAACATTTCTTATACCTGGCAATAACAACTCAACAAATAAAGTTTCTAAACTCTCATTCATAATAGTAAGATCTGGGAATATCTCAAAATCAAGTTTAGATGGAACATACAAAGCTACTCCACCACCTCTTTTTGTATCCCTGTTATTAGTAATTAAACTAAAGCCAGGAATTTCATACAAACTTGTGAGAGTGTCAGGAGAAAACCAAGTTTCAGTGATACCTAAAATGGGGAAGGCATGTGTTGAGTTGATTGACAAAAACATTAAAATTATCAAAATTCTTGCACATGCTACGAACATTCATGTGAATAAGAGTAAGTGCCTGACTGTCAGGGTGATCCCGGACATTAGTAAAAAACTCAGACTCAGTAATATAATTACAATTAACAGGTATACATCATTATTCTCATCATCAAAATGCAAGAAAGTGTTTGTATTTGACTAAAAAATAGCACTTATATTCTCTTTATTTTCAGCCATTTGGATTAAACCAAAAATTGACAGGGATAATGTGCAAGGTAATAAAATGTACAAACAAGTTGTCAAAAATTTCCATTAAGATGACAAGACGAGGTAACATAAATGATATGCATTTCAAAACAAATCTCATACTTAGACATGGGAAAACATTATTTCAAACACTTGACATGCTCTCAAAGATGGGAAAAGGGGAAGAAAAGGAAAGGAAAATTACAACATAACATACTATATAAGACTATCATAATAGCAAAACAAAATACTAATTAATATATATACTAAAACAAAGAAACAGAAAACAATCAAGGTATATCGCCATTAAGCCAAACAGGCAGGCCAAATACTGTCCAACTGGCTTTCACATGAGCTGCATTCTAAAGTTTATCAATGTCAGCAATATCAGTGATAAGCCTTCTCTTCAGGCCACCACCCGAGTCCTTCACCCCCGCATGCATAGATGCGCCCATCTACGGCCCACACCTTCTCCGCCTTCCCTGCGTGTCGAGCCGCGTGAAATAACTTTTGGCGCCTAGTTGTGAGGTCCTCGTTTATGTAGATGGAGGAGCCCTTCAACTTGGATCGAGACCCCACCAGCCGCGCCTTCACGTTGTAGGTAACAAGCTTCGCGATGATGGGGCGAGGTCCAGGTCTTCCGGGAGCCCCAGCAGCCTTGGTAGGACCGAGAGATGGGACCTGTCGATATGTCAGACGGGAATATTTCTACCCCCATCTTCCGAGCGACATCTCTCACCACTTCGTCTGTAAATTCCTCCTCGACACCGTAGATCCTGATGTTATTTCTACGGGAGTATTGCTCCAGATCATCAGCCTTGAGCTGAAGGGACTTAATTGACTGCTGGGCGGCTTCCTCCTTCTCCCTCAGCTTCTCTATTGTAGCAGCTTGAGCACTGGTCTTGAGCTCAAGCTCCATGATTTTGGCCTCCTGCTCCTCCAGTCTAGCAGTAATGCTAGTTACAGCCTCAGTTACTGCTTTGATTGATCCTTCACCACTACCTGTATCAGCTGCTTGAAATCAAGATTCGATCCTAATTCTCCAACAACAAGGCGGGCAATTTCAGCAGTGTCCATGGATTTTGCTTATCTATTCTCTTCTCTTTTCTTCTTTCCTTAAATTGCCTGTTTTTCTTGTTTGTGTGGGGGGTTTTTTTTGTTGGGGGAGGGGATTCTTTAATCTATAATATTCATTCAGTATTATTAATTTGAGCACACTGTGTACTATACATGTATATTTACTTATATTTATATTATACTGGATGACTCTGAATGGGAGACCAGAGGATATTCCACGAGTTAGGGCCAATATTGCACGAATCGAGGATGAGTGCAATATTGACCCTAACAAGCGGAATATTTCTGGTATTCCATGAAATAAAGCCATCCAATATAATTATCTGTACCATACAGGAAATTGATTTAGAACTTAGTAAAAATCATTTTAACCAACCTCAAAGAGCCCCTCATCATACTTCGTTGTGATCACGCAAGTTTAACTTAACCTCTTTATGACGTCATGTGCGTATGTGTGTATGCGTTGCATTATTTGCGCGCACGCAAACAGACCAGACAAAATACGGCATATTATTGCACGGCAAGTTTAGCACTGTAGCCTATGGGGAATTCAGCGTTCCCTGCAATATGCACAACTTCCAAGAATGTTCTGTAATCTGATTGGTTTAAATCGTGTCACATGACTGCACTGTAGCATCCATTTGCATTGGAGTGCAGAAAACGCACTATACTAAATGCACTATACCTGCACTCGCCGGCCGGAGTGGCAATTGACCGGGCGTGTCAAAGTTTGCGCGAAGTGTACGCGCAATGGTGTTCGGATAACCTGCAATCAAATTTAGGAAAGCCCTGCGCGTACTAAGCTAGCTAATTAAAGGGGTAATCCGGCCTGAAATTAATATGAATTGAGTAAAACAAACAAATCACTGAAAATTTCATCGAAATCGGATGAAAAATAATGAAGTTATGGAATTTTTTAGTTTTGCATTATTTTGGTAAAACAGTTATATGCACGTCATCATGAATATGCAGTGAGTGAGTGATGATGTCATATCCCCACCTTTTCTTTTGTATTTTATTATATGAAATTGCAATTATTCAAATTTGCTGCTCCAAGCCTATAACTAAAAGGACTGACTCCTTATTTAATGTGTAAGTTCATCATTGCTGTAACTTATTTTGTTACTAAGGGAGATATTGTTTATAGACATGTATGAAAAAATGAAATAATGAAGATTTCATATAATATAGTTTAAAAAGGAAAGTGGGGACGTGACATCATCAGCTCACTCACTACATATTCATGATGACATGCATAGAACTGTTTCCCAAAATAATGCAAAAATTAAAAATTCAATAACTTTGTTATCTTTTATCGGATTTTGATGAAATTTTCAGTGTTTTGCTTCTTTAATTTTACTCTATTCATTCAATCAATATTATTTTCAGGCCGGAGTACCCCTTTAAGCGCTTACGTCCTAATTTCTTCATCTCTAGAGCGCAGCTAGCTAGCTCTAGGCCCTATTATATGCACTGCGCTGCATTGTGAGGCTGCGCATCGCTAGCTGCGAAATCATTAGCCTAGTTATTTTTTATTGTTTTTTTCTGTTCTCGTGTTCCTTTTTGGGGATATAGTTTGGATTTATATACAATAATGGATGAAGCGTGAGCGTGAAGGTAGGAATACAATTCAATTATTTATTAATTGTTTTAGACTTTTAAATGATCCAATATTGAAAGCGATCATCTTGCCCCCCCCCCCCCAGGAAAAAAATTCTGCGTACGGCCTTGGTAGCAGCTCCACGCCCGCCCCCCCCCCCCCCCCCTCACTCAGTATTATTTAGGGTACGCGTATGCTTGTTCCCTCCCTTTGAAAGCACCCCCTATCTCAGGGCTGCCAAAATTTCTGAACCCCCCTATCGCGTGCTTTGCGCGGGCTTTTCCTGCCTTGGAGACCCCCCTAAATTCAGAACACTGCTCAATGCACCCTTATATCTCAGGTGAGCTCTCATTCCAACCCCATATCTCAGGACAGACACCAACCCCCCCCCCCCCCCCACGGGGCTCCACGTCAGCTGCATGGTATTTTAATTATTTTTATGTCTAATAAACTTTACAGAAAGTGCGTTTGTTCTGTCATTTCCTGGGAATCGTTTCGCGTTAGCAGCCACTTTTGTTTGTAAACATTAATTTTTTTCCCCACGGACACGCTCTTCGCGGCCGACCGCGTGTCGACCGCGGAGGTCCACGTGCGTTTTTATCTTTTTCTCCACGTGGCCACTTGCGTCATAATGAATGGGCGAATCTTTCTTTTGAGCCTTTTCATTGGCTTGTAGTGGTTGCTTTCTAAAAGGGAAAGCCATTCCTGGGTGTGCTTAGTCAATTTTTGTAATATTTTTTTTTTATTCAATGATCATTTCATTGCTCTAAAAAGTATTCGTAATAGGAATAAAGAATTTTTATTATTTGTTCTTAATCTTTTTGTAGATATTTTGGCGGTAAACCGATTTCTTTTTAAAAATAGATATAGGTCTCTTTTTAGCACAATTTTTCCCCTTCGGATATTTCTTTTCTCTCAAGGGATTAGCTGTGATTGGTCAGTTTTGTTAGTGTTCTGATTGGTGCGTTTTACAACAATTTGATTGGTTATAGAATTCAAGTTTGTAACTAAACTTGGTCTTGTTTTTTTTTTTTTAATTTTATCTATATATCGCTCATCACAGTCGCCTCTTAAACACTGGAGATCGAGTTCGGATCTGTCTGTTTTCCGCTACTCCCACGATTTTTTATCTATTGGTTTTGTTTTTAATACGATTTTAATACGGAACTTTTTGGATTATATCTTAATTAATTCGAAATTGTACTTCTGGCCCATCTGAATTCGAGGCTTTGACTTATAAATTGCGTCTTTGGATTATCAGCCTTTAGAAGTAGCATCCCTACATTGGCGGATCCGGGGGGCACAGGGGGCACTGGGAATTATGGAGGGAAACTGGACCCCCATAACCCCCCGCCCACTGAGCGAATTTTGAAGGTCTGGCGAAAAAAAAAATTGGCGTAAAGACTTTATTTAGACCTCTTTGTTTTATAATCAATCTATCTATTATGACGAGTACTTTTCCTGACAATATGAAAATAGCAAAAGTGGCACCGCTGTATAAAAATAAAGACAAAACAGATGTTGGAAATTATAGACCAATTATTGTATTAAGTGTAGTTTCGAAAATTATGGAAAAATCGGTTCTTGTTCAAATTGAAAGATCGAATATTGTTAAATTACACGAGTAGTCGGGCATTTCTAAAAGAAATAATTATTTGATCTAGAGTGCGGTAAGAAACTTTACAGAAATGGATAGTCTTGACAGGAACAGCAGTGGTGTAGTGGAGCGTATACGCTTGTATACGCCGTATACGTAAAAAAAAAATTGGCCTTTTTTGAGGTATACGCGCGTAGACTTAAGAATAATTATCAGGTTTTAAAATAAAAAAATATATATATATAGGAAAGAAAAAAGAAGAATTGTATGAAATTTATGAAAAGTCGTCGAAATTCATACTCTGTGAATTGTGTTCCACAGAATTAATGTGTTTTGGCGATCCATATACTCGACAAACTTTTGACAAATTAAACGTACCTATATATTGCAGTATGATTGCGTATTAATTTTTACGTCCGATCCATATCCATCCGGCCGGGCCGGGCCCGCGGCGCGCGTGTGATGTGCATGTGGCGGACGGCGTGTGCGCGGCTAGGTAGCAAAATTTAGCCGCTCGGCCATCATCATGGCTCATGTGCCGTACAAAATATACAATGTATAACTTCAAGGCCAAAGGAGGCGGAGCTGATTTCGTGCAGTGGCCAGGTCCCAGGACCAACTAAGGAATTTCAGCCTTTGAAGTTTGAGGAAAATTGAGGCGAATTCAGGTCTCAAAAAGCACAACTCAGTTGTAAATTGTTAAACAGTTCGTTGTGTTCAATTACAAAAACTGCACTGTTTGCACATTAAAAAAAAAGTTTTAAAAAAAATGTTAACATTGGGTATGTATCTTCATGAATATTTTGCTCAAGCTCCCAACAAAATGTATGAAATGAGTAAAGATGTTGTACACTTGCACACTGCCTATTTAATAAACAAGACGTTTGGAGGTGACATTGTGTCTTATAAAAATCTGTATTAACAATTAAATAATTACCTCATATACTCTTTATGATAGCACAACCTTTACAGGTGATGAATATTTGCAGAAAACCATTATTATGACAACGGTTTGATAATTTTTGGATTAGTTTGTACATTTTAGACATGTGGTTGATGCAATGATTGGTCTGAAAATACGACTCACTAATGCTTGATGCCTTCTGCAAAAACTAAGATTTAATTATATTTTGATGTGATATTTATTGTGAAAAAATGCCTTTTAAATCGTGTTTATAATCAGGGCACTGTGAATGTCACACTGCATCCACTTCTACAACTATAAATGCAGGCTTTAAAAAAGCACAACCGCTGGCGTAGACAGGGGGCACAAGGGGACCATGCCCCCCCCCCCCCACATGCCCTATTCAGCCACTAAAACAAAAAGCGAGAGCGAGAGCGAAAAAGCGGGAGAAGTGAGAGAAAAGGGGTTAAAAAGGCGCTACAAGCCGTTATCTTCCTCTCAAAATTTGCAAAAACGTCAAAGTTTTCGCGCTTCGCGCGGGAAGGGGGAAATAACTCTCCTCTACCTGCACCAACCCATGTCACATACAGTGCAGTATTGCGTCCTAATAACTGAAAAGCAGTCATGGCGTCGAACTATAACTTTCCGCCTAAAAGTTTGTTTGCTACAAGCCGTTATCTTTCTCTCAAATTTGCTAAAATGTCAGAGCTATCGCCCTTTGCACGGGAAGGGGGAACACCCCTCCCCCCCTCCCTGCATCCCTGTTGCAGTGCAGTATTACGCCCAAATAACCGAAAAGAAGTTCGGACGTCCAAATAACATTCTGCCTATAAACGGTGCAACGAGCCGTTATCTTTCTCTCAAATTTGCTATAAAACGTCAGAGCTTTCGCGCTCAGAGCGGGAAGGGGAAATTACCCTCTTCCCGAACCCACCCCTGTTAAAAATGCTGTATTGCGCCCAAATAACTGTACAGCAGTCCTGAGCTATCAGTATAAGGGAGTATACCGAAACAAATAGTTACCATTACAACACTGAGGAACAGTAAGTTTAGATATGATTGATTCTCTCGAGTTTCTCACCTGCAGCAGAAAATGCTAATGCAGCTAGACGCCGGATCGGACGGCGTAGCGCGTACAGGGCAAACAGCCAAATTTCAGGCCTTGGCTCAGATATTAGTAATTAACAAAAAAACAAACACCGGCAACCGGAACTACGTCAAAAAATCAGAGGTCACAGGGGCGTATCCAGGATTTCCCAATAGGGGGGGGGGGGCGCCAGGAATTATTGATCGCCGTCATGGGGGAGAAATTTTTGCTTCTGAAGAAGGGCTGAGATGCAAAATAGTGCTATATAGTGCTATTTTTTTTTTTTACGACGGCCAATAGGGGGGGGGCGCGCCTGTTGCGCCCCCCCCCCCCTGGATACGCCACTGCGGTCAACACCTAACACTGACTGATTTTTTTTTCATTTCATAGTCGGTGTTAGATCACGATTTCGCGGCAAAATAGACACTAAAAGTAACATTAACACCAAACACCAACACCGAGGGTGAAATCACCCACTGTACTCTGCATTGCATTTTAGCAAAACGACTGAATCACATCTATCTCAAGAGTTTTTAAGCCATCAGGAGCTCGATTTTCCTCTAGAAGAAGAACTTCCTTCCGCAATGCAAGGGCCATGTCTTTCGATTCCCACTGATCTCTACCTCTAGAGGTCAGTGGTCTTTCCCCGTGTAGGGGGAGGTCAACACCTAACACCGACTGATTTATTTTCATTTCATAGTCGGTGTTAGATCACGATTTCGCGGCAAAATAGACACTAACATTAACACCAAACACCAACACCGAGGGTGAAATCACCCACTGTACTCTGCATTTTAGCAAAACGACTGAATCACACCTATCTCAAGAGTTTTTAAGCCAATCAGGAGCTCGATTTTCCTCTAGAAGAAGAACTCCCTTCCGCAATGCAAGGGCCATGCATGTCTTTCGATTCCCACTGATCTCTACCTCTAGAGGTCAGTGGTCTTTCCCCATGTAGGTAGTTCAAGGCGGCTCCCCCGGGAACGATCATGACTTCATCGATGTTGATGATGATCTCTCGTTGCTCATCGACGGGCCTAGACGCAACCCCGCACTTCGGTACGGTACGGGTGCGGGAGAGGGGTTTTTCCGACTCGAGTTTTGGTTGTTTGTTCTCTTTCTATACTGATAAAAATTACAAAATAGGCCTAAGCATCAGATTTCATTGGTGCACTTCCATGCCTTTTTGACACTTGTCCGAACAGTTTCTCATCGTTATTTTCGGGAACCCAATCAGGAAAAAAATATATGTCATGGTGTCAATTACTGTATTTATTACTTTAATATAAAAAAAAAATAAGTAGGCCTAAAGATCCAACTTATTCTAAAATTATATATTAGTACATGTATTTTATGAATCACGTGCATGACTGAGTTTATTGAATGAACGCCGTTAAATGGAAAGGAAAAAAAAAACAACAACAACATTAACTTAAAATTAATAAATGACTGACTGGCACATGACTTTCCCATCCTCCGAAAAAAATATCGCATTCCGGCCATTCGACAGGATCAGCTAAGCCAAAGAGTTTAAATACGAATAGTGCTCAGTGCCGAAATAAAGCACGCGTATAATGTGGTACAATGTCGATAGCCCCAGAGGGAAAGGTTATAGTCTTAATCAAGATGTTTGTATTTTTTTATTTTCTTTATTTTTTCTTCTTTTTCTGGACAGCGCTTTTGTCTTTTGGTAAAGCCGTAACTAAAGGGTATAATCTTGATATTGTCCCTTCAAATACAAACTTATGTCCCAAAACAGATATAGGAATCAACTCTAACTGCACAAGGGAGGAGAGGGAGAGAGTTGGGAGGGGGGCCTCCGACTAGATGTTTGTATTTTTGTTAAAGATCACATTGTAAGAAAATCACAAATATGGCAATTAATGTATCACTAGAAACTGGGAAGCTTACAGATGGCAATCGTATAAGTTTTATGTCAACTGCGTATCTGATGATTATAAAAACAACATAAATAAAAGCTCTTCTAAGCATCTGGAATATCCGAGGATTCGCCAGAAATATAGCGATGTTTTGATGTCGTCACACTAGGGATCGATCCTGCTTAAGCAGACGACGTCCTATAATGAATGAACGTAATTGCAATGCAATTATTTATCAAATTATAAAGAGTTTGGTATATTTAACATGACCTTATTTCACACCATTCTAAAAGGGAAAGTGAAACTGATTCTGATAACTAAAACCGTTTGATTGTAAATACACAGGAGAAGGGTCAATGATCAATGAAATAAACCCCATTTTCAAATTGAAAAGCCCTCCGAATAATATCACAGATTGTATTCGTTCCCTCTTGAAACGCCGAACATGCCCCGGTGCAAGCAGCTGAAAATACAATGGCGTCTTATTTTGTTTACAAGTGACTGATTCCTTTATTTTTTTAACGCTGCATTTTTCATCAAAATAATACCATACACGAAGTTAAGAGTGAGGCAACAGACTAACATTCAGACTGACGCTAGTCAAGTAAGAGAAATAAGTGAAGAGGAGATGACAAAACAGGCACTGAAAAATGTGTAAGATGTTATGGGACATCGTCTGCTTAGACAGGAATGGTCCTTCGTGTGTCGTCACACATCTCAGCAGCGTTCGAGGAGCTCTTCAGCTGCTATATCGGGGGCTGTATTTTACCGTTTTATAATTGATAATGATATCATTAATTCAAATGTTTCCAAGCGTTGAATTTGGATAACCTTGTATAATTTATGCCATCTATGCAATAATAAGTATTAAGCCAATATTTATTTTGATGGAATTTTCTTGCAATGTGATCTTTAAAGTTATTTGCTATGAACTTTCTATTAATATTTATGTGATGATTGGGGGGGGGGGGGTCCAAACATGTTCCTTGATATTAAGCTCTATATGAGAAACACTGCGATATCTGACGGGAATGTCGAGAAAAGTTATTTAAAAATAATAATGTGCTATCTTTATTTTTCTATTAAATCAGAATATTTCATTTGATATGATTTATATAGGGATTATAGACCTGCAATGTAATTTTATTAGCCTTATTCTTTTAAAATTCAAGAAAGAAAAGGCTTTAATAAAATGAGATTGCGTGCGAGCAATTCCTTATATAAATATAAAGATTACATTAAGAGTGGCGTATAAGATTATAATCCAGGAATGTATACGTGCCCCTATGTGCCAGCAAAAACCAAATCTGACATATCTTAGTTACACTTCGAATGAAAGGAAATGTTTACCCCCCCCCCCCCCCCCCCCCCCCCCCCGCACAGAAAGAATCTGAAACTGTGACATTTTTCCTTGCTTCCCTGATAGTAGAAAGTGTTAAAAAATGACGTGATATTTACGTCGTGGTTTTCGTCTTTTTTACGTCCTGTAATTACGTCAATAAGACGACAACTTGCACCAACGCAAGACGTCAAGAGGACGTCTTATTTTGACGTCATCTCTACGTCTTCATTCCTCTTCCCTGATAGCAGAAAGTGTTAAAAATGACGTGATATTTACGTCGCGGTTTTCGTCTTTTTTACGTCCTGTAATTACGTCAATAAGACGACAACTTGCCCCAACGCAAGACGTAAAGAGGACGTCTTATTTTGACGTCATCTCTACGTCTTGTAGTACACTGTAAAAACTAAAGTGCTACTTTTAGGGGCATGTATAGTGACTGCACCTGAAATGCTGTTTATAGCACTTGTAGTGTGCTAATTTACCAGCAAAAAAAATGTGACCGTGGCGAGCCTCGAACCAGGTTGCGCTGATTGAGAGGCGCTGACGTTACCGATGGACTAACAAATGCTTCTTGCAATCCAGTTTAGTCATGGGAGTCAAGTAGATAACATGAACTATGTGGTGTCTTAAATTCACTATGTAACAATATGATCTGCTCTAAATCGTACAATGTGAGTTAGTCTAGCGGTAATGCCAGCAATTCTCGATCAGCGGACCCTGGTTCGAAGCTCGCCCAAATCATTTTTTTTAATGAATGTTTAGCAGTTTAAGGAGCCGGTCCAGCTCCTGTGAAAGTGCTGAAATAACACGCTGTGTGCATTCAATAGCACTCTGAGTGCAGTCCCTATATGCATGCCCTCAAAAAGTGCTATACAGCACTTCAGTTTTTACAGTGTACAGATGACGTCAAAATAAGACGTCCTCTTGACGTCTTGCGTTGGTGCAAGTTGTCGTCTTATTGACGTAATTACAGGACGTAAAAAAGACGAAAACCACGACGTAAATATCACGTAATTTTTACCACTTTCTGCTATCAGGGTTGTCATAAAATTCAAAATAGAATGCATCTGCATAATGATTTTTTTTGGTTCGTCAGGCGCGAGTCTCCCCCTCTTCCTGCATTCCTGGATACGCCACCAATATAACCAACTTACGGTAAGTTATTTGTAATATTCTGCTGTAGAAAATTTAATGTAAGACGACAGGCGAAGAAAACAGTATATAGGGGCGCGCTCCGAAGCCATCACCAACGCAATAGGGCCTTTATTGTACGAAAAGGGGGATGGCCTCCGTGTTTTGAATTGAATTAACTATAGTAACCAACAATATAGCAGCTGATGATATAATTTATTTATTACCAGTAGGAATATCCCATTACTTTTCCCCCAGCTCTCTTTGTCTCTCTCTCTCTCCTCCTCCCTCTCATTTTTTTCATACTCTCTTTTCTCTCTTACAACCGATCTGTAAAAAATGACTCCAATAGAATTGAGGAAAAATAATGATCTCTTATTTGTTTTATTTGTGTTTTTATTAGGAAATCAACAGAAATCGCAACAATTACAAGTGATTTACATGATTTAAAACAAAATCACTGAGCAAAAGACAAACACAAAAAACCCAACAAAAACAAACAGTAAATATAAAGCAATTGGAACAAAATTTAAAAAATAAAATAAAGATGATCTCTTATTGCTCCCCCCTCCCCCAATTTTTCAATTTAATGAGATCGACAACCAACACTATGCCATCATATTCTTCACATCCATGACAGAATAGCAGGGGCGGATCAAGAGGGGGCGAATCGGACGCGGCCCCCTTCTTGAAACCCAAGTTGGCATATACGGGTTCTTGCCTAAATTGTGAAAAAACCCGGATCGAGCACCAAATTTAGTTTGGAAGACAGTCCAAGAGGCTAACAATGTCGTTTTATTAACCCTCCGAGAAAAAGGCCCACCCCGCAAGACTGACGTCACAGTCCGGGCATGGATCAGTGGCGGATTTAGGAGGCTTTTAAATAAAATTGTATCCCCCTTTTAGAACTGATAACTTTTTTTGCTTGTCAGAGAATTATGGAGGAAAACTGGACTCATAAATCTGATACTCTACACCCCTGGCGAAATATCTCCCAACTGACTTTTGGAGAGCTGGCGAGAAGAACAAATACAATTCTCCTTTGACAGCCCTGCATTAATTTTGTGCCCCCACCCTTTTACTACATCCCGCATTCGCCCTTGTCATAGAATGTCAGTGTCAGACTCATATCCATGACAGGGTACAGAAGCCCCCCCCCCCCCCCCCCCCCCCCCCCCACACTACATTGTCGGTCTCTCGGGGCTGTCGGTGCCAAAGACAAGCAAACAACGAACAGCAAGCAAAAAACCTTGATGAGCCAAGTTTTGGCAAAGGACATACCATCGGCAACGCGACCGGCAACGTCACCACCTCGATCGGGATCGCAGAGGGGTAGACCAAGCATAGATAGTGCACATACTATGTCCATGCACCTATTCCGCTCAGCTATTCCATGCTGCTTGCATGAACATCAGCCATTAGGCTAGGCGTAATAATACGAATTTATGAATTTAACACATTGAATTTTGCCTCCGGTACATTAGAAATATAATAGTGAACTGGAATTTAGTTAGAGTTTCTTTTAACCGGCTAGGCTGGGTTTGCTTTCGGACGGACGTACGTCTGCTACATGGTCGTCTGCTAGTGCACGATCTCATTGGATGTCGTCGACTCACGTGATCGGTACACGCCCAAAGGTCATCGATAACAAATATTGGAATGCACGTGTAGTATGGCAAATTATATTTTTGGTCGAAAGCATGCATATTCCCGGGGATTTGTGCAGGGTTTATTGGACTCATCGAGCCTCAATTATACCCTTCCAACACTTTAAATTTCATGTAAATCACATTTTTCATAATTTCAAATAAATACTAGGGGAATTAAAATCATTTCAAAACCCCTGTTTTTCATGTGTTAACCAATGGGAGCTGGAAGGCCAAAAGCATGTATATTCCCGGGGATTTATGGGGGTTTATTGGACTCATCGAGCCCCAATTATACCCTTTCAGAGCTTTAAATTTCATGTAAATCACATTTTTTACATTTTCAAAGAAAAAAAGGGAATTATAATCACCCTAAAATTTCTTGTTTTCAGGTGTTAACCTATGGCAGGCGAGACGTTTTTGGTCAAAAGTATGCATATTCCCGGGGATTTATGGGGGGTTTACTGGACTCATCAAGCCTTAATATTGTACCTTTTCAGAGCTTTAAATTTCATGTAAATCATGTTTTTTTATATTTTCAAATAAAAATTATGGGAATTATAATCATCCTAAAATTCCTTGTTTTCGCGTGTAAACCTATGGCAGGAGAGATTTTTGGGGGGTAAAAAGCATGCATATTCCCGGGGATTTATGCGGGATCTATTCAACTATAGTTGAGTCTTAATTGTACATTTTCAGAGCTTTAAATTTTATTCAAGGCACATTTTTCAAAATTTTGATTTAATTCTGCGGGAATTATAATCATTCAAAAATTCCCGTTTTTGCGTGTTAACCTATGGGAGATGGAAGGCCAAAAGCATGCATATTCCCGGGGATTTATGCGGGGTCCCCATTGGCGGCGGAAGCACCAAAATTTAGGGGGGACGCCAGACAATATTTTAACACTTTGCTCTGCCGGAAACATGATTTTTAAGGGGTGCCGAAATTGCGGCGCGCAGGCGCAGTATGCGCGACAACGCAAGTCGCGTGACGGGCTTAAGGGGGTGGGGGTGGGGGGGGGGGGGGTCAGCTGCACTAGTAAACGTAAGTATTGGATGTAGAAGCATCAAAAGTTAGGGGGATCGCTCGTTGAGACGGGTAAACAGTAAACACTAAACATTGGAGGATCCAGGATTCAAAAGTTGGATGTTGACTTGAAATCGTGCGAGCCATGGGCGCGATAGCGCACGCCGCATTACCGGCTGAAGGGGGAGGGGCGAATTCTCCCTTCGTCTGGATCCACCACTCGTAAACGTAACAATGGCAGAAAACAAAGTGATAGTAATATGTGTATAGCATGCATCGGGAGCGCGTACCCCTGTAAGGGTGAACGTGCCCAGACTCAAGAGGGACAATTTGCTAGGGCCTTGTTGGGGCTTCCGGGAGCGAAGGTCCCCTAAGCGCTATAGATTTCGTAAACTCTGATGCAATCATCTAGATTTCATTTTTCTCTATAAATTAATGCTTCCACCGTGGGCATAATGACCGTGGGCCCACCACCACTACAAGAAACGAAAATAATATACAAATCATTGTAAACAATGTAAAGTGACGGTTGAAATGTTTTATTACGATTATACTTGACTAACCAGTAACCATCACGCGTACGGTGTATACCACATCTGCGTCTGAAAAATGCGAATATAGGTGTATTTTTCATTATTAGCTTTGCAGGCCAATGCACGCAAGGCCAAATGTGCATCTCTTTGTTCCCCATTATGACGGATAATTAGGCCCCCAAATTGACAGTTTAAAATATTAGCCCCCGAATTTCAGACGAGGCGCCACCCTGCAAAAGGACCCGTTTTTGTTTTGTATTGTTGCTTCTTTTTTTTTTTAGGGGGGGGGGATGGGGGAAGTCGTCAGGTATAGAAGGCCTAATTCTCCCACTATATATTTTTCGTTGGACTTGGGCTGTATGAAATATTGATTCTGCTCATGAAGAGAATCAAACGCGGTGTAAAATTGCACCCCGCCTATATACACACTTAGAATTAAAGGTGCACAAATGGTGCAAACATTCGAAAAAAGGTGCAATGTGCAGCAAACTTCGTAAAAGGTGCAATATTGTACCATTTTGAGTAATTTCAATGATAAATCGGAAGAGGGTGCAAACTTGTACCTTTTGTTAGTCTCAAAAGTATGCTGCGCTATAACGTGTAGTCTTTTGTTTGGTGTCCTGTTTTAGTAATTATTCAAGTTTGTCATTAAATTTAATATTTCATCGGTTATATTATGACATACTTTTGTAGTAACATGTTCATCTGCAAACTATTTAGTCTCATAAATGAACTGTACTTTCGAGACAATTTTGAACGTTTTGGCCGAAAGACTACGTCAACTTCGCCCGTCTAAACATCATTGGCCAATGAAATCGATAGATAGAAAATGCCCACGAAAATGCTGAACATGAAGTTAAACAGGGTAAGTGTTACAGTTTCTGCCATAGTATATCTTTTATAATTGCATTTTATTTCATTATAACCCATTTTAAGCTGTATTTTCTTCAAATGTAAATTATTTGTTTCATAAATTATTAAAATAAAAAAAATTTAAAAATGCCGTATTCGTATCGCTTTAATACGTGCCCCGCGATTGGCCGATCAATCTCTCAGCTGCATTTGCATGCATCCGCGCTAGCTCTGCGCTTGCGATTCGCACGAAATTCAAATCAGCCGCACGATATCCTTTCTCTCTGGTGAGCTTTCAGCGTTAACAGTAAGCGTAAAATATTCTTTTATGTCTTGTAGAATATAACCTCTGTGTGATCAAGTCATGGCATGACATCATGTGCATTTTAATATATATTTCAGTAATTTAAACACAAAATAACAGTGTAAACAAGATCGAGCAACAATATTTACGCATGTCACTAACCCAGTCCCATCTGTTCAATTTTGTGTAACGTTTTTGTCATTGGCAGCCTTAGACCAGTTCTGATCTGATCTGTCTACCAAATTTCACGTTTTCTTGCCCATTTATTGTTATTGTACCGAAATTATTATCAGTAATAGGGCACAATATTGTTTCTGGTATACATCTAGCCAACAGGACGCATGGAAAGAGTCCCCCCAAACTAAAGTCTTAAAGAAAAAAGGGTTATCTTTTTGCTTTTTCATGTTTTTGGCTGGACATGCTGGAATTGGAAAAGGCAAGCACCACCAAAGCACCATGACCACTCATACTACTATGATCCCCGCTACATTCCTATACTTCGTGTGTAGAATCTAGGCAGTCATACGGCTCAACTTTTTCAAACACCACTGCACAAAAGTCACCAACATTCACTCAAAATCGGCATTTAACATGTTTAATTTACAAAAACCGACCCCAATAATATATCCAAGAAATACAGTAGTCAGTAAATTCAACTCACCGATGTTGGAAAAGATGATCCAAAAATGAAATCCGTAATTTACTGTCGATTCTCGCGATACGAGCTATCGGAGTCATTGTGTACATTTCCTGGTCGCTGCGGGCGCTGACATCTCCCCAAAAGAATTTTTTCGTTAAAAATTTGGTCCCTATCCCGTACACCTGTACACGGAAAAGTCCTGATTTTCTGTGTGCGCGATCGTAGAGAACGATTTGCGCTTGCGATCCCAAGTTTCTTCATGGACAAAAATTTTATTGGCCGATTTTAGTCTAAGACATCGGCGGTATGTAAACAACACTCGATCGCGAAACAAATCGGCGGGGATTTCTTCGGTTTTGGGCATGATTTTGACTTTGGATTTTGCTGGAAATATGGAAAGTTCTTCCTACCGGCCATTTGATGTAGGCATGGTAGGAGTGAGATTTTTAAGGGCTGAATTTGAAAGCAAGGTATTTAAAATATTTATCTTATTTTCCCCCCATACCTTTAGTACATGTGATAGAAAATACCAACTATTTTACAGTAATGTAGCTATGAGTGGCAAGCACCACCAGGTCCTAGCGCAAAGTCTAAACATGTTGTTGAAGAAGATGGCCTCTCCTGTAAAGAAGGCTTTGAGGTAATCACTTGAGGTACATTGTTTTTTGTCCATTCCATCCACACAAGTTATTTGGTGTGGATGGGATGGACAAAAAACAATGTAAGACTAAGTAATCGTGGTCGTTGACCCAGTAAGAACGAACAATGCCAAAATAGTTTACTGCTGCATTTTCTATCGCAAGCTGTATGGGGGGGGGGGGGGAATAAGATAAATATACTTCCTTTCAAATTCAGCTCTTAAAATGTAATTCTTACCTCGAATGGCCGTTAGGTCTTAGGAAGAATTTCTGATATTTTGCAGCAAAATCCAAAGTCAAAATCATGGCCCAAACTGAAGATATCACATCACATCATCACATGATGTTGTTTTCATTCTGCCGATGTTTAGACTAAACTTAGCCAATAAAATTTTGTTCACAAAGAAACTCCGTATCACACCGATATCGATCTCTACAATTGCGCACACAGAAAACCGGGACTTTTACGTACATGTATGTGCGACAGGGACCAAATTTTTGCTAGCTTAATGTTTTGGGGGAGATGTCGGCGCTCGCGGTGACCAAGAAATACAATGACTTCGATACCCCGTAAATTTAATTTTTTAAATAAAACTTTTCCAACATCAGTGAGCTGAATTTATTGTATTTCATGGATATGTTACTTAGTGTTCATATTTGTAAATTAAATGCTGATTTTGAGTGAATTTTTGTGAATTTTTGTGCAGTGGCGTTTGAAAGTGTTGAGGTGTACGACCGTCCGAGGGTATATTATAACAATAATAATAGCTACATTTATTACATTTATTACATTTATTACATGCGCACGTATCCATCCCAGAGGATGCTCAAGGCACCTACAAAGGAGTATTATTACCCTGGCCCAGCTGCCCTAAGCATTCAAGGAATAAATTCCTACCAGGTACTACACCTGGCTGGAGAGTGGCAAATGTAAATGAATGTTTTGCCAAAGGACATTAGTGCCGCGGCGGGACTCGAACCACAAACCATGAGATTCCCAGTCCGGTGACGTATCCACTAGACCATGACACGATGCCGCTATGAGTGATCCTGTCCAATGATCAATGATCCAATCCAAGGGTGTTGAATGCGGTCTTAGGCAATCGTCACTCATACTATTTGTCCCTTGCATATGTGGGACTGTGTTAACATTCACTGTTGCAGTAGTAACAGACGACAAATTTGATCCAAGCAAGATTTGATATTCTTGAATTTGCTATTTTACCTGATTCAGGAACTTGTCAACTGCACTATATATGCTAAAAAATTGACGTTTCAGAGTTGAAAATGAAATTTTAAATATTTTCTTCTCATGTATGAATGATCTAGAATGTACCACTTCCCGCTAATACACACAAAATCTATCTTCAGATAAGCTTGTACATGCATAAGTGGGCAATGGTTTAATTCTGATCTGAACGCATCTAATCACATTGTGTGAGGTGGGCTGAATCTCCATTCTGATATCTAATTATGTACATGTAATTAATAAAGACATTATGCACTGTACACCTTGACTATTGCTATTTGGTAAGGTAAAGTGTGAGTGATTTATTTTTTCCACAGGAAGAATGGAGTTTCAAACTCTTAGAATTATTTTCGCATATTCTGTTTTCACTTTTAAGGATGATATCCAAGGAGAAGAAGAAAAGAGTTAAAGTGCTTGTGAGGAGGCGCAACCCAGATAAAGGTGTCATAGGAGATATCATGAGGCACACTAGGACTCACCGAGCTCAATATAGAACCAACCAAGTTTCTTTTGAGGTGCAGGAGTTCCCCATCCTGAAGTTGGAGACTTGGAGTTTTGGGTAATTAGATGTTTATAAAAAATCTGGACTTAATTATCAGAAACAGATAATACATGTTGTTGTATACATGTACACAATTTTTCAGGCAAAAGGATGTTTAAATTTGATTCCCTCTACCTTGTTTTTTTTATGATGTTCAAAGCATGCATACAAATTCATTATGGATGTCAGCTTTAGTAATCAGCTTTTAAAAATATTGTCCATTCTTAGGATTATTTTCGATAAATTTCATATCTTATACTTTCTCTAACAGAACAAAACAAGAATAATGCTGTGATATATTTTTTTTTAATTTACAGATTCTGAAAGAGATGGAGTTTTTCCGCACTGCCCTTGAGAAAGTAGCAGAGAAAATAATCCATGTTTGGAAGAATTCGACCCTTGGTTCCACAAGCTGTCTCTTCAAGGAATACAATGCCCTCATCCATAAGTGTATTGAGAAAGACCAAATGAAAGGTCAGTATTTGTTTAAAAGTTTTGAATGCATTTTGCAAATGGTCTTCATGTTTACCATTCCAAACAGGAGGAGGGCTTGAAGATTTTGTCTTCAAAATAAAATATTATTTAATTTTCTTCTTTACTTATTTAGACTCTGTCACAGAACTCTCATGTTTTATATGTCTGTACATGTGTTAATAACAGGCATGTACATCAAGTTGCTTTAAAAAGCTACTCCATATCAATTGTTTGTTATGTAAATGCCAGAACTTTCATAGATTTAATATAATTTGTCTGATTAACTTCCAGATCTGACACTCCCTTCTGGCCATACCACACCTGCTTGGCGAGAAGGACATGATGTATGTTGTATACAAGGTAAATGACAATTTAAACCTTTTCTTCCCAAAACATGTTGCAACCACTATTCCATTCTACCATAAAGATACTATTAAGAGATGTTGTAACATAAGTGGGGGGAGTGGTCTGAATCTGATGCAGGAAATTGTTCACCTAAATTACATGGGGTTAAAGTTTAGAGTATGACACTAGATTTAGCTCAATTTTTTTCTCATTTCCTCTACCCTTTTTCCTACATACATGTACTTCTGTAGTTCTAAGGAGGAATCATAAGATGATTGTACTTTATCATGCACAGTGACCTGGTAAATTTCTTTCCTTTTACTTCTTAGGAACCTGTGACACCAACACCAGCTGCAGTGTTTAGAGGAAAGCTTGTACAAGAAGACCTTGTAGCTGAAGTTTGGATTGAAGGGGGCAAGATGTGCCACTACTCTGGAGCACTCACATGGGGTCTAATACATTTTGGAGAGTTCACTCTGCAGCACCACTTGCGGTGGAGCCCCTGTTTACATGGCTGCTGTCCTCGAGTACTTGACTGCCGAAATCTTGGAGCTCGCTGGCAACGCTGCCCGTGACAACAAGAAATCCAAGAAGTTATCATTTCGGAAGCAGGTGGGTGTGTTGCCGGCTTCTTCTTGGGGATCTTCTTTAAGAGTTCACTTTTTGGAGTTCACATTTTGGAGAGTTCACTCTACAGCACCACTTGCCCCGGTCACTATCTAAATGATGTCTTATATTGTATGTCAAGGTACATGATGCGTGCAATATTTATGTGGTACAATAGGTGTCAGCCCCTGTTGGGACAGGGTATTTTTCTGCAGATAATATATACTACTTGTTCCTTGACTCCTTCCTTGTTTGGCATAAAGGACACATATATATTTTACAACAGTGGTGGATTTAGGATTTCTATTGGGGGGGGGGGGGGGTGGTGGGCAAATTGAAAAAATCAAAAAAATCAGTTGAACGAAGCAAAAAATAAACAGGAGCCCAAGTTTTTGTCAATATACTGAACCATAAACAAGGCATTTGAAGCCTGTTTTTATTACATGTAGTTGGTTATTTTAATGCCCCCCCAAACAACAAAAAAGCCATGTGGTCATGAAGTGCAATTTGTGTGAAGCCTTAATTTTTTAAAATCCTGGAAATAATTATAACCCATTATATTTCAGTGTGAAGTGTGGGCCGAATTTTATTTCATAAAATGACACAAACGGGGCATTTAAAGCCCTCTTGAAACCTCATTGCTTCTGGTCTCTGAAAGATTAAAAAATTTTTTTTTTTACGGGGAGGGGCTGCTCTCCTCCCCCCCCCCCAGATCCACACCTCTTGTACAATGTATGTGTGGCTTTAATCATAACAGACCAAATATACACAGTACATTTAGTATGTGTTTAGTAGTTTCGTACCTACTGAAAATGTTATATAAGTTATGTACAACATACATGCCTCTTTACGGTACCCGAGATTACTGCAACAAGTGGACATGCACATTCGTTATTTGAATGCAGTAAAATAGAAAAAGAGACTGTAAAATAAAGTACTGCACCACCAACATGCACATCACTTTTCCTTTTGAATGCCTATAAATATATATTTTTACTTTCTAGGTTTGAATTTCAAGATGTGTATCAATTAACCCTAAAATGGCCGGGATATGTTGGCTATGCCACAGCCGGGGGTGGAATCCACCCCCCCCCCCCAATCGGCACGCACATCGTCCACAACTAATCTACAAAACTATATAGTTAAATGCTCCGAAAAATTTTCACATTCATTAATTATGCAAATTTATGTATGAAATCAAAATTTTGCTCCAAATCATTAAATAAAGCTCAAAATATGCTAATTTTTGGTCTAGACACTCTTTACAGTATTCTTAGCAAATATACTTGAAAAAAATTTGATATCAAAATTTATTATGTATTTTATTGTATTTAAAATTTATGTATTTCTTTGTTTTTTTACCTTTTTTTTTTTGGATGAAATTTGTCGGGGACACTTTCGCAAACATAAACAGCATAAAATAAATTAATTTCAATCAGCAAATGTAAAAATATAGATTTGTAAATTTTGGCAGAAAACACATTTTGTATTGAAATTATACATGAAATCACGTTTTTGAGCAATTTTCGGTGCAAGTACGAATTGTTGTGTAACTTCGGAACCGCATGCCCTGACATCGTGAATTTGGTCTCAAAAGATGCGTGAGATTCGGAAAAAAAAGTCATGAAACTGCTTTGCGCGTTGCGGACATATCGCGAGAAACGTCTAGGGGGGTATTCCAACCCCGGCCCTTTTAGGGTTAAAAAGCATAATGCATTTCATAATTGTTAATGGAAGAAGTATACATGGAACAATCTGTTTTAGATTACCTTAATGACTATGTATTCATTGGTTAGAATTCTGTTTTGTAGAGTCAGTATTTACTCAATTTGTCTTCTTTTCTGAAGCAATGTACAGCTAAACACACACAAAATATATCTTGTAAAAGAAATACACATGTACATGTATAATGAAAAGTATATCACGTGTATACACCATACATGTATGTAATATATCATACTTGCAGATATAGTACAGAAATACCGGTATGTTTTTAGAAATGGAGAGCTGAATTTTACTGAATTTTATATACACTGTTTTTGTTATGACTGTTTTTTTCCTTTCTTAGAGCATCACTTGTTTGCGAATGTATCATAATGTGTCTGAGTGATGATTAATGATTTGTTGTACTTGGTACAATTCATATACCTTTTATTGTTAAATTTTAACTGAGATGAAGGTATGTAATCCTGCTTGCTTATGTTGTACTCACTGGCCATTATAGTGTATAGGCCACTGAGAATGATAATCTTAACAATCAATTCCTGGTGTCGCATAGCAATTTGCTATGCATTTTTTATATGTGGGACTGTACAGAAGTATTTATCCGTTCCACCAAAAATGCTAATCAAATTTGAGAATATTATTACCTGATAATGTAGTGATGAAACAAAGCTTTTTGCTTGTCACTGTTTGTGAACTATTTTAAAGCCAGCTTACATGTATATAGAACTATTCACTTTTTTATTATTGTAAAAAAAGGGCTTGCTAAGTTGGGATTGTCATTCAATGTGCATCTTAACCTCATGTATTCTCATTACAACTACAGTACTGCGCATGAACATGTATGTAAAATATCAAAGACCAGATGCTCCAATGCATGCTTATATGCCTTATTAAATACAACTCGTTCAGTTTTGTTTTAACTTAACATGGAAAAGTATAAATCTCTGTTTTTTTCTTCAGTATCTGTGTTTGCAAACGAAATGGAAGGTTTGGAAGGGTTCAATTTTGTGCCCAAAAAGGTCCCTGTAAGGCGCAAAATTGCACCCTTTTATGGGGGTAAAGGGCTTAATGTTGCACCCTGTGAGGTGCAAAACTGCACCTTCTGGAAATGTACAATATTGCACTGAAAAATGTGCTGCCAATGTTGCAATAGTTTGCACCCTTTAGGGTGCACAATTGCACCCTTTTTATAGGTTCAATTATGGTGCAACATTGCACCTTTCTGAAAGGTACAATATTGCACCCTAAAAGGTGCTCCCAGTGTTGCATTTATTTGCACCCTTTAGGGTGCAAAATTGCACCCTTTTTATAGGAAAAAAAGGTTCAATATTGAACCCTAAATGGTGCAACATTGCACCCTAATAATGGTGCAAAATTGCACCTTTCTGAAAGGTACAATATTGCACCCAAAAAGGTGCTCCCAGTGTTGCATTTATTTGCACCCTTTAGGGTGCAAAATTGCACCCTTTTTATCGGAAAAAAGGGTTCAATATTGAACCCTAAATGGTGCAACATTGCACCCTAATAATGGTGCAAAGTTGCACCTTTCTGAAAGGTGCAATATTGCACCCAAAAAGGTGCTCCCAGTGTTGCATTTATTTGCACCCTAAAAGGTGCAACTTTGTACCTTTATTTCTAAGTGTGTACACTTTCCGAACTTGCAATGTTCCCGCGGTCTTCCCGCCTCCACTCTGTGATATTATTTATCAGTGATATTTGGTTTTGCTTAAAGAGCTGAAATTTTTGCGATGGTTTTATTTTCGCGAATTTCGCGAGTCAAATTAACCCACGCGAATTAAAACTTCCACTTCTGTTTTATAGTAATATCAACATTATCAAAATCGCGAAATTATCCCCTCGCGAATCATTACACCCAGTATGACCTAGCCTTTTGACAAGGCCTCGTGACTTGGCCATTTTCCTCGTCATGCTGTGCCTGAGATGAGACTAGCCGGCGACGAAAAGAATCAACACGGCCGGGGTGAACGGGCGATCGAGCGACTTTAGTCGCGAGGCCTTTTGGAACCTGGGTTTCCATCGTCCGATATGAATTATTCACCAGTTGACATTCGTATGCTAACACGCCTACACAGAGGATTATCGACCAATCACAACGGTCTCTGCGGGGCTTGCTTTCCATGTTATTCGTTCATGATTGATGTAGCTTGCGCCGGGTGCAGTACGTGCCGAGTGAGCTAGCGCTTGAGATGAAGGCGAATTTCATACTAAATTTATGCTGACGTCATGCAAAGATACGTTCGCTGATTGGCTCCTACCAAAAAGGTAGCAGATCCTCGCTGGGAACAAAGGATAACATAAGAAATACAAGCCAGGTTCCAAAAGGCCATCGCGACACGTCGCTCGATAGCGCATTCACCGGGCTGAGCGGCTAGTCTTGTTATGCAGCCACATTACTTGCCAAGAAAAATAGCCAAGTCACGAGGGCCTTGTCAAAAGGCTAAGTATGACCCAGACCAAAATAACAATTAGTAAAGTTTCCTGTTTTTTTTCTTCATGTTTGTTGGTTTTTGTTTTTAAAAAGAGAAAATTGGATAAAACAATATTTTCAAATTGTTAGAACTTTGAGAGTTCCGTGTAATATTCGAAGAATACGTAATGTTGTTACTTCTATGACGATTTGAACAAAAAGAGAAATTCTTCTGCAATCTAGGGGTGCATGATTGTGATTTGAAAGCAAGCCATTCTGGCCAAACCTTCAAAAACCTTCAAAAAACCGCTCAGTAAGAGGTTATGGGGTCCAGTTTCCCTCCATAATTCCCTGATAAGCAAAAAAAAAAAAAAAAAGAAGGTGTCGGGATAACAGACCTTTGTCTAAGGATTTTTTTTGTTGGAAATGGGACCCATGTCTAAGGATTTTTTGGGGGGAAATGGGACCCATGTCTAAGGATCTTTTTAATGAAAAGGGGACCCATGTCTAAGGATCTTTCTTCAAAAAGTCACCCTTCCCAGCTGCACATCCCCGTATACCCAATATACGTGAGTACCCCCCCCCCCCCCCCCCCCCCCCCCCCCCCCGGGATAGTAATCAGCTGATCTAACAGTACACATGTCCTGGTTTAATTTTCTAGGTCACTTGTCTAATTTGGCTTACACGATTAACCTACCACGAGACTTCAAAAATGATCAAAACTCTGACTCATTATTCTTAGCCATTGGCGGCGCGCCGGCGCGGCGATGTGTAATACTACGCTTTACAGTATTAGCCCATATGTCGAGATAATATAGACCTGTTACTCTTGCCGTCACCTGCTTAAGAATAAGACTTTGAGTTAAGTTACAGTTTAATAATAAACCGTTCCAGTTTACAAGGGTAGGCCTACTTCATGGCGCATATAGTATATAGTATATAGTATAGATCGGGCCCATATCCAGGTACTAAGGCTAAATCTAGACCCTGTGCATGCAGGCCTCAATCATCCACCGTCCTTTGCGCTCACCTGATGAGGAAGACTCAATGAGGGCGCGCATGCGGCATATTCTCATACATAATTAATTTTCAAAGAAGCATTTGAAATTATAGGCGCACATCATAATAGTCAACCGCGCTCACTTGGGAGGTCAAATGAGGGCGCGCATTTTCTTAATCTCGCAAACATCATGGTATAAAAATTATATATATAATTAATGTGAAAGAAATGCGAGAATAACGTTGCGTAGCTCAATCAAAGTTCCCCAGAGCTGTCCTCCCTTTTTGAAATTTTTGCAAAGGTTGAAAAAATGTCTCCGCCGGGAATCGAACCCGGGTCGTTGGCTTAGAACGCCAATGCCGTAACCACTAGACCACGGAGACGGGTTAGTGGTTTCGGCGACACCAGATTCAATTGACCGACAGATTTGACAAATCTTCAACCTTATTAATTAATTCCTTTGTCGGGGGCAGGTGAGTTTTGAACAAAGGCAAGCCGCGTGCCTATATATATATATATAGAGAGAGAGAGAGAGAGAGAGAAAAGACAAATATAAATAAAAAAACCGTAGAGATGTCAATTATCCGATATTTCGGGCATAGCCCTTTGTCAAAGAATGACAAATTTATTAAGCGTCAAGCAAAAATAAGGGCAAATAAAAGACGCGCAAAATGGTTGCGTAGAAACAAGATGAAAAAGACGCGCAAAATGGTCGCGTAGAAACAAGAAGTAAGAACGCGCCAGAAGTGACGTAACAATACATCAAGAGAAAGAAGAAGAGCTAAGAGAGAGAGAGAGAGAGAGAGAGAGAAAAGAAAAGAAAGAGAGGGAAAGAGAAAAGAGAAAGGGACAAGAAAAAGAAAAAGATAAGAAAAGAAAGAAAGAAAATTACGTGATGGGAAATGAGCGGAAAGAAACATTAATTCCTCTTGGTTGGAGGCAGCCAAGGCGAAAAATCATACGTTCCTCTTCCTGCTTGCGTAGCTGGTCGGTGCTGAAAGACCTGCGTACTATGCACACTTCAAAGTTCTGGATGTCATGGTTGTGTGAGTTAAAGTGAGCAGCCACAGGTATTCCAGGCGTGTTGAGTCGTATGGACCTCAAATGCTCTGTCACACGATCAGCTAGTCGGCGCTTAGTTTCTCCTATGTAGAGCTGAAGACACTGGGTGCAATGGATAGCATAAATACAATCATCCGTTGTGCAGGAGAACTTTCCATGGATGGCCCATTGAGACTTGGGACCCCTAATGGTGGTAGTGGCAGTGGTGACTTTGCAGGTGTTGCATCTGGGTCTGCCACAGGGATAGGTACCGCTCTGGGAGAGGTCAGGAGTAGTAGGCAGTCGGGAAGATACCAAGGCTTGTCGCAACGAGTGATCCTTACGATACGCTATGAGAGGCGGCTCCTTGAAGATCCCTGCGGTAGTAGGGTCATCTCGCAAGAGGGAGAAGTTATCATTGATGATCTTGGCAACACGTAGGTTGGTGGGGTGGTACGTGAGGACAAAGGGTACCCTGGAGGCGGTGGCTGCCATACGAGGTTCCAAAACGCCCACGCGAGGTTGCTTGAGAATTCTGCTCTTGGCAGAGGTGACGATGTATATATATATGTATATATATATATATATATGTAATTTCTTTAAGCGAAAGGGGGGACGTCCCCACCAACCCAAAATTAAGGGGTGGGGGGGACTGCCCCCCAAAGAAAATTTAGGGGGACGCGTCCCCCCGTCCCCCCCCCCCCCCCTTCCCCCGCCCATGGGGGGCCCTTGCACCTTTTGAGCCTTCATTAAGCATTTTGTGTGGCTGCGCGCGCCTGACGGTTGCCCTCCAACAGAGCTCTCACTTTTTTTGTATATTTTTCCATGTTATGTGCTTCATTGATTGTGATTCGTTTGTTATCTATGAATGTCTGTCTTGCACGTACATGACAAGCTTTTAGTGTATTTTACGGAGTATCTTTCTTGCATTTTGAGCATGGGCGTTAATCGTTACGTAACTCTATTCATCATGGGGGGGGGGGGACGGCTATTGTGTCGTCCCCCCCCCCCCCCCATGATGAATAGAGTTACGTAACGATTAACGCCCATGATTTTGAGGTATTTTGGGGTGTTGGGTTGTTCACGAACAGCTTACTCACTATAGGTCATGTTCGTATAGACTCTATGTAATGAGTTCACTTTCATTGCCACAATGTAACCATTGAAACTGCATAGTTTGTATCTTTTTTGTTTCTTTTGTGTAGTAGCACTGAGCTATCACACTCCTTTTGTTGTGTGGGAGCTATAACTCTCCGGTTCAGCTGAATAACAGGTTTATCTGTGTTCAGTCAAAGGGAAAGTACATTTTGGGAGTCCTATTTTGTACTATTCCAATTCCGTTTCAACATACCATGTCAGATTGCTTGTTTGTGGGGACATTAATCCAAATCCAGGCCCTTCTCGTGACATTCCCTCTACTGCTACTTCTAACAGGCCTAATATTAGACTTCGATACACAAGTGAATTCCTTCATTTATGCAATCCTGTGAAGTGTTCTGATACATATGGCGTGATGAAAACACCGATACTTGGATGAGGATTTGTCCTTGGTTATAAGTCGAAGGCCAAAGACACATAGGGGTACCAGAAGCTCTGTGAAACATAATTATCTTAGATTTTGTTCCTTAAATGCACGTTCACTTCGTAATAAATCTACTGTTTTTCAGGATTTTATTTGTGACAATAAGTTTGATATAGTTGCGGTTACTGAGACATGGCTCACTTCTTCAGATGACGCTGTTGTCTCTGACCTCACTCCTCCCGGTTTTAAGTTTATACATCATCCCAGAACTTCAGGACGTGGAGGAGGTGTCGGGTTCCTATACAGGGACAACCTTTCTGTGTCCATTGGCAATTCCAATCACTCTGAAAGTTTTGAATTCCTGTCAGCTGTTATTTCTAACAATGCGACTAGTCTTGAATTTCTCGTTATTTACAGCCCACCAGGTTACCAATCTTTTTCGATGTTCATTAATGATTTTTCCGATTTGTTAGACTAAAAGTTGTATAGATCATCTCTTGTAATCGTTGGAGATCTGAATATACATTTAGATAATCTTTCATCTCATCATGATCAAACTCAACGATTCAACGACCTCGTCAACAGCCACGGACTTTGCCAGTTGGTGACTACGCCTACGCACGATCACGGCCACATCCTCGACCCGGTTCTTGTGCGGAACTCAGAGAGACACTTTGTTTCGAACTTGAATGTTACGTTTGGTATTTCTGACCACTTTGCTGTCACATATCTGCTCCATTTCAGAAAGCCGAAGCGGACTAACGTCTCTCTGTCATCCCGCAATATAAAGGGCATCGACAGAACTGATTTTGCCAGCAGTGTTAACTCTACCAGCATCACATCTTCTGCGACTGTTGACATGAGCATTGATGACACCGTCAACCAGTACAACGCGGAACTCATCAGGCTGCTTGACAGGCATGCACCAGCATGATCTCGCAAAGCAAAATCACATCAGTCCAGCCCTTGGTACAACTCTGCAATTTCAGCTGCAAAGAAAGAACGACGAAGGCTTGAGAGAAGATGGCACAAGAATGGAGATCTTCAGGTGGATCGAGAACTGTTCTGTGCTCAGCGCAATCGAGTGAACTATCTTGTGTGCCAGCTAGGCGAAACGTTCGTATCATACCACGCTGATTGAAGACTGCGGAGCAGACAACAAGAAGCTTTTCAATGTTGCAAACCGCCTTTTGAACCGGAAACAGTCGTCTCATTTACCATCGCATACTGATTGCAAGGCATTGACTGAATCTTTTATTGATTATTTCAGTGTTAAAGTTCAGAATATCCGCCAGAGTCTCGGTATTAATATTGTTTACCGTGAACCCGAACCCGTCACCTCTTCCACGTTGGAGACATTTCAACATGCTGGTGAGGATGAGATTTTTCGCCTCCTTCGCAAACTGCCGCCGAAATCATGCCCTTTAGATCCATTGCCTACAGTTCTTGTAAAAGACTGCGCGTCTACTTTCACCCCAATCATTACTCAAATAATTAACAAATGCATGGACGAAGCCACTGTTCCATTACCTCTGAAATCTGCTCTTATCCGCCCATTGTTGAAGAAACCATCTCTTGATCATGAAATTCTGAAAAATTACCGTCCAGTCAGTAATCTTCCTTTTTTGTTCAAGATTCTCGAAAGAGTTGTCTTTTCCCGACTCACTGATTATTTGCTAGAACATGATTTACTAGACCCATTACAGTCCGCTTATAGACCTCATCATAGTGTTGAAACACTCACTAATGTTTCTAGCTTTATTTTGCAGGAAATGGACAGTGGATCAGTCACATCAATGGTATCCTATAGATTTATCTGCCGTCTTTGACACCGTATATAGACCACACTGTTCTTGTTAACACTCTGATTAGTCTAGGTATCAAGGGGAAGGCTTTACAATGGTTCAGGTCTTATTTATCCTACCATTCACAGTCAGTTCTTTTGAATGACATAACCTCGTCATCCAGGTCATTAGTCTGTGGTGTTCCCCAGGGCTCTGTTGGAGGGCCCACTTTGTTTTCTATTTATTTAACAGCGCTCCGGCATATTCTCCTATATACGTCATTCTGTTCACTACCATTTATATGCAGACGATATTCAGATATTTATTTCATTTCCACCAAACCAAACCACAGCCACACAAGCCCTGCATAAACTGGAGATGTGCATCATGGACATCGACATTTGGTTGAAGTCACATTCCTTACTTTTAAACCAAAGTAAATGCGAATTTTTGATTTTTGGTTCTAGATATCAACTTAACAAATTGGATATTGATTCAATTTCTGTTTCTTTGTCAAAATCTTGTCGCAACCTTGGTGTTGTGTTCGACTCTCAAATGTCCATGTCCAGTCAAATCACAGGCATCTGTAGATCAGTCCGTTATCAATTGCGCAACATTGGTTTTATTACAAAATATCTCACTCGCTCAGCAACCCAGAAACTAGTGCACTCGTTTATTTCTGCACGATTCGATTTTGGTAATGCTCTTCTGTACAACTTACCAGATTCTCTAATTGGTAAACTGCAGAAACTTCAAAACGCAGCTGCGCGCATGGTAACCTATTCCAGCAAGCGCAGCCACATCACCCCGCTCCTGAAAGAGCTTCATTGGTTGCCCCAGAAGGAACGCATTGCTTTCAAAATTCTCGTCCCCTAGATAATAAGGCTTTAATACACTGTAAATACCAACCTCCACGAACCTTGAGATCTTCAACTTCTCATCTTTTTTGCAAGTTCCAATTTCAAATAAGTCGTGGGGGGATCGTGCATTTGCTCATTCGGGGCCAACTCTATATGGAATTCTCTTCCACAGAACCTGAAAACTTTGACATCAGTGGCTTCCTTCAAGCGCAACCTAAAAACGTGTCTGTATAAGAGTGCATTTTGACAGACATTCATTATTCTTCCAGTGTTAATAATTTTTACTTCTCATTCTTTGTGTATTAATTTGCTCTGGAGCGCCTTGAGCATAATCATAATGGAAAGTGCGCTATACAAGTCACATGTATTATTATTATTATTATTATTTCAGAGTCTCAAATTACATGTAAGCCACATTTGCACTAAATTCAAGGTAATACTAGAGGAACTATAATCATTTTTAAAATCCATGTTTTCTCGTGCCTATGGCAGATGACTCTGTCAAATAGCAGGCATGATCCAAGGGATTCATAGCGGCATTTATTGATAAAAAGGGTTCAAGAAATGTTTTTTAACTATCCATCCTTTTTCTCGTGCAAAAATCAGACTTCAAAAAGATAGAGTAAGATATGAAATAATATCAAGAAAAAGTGAGACATCTTTTCACGTGTTACCTATGGAGAACGTATTTTTCCGAGTCTGTTTTTAACACAGCAAATTATGCCTCCAAAATGTACTACGGAAGTAGGTCAGAGTAATCTGTCTTGATACTATTCAAAGTCTTTGGCTAAGCTAGCTATAGCGCCACGAGGAGCGCCGCCATGTTGCATTACACTGTTAATTAACAAGTAACATTTAACTTCAGAATCTCCAGAATCTTCAGACTACTACTAATTATTCATCTGCAAACTGCGATTTGACCTGGATTTCGCTTGCTTTTTGAGAGTCGACCGTATTTCATATCAGCTTGCCTGTGCCCCACCTAGTATCATGCCTATTGTATGTGTTACTAGTAGGCCTAGGATAGGCCCTAGTACCGAGTAGGCTACTGTATTTTTCTATATACAAATTACAATAATTTGACTTGATTTACGTGTGAGTGACTTGCATTACTCTACCGTCTACGTTACTACTGACAACATGATGACGGATAACGGGACTGAGGGTCTGCAAGGGGCTCATTTTGTTAAACCTTCCATTCAACCCCCTGGGCACTTTCATGCATCTGCTGGGAATGTTGCCGAAGAATGGAAAATGTGGAGACAGCAATGGGAGAATTACTCCATTCTCACAAATCTATCCGAACAACCTGATCGTTATCAGTCTGCCCTCCTTCTCCATAGTGTTGGACCTGCTTGTCTTCGAGTGTACAATGACATGAAGTTTGCTGGTGAAGCTGAAAGCTTGAAATGTTCTGTGATTATGAAGAAGTTTGACACATATTTCCTTGGGGAGAGCAGAGAATTCTTTGAAAGATTTAAGTTCAATCAACGCAATCAAAGAGATGGTGAATCCATTGAGCAGTATGTAACAGTTCTTTGTAAAATGAGCAAGACGTGTGGATTCTGTGACTGTATGAGAGATAAACTGCTTATTGACCGTGTTCTGCTTGGTGTGCGTGATGATCGCATGAGAGAGCTACTCATCTCCAAGTCTGATCTGGACCTAACAACTGCTATAGATGTCTGCAAAGCTGTAGAAGCTACAACTGCTGACATGAAAGCTCTAAAGAAAGACATCCACAGAGTGGGACATAACTATTTCCCTAAAACTGGAAAGCAAAACCCAAAAGGGAAAGATTTAAAGAAAGATAAATCAGAGGTCAGGAAGTGTAAGTTCTGTAGCAGAGTACATGAGATGAAAAGAGAATCCTGCTGCCCAGCATGGGGTCACAAGTGCAAAGCCTGCAATAAGCCTAATCACTTCAAGGGATCTATGGTGTGTACAACCAGGACTGTTGAAGGCGAAGAAGAGTACTCATCCTCAGCTGAAAGTAGTTCGCAGACACAAACCCAGGGCAGTCATGGAAGAGAGTCCGCGATGTAAGACTACAATAGGCCATAAGCTGCCCCAAACTTAGGGTTTGTACAACAAGTGGCATCATAAGCATTTATTGTGCTTATTGTTATAGGGATTGTCATTGACATGGTAACAATGATTGACATTCACTATCACTTTATATCAGAGCTGGCTGCCTGCCTCCCACTGAGTCTGATGTGAAATGGCTGTTGCTGGAGATTGACATTACATAACACTTTGGAATGCCTCTTCATGTACCAAGGAGGTAGCTTGCCTAGTACTTCGTTATACCACGATGCTACCAATGGTTATACCACTGTGATAACTCCTTGGTTATACCAGTGAGGTGGGTCTGTTAGGAATTGTTTTTGCCATCATGAACAGTGGTGATTGCTATAATAATACACACAAAAAAGGTATGGCCTGCTACTGTATGCATTTGATAATAAAAAATCTTTTGAATTGTGATAATTTATGTACATAGTCTTTGCTATGAAAATATTTGTTGTGCAACTACTCAAAATTTAAAGCTGTAACTTTTACAATATATTTTGTGCAGATTGGAAAAAGCTTTAGTGCTATTTAGAATTGTTTAGAGCTATGACATACAAATGTTAAAACTTTTATTAAAACCATTTTTTATTCTCTGACTGGGCACTGAAAACGAATATGAGAGAGGTTATCAAGTATTGTATTATCTCACATCTCACTTTACTTATTTTACTTACTTTACTTTACTTTACTTTACTTTAATCCCACAATGATATAGGATGAATGCCTGTTCATCGATCGTAGCTTGTTGTATCATGTGATTCCACATTTTCCATAACATGTCGTACCAAGTCGAATATGTGTGGCAAAGGACAAAATTGTGTGGAAGATATTCCACATACATGTATTCCACAAATCTCATCTCATTTTCAGTGTGGTGCTGACTATCTCTTTACTTTCTTCACCTGTTTTAAATGTATCGGGTTGATACACCATGTGAAAATATGCCCATGCAAAACTATCACTTTGTATTATTATTTTCAAGATCGATCAATGAAAGCAATACAATTTTGATTTGTGTGGTGTTTTATTTTACTGTTCTACATCAGAGTATAGAAAGCCTTTATTTAATAGTACAAAATATGTCTTACACTTTAAAAAATGGTTTTAAAAATATAGCAGAATTTATGTTGCCATCAATCTTTAAATGTGATTAGCGTTTGAATGGAAAAGCAAAAAATGGAGAATCACGAACAAAATGTTTTCCTAATTTTTGCTGTAGTTTTGAGAAAAAAGGAGTTTGATTATGTACGCTTCTTATTTTTGCACTTTCCCATCCAGGTTTCCTGTAACTCTAACTTCAGTCTATTTGCTTTTTACTTTACTCCATAGTTTAAAAAAAAAAACTTGTCAAGATTAGCTTTCTTTATAGGTTAACTACATGTATGTGATTCTGATCAGTTTAAAGTGATAATGGCAAAGCAGAATAAGAAACAAAACTAAGCTGATGCTTTTGTACCAGTTATACATAAAATCTTAAGGCAAGTTCATGGTTTATTTTTGCTTGATTACATGTATGCAATTATACTGTTAATGCCAAACTTTCCATTAATTATATTATATTGGATGGCTCTGAATGCGATACCAGAGAATATTTCACGAGTTAGGGCCAATATTGCATGAAGCGAAGATGAGTGCAATATTGGCCCTAACGAGTGGAATATTTCTGGTATTCCATGAAATAAAGCCATCCAATATAATTATTATTATACATGTATATATACCCTACAGGAAAATGATTTAGAACTTAATAAAAATCATTTTAACCAACCACATTCAGTTAATAGAGCCCCTCATCATACTTCATTGTGATCACACAAGTTTAACTTAACCTCTTTATGATGTCATGTGCGTATGTGTGTATGCGTTGCATTATTTGCGCGCACGCAAACAGACCAGACAAAATACGGCCTAATATTGCACGGCAAGTTTAGTACTGTAGCCTATGGGGAATTCAGCGTTCCGTGCAATATGCTCTCATATTGCACGCGCAAATCAAGCGGACAAAAATATGCATTTTTAATGCCCCGCTAAAATGCCTTATATAGGTAATAATTAGATTTATTGTATTTACTTTGGATTCAGCAGCGTTCCGCCGCCGCGTCACATTCTTGTGTGCGCTCTAGCGGTCACACTTCTCAACAGATTTCTTTCAAACTTTTATGGAGGTGTATCTTGGTAAAATCTGGACACCTATAATTTCTGGTGATGCTGCCCCCAGTGTTCCGTATTTTATAGGGTAAAAGGCCATATTTTTAGGGATAGATTGTGTGCACTCTAGCGGTCACATTTCTCAATGGATTTTGTTCAAATTTTGCATGAAGGTGTCTCTTGGTATAATCTAGAAACATATAGATTTTGGTGATGCTGCCTCCAGTGTTCTGTCTTTTATATGGTCAAAGGTCATATTTTAATAGATGTCATGTGAGCACTCTCGTGTGCGCTCTGGCGGTCACATTTCTCAACGGATTTTGTTCAAATTTTGCATGAAGGTGTTTCTTGGTGTAATCAAAACCTATAGGTAGGTTTTGGTGCTGCTGCCACCAGTGTCCCGTCTTTATAGGGTCAAAGGTCATACTTTGGAGGATGGCGTGAGTGCACTCTGCAGGCCACGTACATTTCGTAATGGATTTCTTTCAAATTTTATATGGAGGTGTGTCTTAGTGAAATCTACACATATTTAGTGTTAGTGTCCCTGTATTACAGAGTTGCGACATGGACGTCCCACTTTTCTGGAAACAAAATGGCGTTCGAATTCTTTCTATTGAGAACACCCAGGTGCTCATCGGAATTGAATAGAAATTTTACGTAATAGTGGAAACAAAATGGCGTTCAAATCCCCAGTTGTCGTAACTCTCTAATACAGGGACACTATTTAGTGTTTGCTGATGCTGCCCCCAGTGTTCCGCTTTTTATAGGGTCAAATGTCATATTTTGGTTGCATGCATTCTGGAGGACACATTTGTTGACCGATTTCTTTGAGATTCTGCATGGAGGTCCATCATAGATTACTCTAGACCTCTATAGTTTTTGGTGATGCTGCCCCCAGTGTTCCGTCTTTCATAGGGTCAAAGGTCATATTTTAGCGGATATCTTGTGTGCGCTGTGAGGTCACATATCTTGACAGATTTCTTTCGAATTTTCTATAGATATGCATTATACTCTAATCTACATACATTGTTTTGGTGATGCTGCTACTAGTGTTTACAATAGTCCGGGCCACTGGCGGCAATCTCTACGCCATCCTTTTGTTTGAGGGAGGAAAGGGGGGGGGGGGGGGGGGGGTTCTTTGTCCCTCCTTCGAAACGCTGCCAGTGCCGGGGGATACATTGCATTGCGCGGCAATGGACATTTCTAGTTGAATATTCAGCTTTTTAAGAAATGTCGGGGAAATTAAGAGTACCCATCACCTAAAAACTAATTTGTGTATGGCTAGAAAGTATAAAATCAACTGGAATGCCAAGAATTTTACTTGGCATTTTACAGGTCAATAGTTAATGCCCAAAATGGAAAGTAGGAATGGTTCAATACACTAACAATAATAATATCATTTCAATTTTCCAAAATGTTTCCCCCAAATTTTGCATGATATTTATGGAATACTGTACATGTATTCAACTCCAAAAGGATGACTAAACGAAGTTGGTTTATTTAATATTAAAAGATAATCTGTCAATAGCAATGTCCAAAACAAAAAAAAATCTAAAAACAAAACAGCTTTTCAGTTCTGCTTGGGAGGGAGAGAGATAGCGATGGCAATCTTGAAAGAAAGAACGTCTTAATAATAGCATTATATATTTGAAAACCTTTCTATGCTTGGCTATTTATTTATCCTTCTGAACATCATTAGGCCTATACAAGACAGATATCAAAATTCAACAATTTATTAAATCAAGCCTCCACAAAGTTACCGAATCCCTTTAAGAAAATATATCTACTAATTTGATTTTATTTGATTTGATTTGTTGATCTTTATTTTTCCATTTTCCATTCATATGAGAGAGGAGGATTACAGATTGAAAAAAAAGATAGACCATGAGAGAGAAAGAGAGAGGAATGAAAACGATGTCTAAAAGAATACCGTTTGTAAAAAAAAAACATTTGGAATTTAGGTGTCGATTTTTGAATGATGAAAAAAATTCATACCCTATTACCAGTCAGAGAAGACCCTGTCTGATTTGTTCTAGGAGCCACAAAGAAACGGGGATTTTTGTAAAGCATGGGCCCTTTTCTTCTATCTTGTCATTTACATGTTCTTGGCATCCATATCCACACGAATAGTAGCGTCGCTAAATGGGGTGTGGGGGTGTCCCCCCTCCCCCCCCCCCCAAACTCAAAATTGCTGTCGGTAAATGCGCCACCTCTGTCGGTAAAAAAAGGAGAAGGAAAAAATGGAAAGGGAAGAGGAAAAAGAAAGAAGGAAAATAGAAAAGGGAAAGGAAAGGAAAGGAAAACAAAATCAGAAAGAAACGAAGGAAAGGAAAAGGAAGTAATTACTGGCCATTCTTTTGCTAGCTCGCAAAATAACTGGAAAATTAATATTCGAGCAAAAGGAGTCCCCATTCTGCAATGGGCTGCAGCCTCCCCCCCCCCCCCACCCAGGGGCGTCGCTAGAAAATTTGCCGACAAAAATGATGCATCCTAATCCCCATCCCCATACACACAGATTAATAATAATAAAAGAAAATCACAGATGTAGAGATTTTGCCCGAATATCAACTTTTCAATTTCTAAATTTTTGCGAGCGAGCGAAGCTGGCAAGCAATTTTTCTTTTAACTTTTCGGAGTGAAAATGTACAGAAGTTACAGACAGAAGTGACATACTTATCTGGGAACCTCGATGCCCAAATATGTGGATATTCAGGCTCCTCGCTGCCTGAATATGAAGAGGTGGTTGCCCGATTATCGGAACATTGAAAATCCTCCGGGGGGGGGGGGGGTGCTGCAGCCCATTGCCAAAGGGTGACGCCTTTTGCCCGAATATCGACTTTTCAATTTCAATATATTGCGACCGAACAAAGCTAGCGAGCATTTTTTAAAAACTTTTTGAGTGAAAATGTACAGAAGTTACATAACTGGGAACCTTGCTGCCCATATTTGGGGATATTGTGGCTCCTCGCTGCCCGAATATCCGAACTTTGAAATCCTCGGGGGAAGGGGGCTGCAGCCCATTGCCGAAGGGGGAACGCCTTTTGCCCGAATATCAACTTTCAATTTCTAAATATTTATTTTGCAAGCGAGCGAGCAAATTTATTTAAACTTTTCGTAGTGAAATTGTACAGAAGTTACAGACAGAAGGTACATAATTATCTGAGAACCTCGATGCCCAAATAATAGTATGTGGGTATTCTGCCCGAATATGAAGTGGTGGTTGCCGAATATCGGAACTTTGAAAATATGCAGCCTATTGCCGAAGGGGGACGCCTTTTGCCCGAATATCAACTTTCCATTTGGCAAAATTGGCAAGTTTTTCCTCTTTCGTCTTTTCCTTTTCCTTTACTTTTTTTCTTTGTTTTTGTTTTCCTTCCTTTTCCTTTCCTCTCCCCCTTTTTTCTTCTCATTTATCTTTTCTCCTTTTCTCTTTCCTCTTCCCTCTCCCTTTCCCCCTCCTTTTTTATTTTTTGATGACAGAAGTGGCGCATTTGCGGACAAAAAGTATTGATGGGGTATGACACCCCCGACGCCCCTGCCCCCCCCCCCCCCGGAATTTTCAAAGTACCGCTATTCGGGCAACCACCACTTCATATTCGGGCAGCGAGGAGAAAGAATATCCGCACATAATTAGGTAACTTCTGTACAGGGGCGTCGATCCTGGGGGTGGGGGTAGTTGCCCCTATAAAATATGGGGGGGGGGGCGAACTATCGTTTTGCCCCAATAAATCTAGAGGTGTAAATAAAATAAGAAAAAATGATGCAAAACTCAGGAAATGAAATCTTACAATCAATGAAATACAAAAGGTATTGCACGATCAGACTTCAATTTCGCTGCACGCTGGCGCTACGCGCGTAAATTCTCTAATTTTCCCTTCTTCGCTGTAACTGTGGAGTAGCTGGTCATTAAGGGGCGTTAAACAATCTTGAAGGGTACTATATACCTTCATTTGAAATTCCGCCATTAAAAAACATGGCATTTGGATGCCCGACATTGTATTTTGTATTATTGTATTCATTTAGAACCTAGAAGCACTGGAGCGATATCACCATATCTTTCTAAATGTACCAAAATAGAAAAATCGAAAGAGTATTATGACATACAGCTTTTCAGCTCCCCCGCTGGATTTACCATTTCCAATACTGGAAACAGATTTATGTTATGATTTGTACAGAAATTCAGTTCAAATAATTCAAAATAATCTGATCTTCATGGTTATTCTGCTTATGATAACTTATATGGTACGTTTGTTTGGTCTGTTTCACACTGGCGTATTGGTGGGGGTTTGGGGGCTGCAGCCCCTCCCCCCCCCTTTGACAAAATTACATTTTCATTAAAAAATGTCGATTTTTTTGCTCGCTCGCAAGTGTTCAGAAATTGTGCCCCATATGGTTATGGTCAGCCCTTTCAAAGTTTTGATCATTACGCCACTGCTGTTTCATTGAAGGCGGTAAAGAAAATACGCCTACATATTCAAGGCAATTTTGTTGTGGAACATTGAATCTGGAATCCAATCATCAAAGTGCCACAGAGACTACATTGAAACAGTAGGCTGTGAAATTATTAGTATAACTATACATCAAAGCGAAATCATCTGTCGCATGAATGCACTTATAATAGAAATAGAAAATGTTGAAGAAATTGATTCAAATTCAATTTTTTGTTGTGAAATATTTTTAATTTTCACTAAATATATAATCATGTTCTGTAATCGTCATAGCGATATTATATCTGAGAATTGAAACGTCCCTTCCTGAGGTGCTTGCCCGCTGTGCTCGCAAAAGAGCAACAGCAGCAATAATAATGTTATCAATAATCAATAATAATAATTGCTAAATTGTTACTGATATTATTGTTATTATCATCATTCTTATTATTATCATTATAATTATTATCGTTATTATTAGCATCATTATTATTATCACCATCATCATCACTATCGTCATCATCAATGATATGATGGATGAATTGAGTGCGAATGAACATGGTTACGTTAGGCTGTCTTGACCCCCCCCCCCCCACTCACACACACACACACACATCCGAAAAACGGATCGACGCCCCTACTTCTGCTCATTTCCACTACGAAAAGTTGATCAAGATCTCGACATCTGCGATTTTCTTTTATTATTATTTGAGGTACAGCATTTTTGTCCGCAAATTTGGGTGTTAACCCTCAAAAATTGTTGGCAAATTTGGGTGTCACACCCCCATTCAAAACGTTCCGGCAGCGCCCCTACACATGAATGAAAAAAAGTTTATAATAGATAGGATTAATATTATACTCCTTTTTATTCGGGTAGGTGTTATTTCCCCTTTATGATAAGTGCCCTTTCCCCCTTCTGATAAGTGCACCTTTCCAGATCTCATAATTGCCTTGTTTCCTCTCTGATATGTGCCATTTTCTCCTTTGATAAGTGCATTATTTTTACTTCTGATAGGTGCCCCTTTGCCCCTCTAATAAGTACCCATTTCCCCCTTCTGATAATTTACCATTTTCAAACCTGATAAGTGCCACATCTTTACTTCTGATAACTGCCCCTATATGTGTCTAATAATATATTAAGTTCTATTTCATCTTCTCATAAGTGCCCCTTTCCACCCCTTATAATTGACCCTCTCCGTGCACCTTTGATAAGCGCCCTTTCCTCTCCTGAAAAGTGTCCCTACCTATATTTCCAACTGTTTCTAACAAAAAAAAGCCATATTTAGCTCAAAAGAATCGGTGCGGATTTATGTAGTAACAGAATACAATAAGGCAGTGGAGCTGGAGGCAGGTTGGGCACAATGCCCCCATTCCCTCCCCGGAACCAAGGGATATTTTATTCCACTCGTGCCCAAAATTACACCAAATATAAGGGCAATATTTTCTGATAATTTCCCCCAAAACTCGCTCATTACGCTCGCTCGCTCTTATATAGGCCCATTTTTTCTGTACTTTTTAGAATTGCTTTGTATCTTGTTTTTATTTTGTATTTCATATCTTTTGTGATGTTGTTTTCCTACAATGTATTGTTTTTTATATTGTTGAATTCGAATATGGAAATAAATGAATTGAATTGAATTGAATTGAATTGATATAATGAAATGATGCAGATATCGCATTAAGTATTTCCATATCGATGTAATACAGAATTGATAGGGTTAAAGGCAAAGTCCACCCTGGTATTAAGTTGATATGAATTACAGAAGAAAAAGTAGAAAAACAGATTAGTGACAGTTTGAGCAAAATCTGATAAGAAAGAAGAAAGTTATGAATTTTTGAAGTTGTAATCAAACGAACACAAATTGGCAACTCCGTGGCGTATCTTTGCTCGCTCACTTCGCTTGCTCGCACATATATAATTAGACCATTACACACAACTGCTAATTGGCAAAGCTGAACCAGTGCATGTCCAGAATCACAAAACGGAGTTCAAAATTGCACCCCAATATAATGTGCATTTTTTTGCACCCTCTGGGTTCACAATTGCACCCCAATGGGTACTCGTCGATGGCAATAGATCACCATTCTCGCCACTTCACAGCTAGCAGCAGACAAACACAAATTATTGGCCATCCGTCGATCGAACAATCAAACAAGCATTGATTTGCCAATCACTCAAAAGCATGTTGACATTAGCCCGTTAGTTTACTCAGAGGAATAATTAGTTAGCATCTTTAATCTCCACCTTTCATCAGGCTTAGAGCATTCTTAGAAATGCAACGCTTAGTTACAAATCAAGCATGAATGGAACGTGAGATCCATCGGTCCACGCTCGGGGGCGGCTACAGTGTGACAGCTTGTTTTACTCGTATAACTTTACTATACTACTGCGCTATATTTATCAATATAACAAATCAGTTACAGTAACAGTTAGTAAAACTAGCACTTTCACTAAAAACATAGTCTGGGAGCCTGTCTCGACATAGTCACCCCATTTTACATTATGAGATTTGATCCTTATAGACCGTCCATTCATTCACAAAAAGCTTGTCAGCTAGAACGAAGCCGCCGGGTTTGGCCCCCATGCCCCCCTAAAAAAAAGGCCCCGAAGTCGGGTTGATTTCAACCCATCTACACTCTTAAAAATGCGGGGTCAAAAATAACCCCAAACGGGGTTACAAATGACCCCGCATGCGGGATCAACTATGCACAAACCCCGTGCGGGGTCACTTTGACCCCGCCATGCGGGGTCACCCAAAGTAACCACATAGCGTGGTTACATTTCGACCCCGAATGTGGTCAAAATTTAACCACGATTGCGTGGTCATTTCTGCATAACTTGACCCCGCATACTAATGATCATTACCTTATAACCCCGTCAAAACGTACGGGGTCATTTCTTCCGACCACGCAACGTGGTCATTTCCCGTCGGACGGGGTTGATACTTCTGCCAGATGCGCGTGTACCATCCACGTTTCAAAGATTAAAAAAAAAGAAGCTAATGTCAAGTAATATCATAACATAACATATTTTGTATATTTTGCTCACTATGACCTATACTCACCTATCGTATACACCTATCATCCTACTTTAACCCTACTCCTATTATAGTCCTACATCCTATCCTATGCCTATATCCTGAAAACCTTTACTTTATTATATATAGGGACTGTATTGCAGTGCTTGCTAAAAGTGGTTAAAGATTTTAATTTAATTTTCTAATGTAGATTTTTAGATCTTAAACCTAATTACATGTTTGAATATGTACAACATAATAATTAGTATACATACATTTTTCATCACATTTCAAAGTGCAATCATTGCATAAAAACTTAAAAATCAAGTGTCATTTATATATATAAATTCTGGTTGTTTACGGTTGCTCATGGGTATTCAGGATACATCATGAATATTCATGCAATGGCCCAACGTTTAACCAAGTAGAAGTCGGACCAATACTTTGCTGATGAATAAGCAATATTTCAAATGGTTAGTGATTAACCAGTGAAATTGGAACATTGTGACCAACATATTTTTTGAAATAACCCATATGGTGTTGACCAATCGCATTGGTACATTTTTTGACCAGTCATTTTTTAGAGTGCATTAAAATGACCAGTTTTTGCGTGGTCATAAAATGACCAGTTTTTGCGTGGTCATTATAAAATGACCAGTTTTTGCGTGGTCATTTTGACCACGCAAAAACTGGTCATTTTAATGCAGCGGGAGCATTATTGATCGAAAACAACCCGAAAACAACCAAAACAACACGACCACGCAATATGCGACCCCGCATTTTTAAGAGTGTAACATATGCGCCAAAATTTGTCCGAAAGGAGGCGTATAACTATAACTTTACTTTATTCTAAAATTGTTATTACAAACCCGTTAGTGGAGAAGTTTGTAAAGGAAGATTTTGAAATCTTTCAACCCGTTACTAATGACAGCTAGTGTCCTTATTTAATCGAACATGCTTCTCAATGACCTATTTTCAACTATATATACCACAGGGCTAGCATGCAAATTCTTGAGATTTCAAAGTCATTATAGCGTCAGTAGTCCACTTAACAAATTTGTTTGGAAATCAATAACTGTTGTCTGCAATGTTGCATATGCTGCTTCATTTAGCAGATCATCAAAAACTTGGACTCAAGTGTAGAAAGCAAATTTCATCAAAAGGCCTATATTCATTGGATGTGGAACCCTCATCCACACCCCTTCTTCTGTATAGTTCGCTTGTTATCTTCAAACCGTGTTTGAAAAGTGTGGGAATAATGATAGAAAGGTTAATTGCCCTTTAGCTGTCCCTAAAGATGGTTTGGTGTCTGCTTCTACTAGTCGCTATTATGTTGGCAAATAGTTTGGGAGCCTATACCCCTATATACATTGGCGGATCCAGGGAGGGGGGGGGGCACTTCCGGTCCGTGCCCCCCCCCCCCCCCCTTTGGAAGAAAAGTATGCATTTTGACCATAGACGATCCGCCATTTTCTCGATTTCCCCCCTTTTTTTTAGAATGAAGACCTTTTGTTTTTTGCTTGTCAGGGAATTATGGAGGGAAACTGGACCCCCCCCAAACCCCCCCACTGAGCGAATTTTGAAGGTCTGGCGAAAAGAAAAATAAAGCTACATAATATACTGTCTATCAGTTTTTTCACGAAAGAAAACTGTCGCCTTTCCCCCGAAAACTTCCCCAAAGTCAGTACCGCATTATCTAAACGAAAGGCTTTGGAACCACCTTGTCTTCAAAAGTGTTGCAAATATTATTTTCAGTCTATTTCAAAACTTATTTTCTGTTTCTGATGTTAATATCCCCTTTCCAATTATTGTTATATCTGACAGTCTGTTAATACAGGATGGGTAGAGGTTCATAGATGTTAGTCGAAGTTACACCTTCGGGGGGGGGGGGGGTAAAACAACGCCTATACCGCGATATACCATGTTGTACAATAAGGAATCCCCTTAATAGGCACATGTTAATTGTTTGCTTTTTCGGGGTCGCAACAAAAGACTGTTCATGACATAAAGCTTCACATCCGTGTTTAAATTGTGAGGTCGCGTTGAGACTGCGAGCAGAAAATGTTTGAGAAAAGGATATGTTCATATTCCATGCTTTTAAGAGCAATCTTGTAATTTTTGACCAACAAATTAATTCATAACTACAGGTACATGAAAAAAAAAGTCCCCCAGCGCCCCCTACTGACACCACAGAACCCGTCTTTAAGAGTTCTGTGGAGATACGCTCGCGGACAGGGGTGTCGATCCGTGTTCATTATTGGGGGGGGGGATGACCGGCGAGGGAGCGAAGCCAGTGGCGTATCTAGGGATTATGGTGCCTTTTTACCCAGGAACTTTTGCAATTGACCACTGCAATTGAGCGGTAGAGAAGCTCAAATTGTATACATTGATAAAACGGTTTTCTATTCACTCACTTCTACAATCGTGAGCAAAACTAACTAAAACCCTATAGGCTTGAGAAATAGTCGAGAATTTCAGCAAGGCTACCTGAAGATGATATTTCTTTCAAAAGTTGTACCTTTGCAAATGCTGTTTTATACACTTTATCCTATATTTGGGGCGCAAAGGGGGAGGGGGGCAGCATAAAAGGGCACTGGGAGAGAGGCACCTACAAGGGTGAACATAAAGCGAAAAGGGACATTGTGGCATTGATATTACCCTATATACAGTCTAATTAATTTAGTCATTATCCAGCATCACCCTTTTCCTTTTTATTGTGGTTCTGGTCATTACTTCAGCTTCCCCAATTCAGTAGTTGTGTGTAGGCCCGAATGGTCGAATGATTCATGCGCGAGCCAGGAACAAATTTCAGACCTTTTTTCTCATGCTGAAGTCCTTATTTACAGGATATAATGAAAAATGAAACAGACAACAGCAAGTTCATTTTGGGGAATGTCGTATGATCTTTTAATTTGTACATTAATCCTGCCGTTTTCTTTAGGATTGCGCCGATATACTTTATGCAATCTACTTGATTTCATTATATACTGTAAGAGCGAGCGAGCTTGCGAGCGAGTCATGGGGTAATTTTTTTATAAAATATTGCCCTTACTTGGTGTAAATTATTGTCACATTCGAGAGAGCGGAATGAGAAATCCTTTCCTGGGGGAGATGGTGGGCATTGTACCCCTTTTGCCTCCAGCTCCACTCCCTTACTCTGTAGTTGTAGTAATATGGGTACCTGTAAGGCTGCACCGATTCTTTGAAGCTATATAGCTCTTTTTGTAAAACACAAACAGTTGGAAATATAGGCAAAGGGGGGGGGGGCACTTATAAGAAGAAGAAAGGGCTCATATCGGAGGTTGAAAAGGGCACTTATAAGAGGAGAAAGGGGGCACTTATAAGAAGAGGAAAAGGGCACATATTAGAATGGAAAACGGACACCTATCAGAAGTAAAAATGCACTTTAATATCAAAGAGAAAAGGGGCATATATTAGAAAAAGGGGCAATATTTAGATTCGAAAAATGAGGAGCATTTATCAGAAGGAGAAAATGATACTTATTAGAGAAACAAGGGTGGCAATTATCTGATTAGAAAATGGGCACTTATCAGAAGTAAAGACGGGGCACTTATCGGAAGGGAAGAGGGGGAACTTATCCGAAGTAAAGAAGGGGAACTTATCCGAAGGGAAAATGGGCACTTATTAGAAGGGAAAAGGGGCACCTATCAGAAGTAAGTAAGTTGGGGAGCACTGTGCCCCCGCCTCCCGGGCGCGCCGCCCCTGTGGGGGCGCAAAATTTAGCAGGAGTCATATGAAACTTACATGACATAGCGAGCAAAGCAATTACATCTTTATTTTTTTCAAATCTTGAACCCTGCAAACTATTTAAGAACTATACTGTAGGCGAGAAATTACGAGATCGTGAAAGAATATCATTATGAAAGGGAGCAAAGCGACCAAGCTTTGGAAAATTTTCGCTTTTCAAACCTTCAAAGAGTAGATTTCTAGTGCATTTACCCTGCGGATTTGGGGACGCATAACGTAAGGATTATGACATTTTCTTAATTTCCCGATTTATTTCTTTCTCTCCTTTGCGTTTTTTGCACCCCCTCCAAATTCCGACCGGGTGCACGTGCCACCCCTGCCCCTAGATACGCCACTGAGCGAAGCGACCGAGGGGGATGAGGGGTTGGGAGGGGGTATCCCCCTCGCACACCAGGGACTTTTTCAAAAATCTGTCTATAAATCTTGCATTTTAAAGCATCCCAAAATGGTTAATGAAAAGAAGGAATGCACGGATCTACGCCGATGGACGGAACCCCTTGATTGAATATAACAATGCGAGCGAACATATTTTCTTCGATATTTTCACATCAAAATTATGGCATTTCTTATTCTAAATCATCAGAGAATGTGATGGTATTTCAAGATCAAAGATAATGAGTTTGAATAATCATTAGTTTTTAAGTTAATGTATCATAATTCTTAGTTTGTTATCCAAAAATATTGGGGGATGATAATATAGGCCATTCCCCACCTCAAGTTTTGGGGGATATATACCCCCACCCCCCCCCCCCCCCCCCCGGAGCGACATCCATGCTCGTGGAAGTCAGTAAGTTTACAATGAACATTAATTTGTAGCCAAAATAGTAATTCTTGACTGCTTCCCAAGCCAAAATAAATAACAACAACCAGTGGCGCGTATCCATTTTGAAATACGGGTGGGGGGTCACCACATGATTTAACTTTTGTACCTGTCCGAAATGTCTGCAAATTTTCTGACAACCAAAAATAAAAAAGTCATATTGCTGAATATGTGGGGGGGGGGTGGGGACATTGGACTATCTTAACAATCGTGGATCCTCCCCCACCCCTGGATTTGCGCCCATGACAACAACAACCACGTCGACTACGTTAAAGATTTGTTTAAAAATTAAAAAATAATAAATAGGTACCATACGGTTTATCATAGAGATCATAATCTCCATGACCCAGATTTGTTTACGCCATCTGTCGTTCAATTCCATCATGGGCTTGCTGATTTGACGTCATTTTACATGGAAGGAGCCATTTTGGAAGCCAGTGTTATTTACCACGAAGAACAGAATAAGTTTACATTTTTAGATTGGTTTTGTTGACATATTTGACATTTTATCATGAGTAGCTTGACACAAAGAGGTAGTACTTTAGTTCAAAGACATTCAGCTTCAGCGAGAGGAGCTGAAGGAGGGAAAGCATATAATGAAGTGGACGAAGATACAAATCACGAAGAGGAAGATGATTGCGAATCGAAGGAAACCAGACTAACGCTGATGGAAGAGGTTTTATTATTGGGTCTCAAAGATAGAGAGGTAAAATATAATTATAAAACAGGCTTGGTATTCTGGTGAAATAGTCCGTCATTCATTTACAGCAGTGGTTTATTGCTTGAATATGCTGACTTTCACTTTGTCTTTGAATAGCCAAAACTAGGCCTAAGTAATAGCCTACAATCCCTAGGCCTACATGTATACACAGCGCTGTCGCTTTCCGACAGCGCTGTATGATGATGATCAGATGATGGGGAGCCCTATGTCTGCGCACCTAAAGTTTTGACCTGAAATTCACACGAATTTCTTAAATATTTTTCTAAAGCTTAATTTTATATTATTCCTGATATTCTAAAGAGTAAGTTTGCAAAAATTCTTATCAAAATTGGAGCAAGAACAATGCCATTTTCACAAGAAACGGTGGTCGTGTCATTTCAACATTGAAAAAAACAATGGTGCCCATCACTCATAGCTACATTCCTATACTTCGTGTGTATAATGTAGGCAGTCATACACCTCATCTTTTTAAAACACCATTGCACAAAAGTCACCAATATTCACTCAAAATCGGCATTTAATTTTCAAAAACCGACCCCAAAATATCCAAGAAATACAATAAATTCAACTCACCAATGTTGGAAAAGATATTTACAAAAATGAAATCCGTAATTTACTGTTGATTCTCGCGAAACGAGCTATCGGAGTCATTGGGTACATTTCCTGGTCGCCGCGGGCGCTGACATCTCCCCAAAAGAGTTTTGTCCTCAAAAATTCGGTCCCTATGGCGTACACGGAAAAGTTCAGATTTTCTGTGTGCGCGATCGTAAAGATCGATGTGCCCTTGCGATCCCGAGTTTCTTCGTGGACAAAAATTATATTGGCCGATTTTAGTCTAAGACATCGGCAGTTTGTAAACAACACGCGATCGCGAAACAAATCGGCGGGGATTTCTCCGGTTTTGGACAAGATTTTGACTTTGGATTTTGCTGTAAATATCAAAAGTTCTTCCTAACGGCCATTTGAGGTAGGAGTGAGATTTTTAAGGGCTGAATTTGAAAGCAAGTATTTAAAATATTTATCTTATTTTCCCCCCCATACCTTTAGTACATGCGACAGAAAATACCAACTATTTTACAGTAATGTACCCGTGAGTGGTGCCCATGTCCATGATGTCTGCGCACTCATTCAGTTTACACGCAGTTCGGGAGTTTTTACGTGAACGACAACAGTTTGAGGCTTGTGAATAAAATTTAAAAAAAAAAAAAAAAATATTTTGACTCGTTTTTTGCATGAATACCTATCGCTATGATAAAGATGAAATGTTTGTGTTCGTTGCATGTTTTGTTTTATTAGAATCGCGCAGTTAAGCGTGTGCGTAGACATGGGCACTGCACAGACTTGGGCACTCCAGCCATACAACTTACAAGGTGGCCATTCAAAAGCGTTGCGAACTGCAACTACAAAATCGCGACTAGGCCTAGGCCTACATGCTTTTTGATTAAATTACATCCTTTCTTGAAGTAATTATAGTACCAAATCAACCTTAAACTATTACTCTATTGCGCTCCCTAACTTAAATTTAGTTAACTAACTTACAACTTACCCAAAAATGATGATTTGTTGCGTCGTCTTAGCTATACGAGCTCCTTGGGCTTGGCTGATATCAATCTGTCTGGTACATGCCTACGTAGACCGAATATTCTGTCTCCAGTACGTTAGCCTCTTATTTGCGTAGGGTCGGCTACTATAGAAGCCGGCCTATCACTTTGCTGTGCAAAATTTGTCTATGGGGGGGGGTGATTGTTTTTTTTGTCTGGCAACCAGTCAGATTTGACTATTTTTGCCTTATTAAATTCCGATATTCTATCCAATGATATATACTTTTATTTTATTTTTCTTTTTTTTTTTAATTATTATTATTTTTTTTTTAATACGCTAGGAGATCTATTATACTTGGATTTACAAATTCAAGAGGTCTTTCTCTAATTCCTATCAGTTTAAGGGAAAGAAAGAGAAAAGGAAAGAAAAATGGGAAAGCAAAAGAAAGGAAGAGCTCCAGTCCCGCACCCGTACCGCAGTGCGGGGATACGTCTGTCCCGTTGATGTAGAACATCAACGTCGGTGAAGTCTTGATCTTTCCAGGGGACAAGACGCCTTTAATCCTACCTACGTGGGGAAGACAAGCCCTTGCAGGATGGAGCTTTAGATGAGAAAAGGTAGAAAAATGGTTAGAAGAGAAAAAAAAAAATATATATATATATTTAGTCTATGTTATATATTGATACACAAAATTTTAGGTATTGCTATGGTAAGGCAAAAAAAGGAGGACCATACTACTGACAGTGAGTGTTAATCGATATCGTGCAGCGTACCATATATAAACATAATTGTACAATTACGTAATATTTTTTTTTTTCTCTCTCTTTTTTAAGGCTTACAAGATATAAAGCTTACATATTCATAGAAATATTAAGTACATAACATCTGTACTCATTTGTATCACCATTTATATTACCATCATTATTATTGTTCACCTCTTTCTCACATTCCTTTTTTTTAAATTTTTTTTTATTGTATTTTGTTTTGAATATACACATGTATGCACGCATACATAACACGATAAAAAAAACCCACCCCCGAAAAACGGACCCAAGTACAATTTCAAAGGCCCACTGCAGTGCCCACAAAGACTAGGCTCGGACCAAGCAATACGTGATTGTAATGTTCGCACATTACCAAAGGTGACACACCGCGCTATTGAAAATATGGCGTTGTGCCGTTCTAGTCTCGTACAAGGCAAAATGATTATGAAGGAAAAAATACGATAAATTCATTACGAACTTGTGCACATTGATTTCAAAACGGTTATTTCTTTAACACTAAATATGTTTGTTTAGTGTTAAAGAAATAACCGTTTTGAAATCAATGTGCACGAGTTCGTAATGAATTTATCGTATTTTTTCCTTCATAATCATTTTGCCTTGTACGAGACTAGAAGCTCGGGTAACGGTTTGAATACGGTTGCAGGATTTTCGAACGGAGAAGACCTTGGACCATGAATTACATGAAAAAGGAGCATTAAATGGATCATAAAGTCAAATTGGTATGTTGAACAGATTAAGTATATGAATTAGAGCCTAGGCCTTATCGCATCAGCAAGCAATGGTCATATTGACCATTAGGATCATATACATGTGTGTATACTGGGTATTGGGGATACAGATGTAATTTTGTTTGAAATGGAGGTTTTTGTGGGCAAATTCTTTAGATTTTAAGTTATCAGTTCGTTAAGATACAAAATGTAGAAAGTTATAAAAACTTACATTTACAGCCCTCTTTTTGGTACTTGTTACCCACACCTCCATACGGATGACGACTGCTCTCAATATGTTGCGCACTAGTGAGGCCGCTCTACATGGTTACGCACCGTAGATATGTACGCAGAATGTTACGCACACAAGCTATTCTACGAAGACCTGGAAGGGCCAAACTGACGACGTAAAAAAATAAAAAATATTACGTACGTACGTAGTAATTATTACGTACGTACGTAATATTTTTAATTTTTTTTACGTCGTCAGTTTGGCCCTTTCAGGTCTTCGTAGGAGATCGACGAACCGATCGCGCCGGTACTACTACGAGCGCTGAGGGCTCCCTTCATCATAATCGTGAAAAATACAAACTGGATGCTGACGGGACAGTCTCGATAGCAGTTATCGACAAAAAGGACCCAAAATTTCAGGAAACCCTCTTCAAAGGTCACAAAACAACCTGGTAAGTTTTAATCATCTATTATTCAACATAAGTATTTGGATTTAAGTAAACTGCAATATATGAGTTTCAATTAAATATAGCCAAAAATGCACAGTGATGCAGTTTAGGTATGGGATGTGTGTTGGCTGCGTTACTACACAGTCGGCAATGGCGTGTACCTATGAGTGGGCCTTATGATTATTTTTAAAAAAATACAGAGGAAAAATTATTTTTTCCTACTGTTCCAGCAGGCACAACGCCATAGACAAATTTTGCACAGCAAAGTGATAGGCCGGCTTCTGTCTCCAAGTAGTAGCCGACCCTACCCAAATAAGAGGCTAACGTACTGGAGACAGAATATTCGGTCTAATGCCTACGGAGCTATACACGGCGTCCTATTATGGCGCCTGTCGGACGAGCAGCTGAGCCGGCGAGAAGTCAGCATTAGTCTAGTTCTAGACGTTTTTAATTATTTTGTCCGTAAAGCCATGAAGCTATAGGAGCTATACAAACCCCGTGTGTACGTGTGTGCGCACCCAGCGTAGAACGGTTCGAAGTCCACCAATTCACTCTCCTCACAAATTCACCTTCCCCGAAATTTCGGGTTTGTATAGCTCATATAGCTTCATGGTTTTACGGACAAAATAATTAAAAACGTCTAGAACTAGACTAGTGCTGACTTCGCGCCGGCTCACCTGCTCAAGAGAATTAGAGGTCATCGTTTGTCATGATAATGACAATTATTACAGCAACATGCGGAAGGTAAGCTGAATCCTAACCCCCGCTGCCGAATTTTTGTAGATAAGTTTTGAGATTTTGTGTCGAGTGATATCTTTAGATTTTAAATATGACCAGAACCACCACAGCAAATACCGAGGGTGGTTTGCAAGGTTCACCGTGCGTGGGAATGGGTGATTATGATGCATAGGATTTTTGTGTTGACATCATCCGACAGGCGCCATAATAGGACGCCGTGTATAGCTCCGTAGGCATGTACCAGATTGATAAGCCAAGGAGCTCGTATAGCTAGCGTCGTCTGCCATGTCTGCCCACAGTAGCTGTACTATCACCTCTGCCGTTTGCGAGACAGCCTGAGACCCTGGATAACCCGACCACCTATCCTAGACAGCTCGACCCGGTCGAGTTATCTAGGGTGGGGTGCCTCGCCGGACAACTCGACCCACTTTTTGTTTTTCAATTTTTATTGTCGAAGGAAAGATTTTATTAGGGATTTTATGAGAGGTGAAAAGGGAAGCGTCTTGTTTCTTGAAAAGAATAGGGGCAATTATAAGATTGGAAAAGGCTCGTGTTATAAATATAAACGATACTTATAGAAGGGGAAGGGGCACTTACAAAGGAAAAGGGACAGTTGTCAAAGAAGAAGGGGCACCTCTCAAATTGTAATAGCCTTTGGCAATTATCAATGGTATGTGGAACGGGCTGGAATATAAAGAAAAGGGGGCACTTATCTGAACACAACGGAACAATTTTCTATGTAAAAGGAGGAACTTCTAGGATACCCAATTTCCTGAAATACTGGGGAGTGGGGACACTGTACCCCCCCCCCCCCCAAGAGTGCCTGATTTTAAATAATCCTGAACATTTCTCTAAAGAGTTGATGCATCATTTTGAATCCAGAAAGAAGACTCATGAACTTGTAGAAGATTAATTGTAGTGATTAATAAGAAGGGCAGTCCCGGGCGGTTTGGTGACTAAAATGTTAAGCATTAGAGGAATATTAAAGAAATTCTTGTTCATTTTCAGGTCAAATCTTAGACGAATCCGGGCTAACTCGGTACTAGTGCCAAATCGGCACTACTAGAAATGCGCGGCTGAGTTAGCCCGGAGGGTTTGAATCGATCATGAAATACCAATTTGTAAGTTTTCGTTTTGATTACTAGCTAAGAATATGTTTATTAACCATTTTTTTATAGAATTGTTTGAAATACTCGTTTTGAAGATATTCTTGAGCTATCATTGTATAAAAGTGACATTCTAGACAGTTTAATCACATGGCACAGCTTGCAATCGCTGTGCATACCATGCATGTGTTTGGTACAGTATTCGGAGTCGGAAACACCTTTTGCAAAACTGCATATTAATGCAAAACTCCTCGGTCAGTAAAAAGGTTTATCCATCATGAATTTGTGAAACTAATATAACTAATGAGTTGTCGATTTCATTATGTTTCAGCCATGATTAATATTTACAGAGTTTTGCAGTAATTCCTTCATCAAAATAATGTATGTCTCCAGATATGAGTCTGAGTACCAAACACAGTGCATGCAACGCATGGTGATTGCTAGCTGTGATTAAAATCGGAGCTGCCAACCAATACAGATTTTCCGTAATTTTTACGGAATTCAAACACAAATATGGAAGTACGGATTTCCCCTCTACAATAACGGATATGAAGAAATCTGGTTATGCACTATTCGTCCTATACGTTGCGCAAATGTATTTGTTTTAAACTTTCACACTCATATTGTATTATTTTTGCTGTCCCTGGAACTCCGCACTGTGTATGTAGATATAGCTTGGAAGGTGTAATTTTTCATGAATTAAAATATAATTGAAATATTTTTCTACCGGTACTCATTTCTCTGTCTTTATTAGGGCTACACATCATTCTGGAATGACTGCATATCATCAGGTTTGAGGGGCTGTATGCTAATAGAACTGGGTTTGCGAGGGAGGGTAGAACTAGAAAAGACTGGTATGAGGAGGCGGAGCTTACTCAATAGGAAAGTTTTGCTGAAAAACGATGCTCCTACTGGTGATGTGTTACTCGACGAGGCACTCAGACATATAAAAGAGACTGAGCCACCAGAGACAGTGCAGAACTGGATAGAACTGCTCAGTGGTAAGTGAAATAATCACATGTAGAGTTCATTCTTTATTACTCACCTATATTTCGTTTGACATTTTCTTCATTTTATGTATCCAGGCTCCTTTTCAGGCATATGTTTACCATTGATCCAAATTGAGTCAAGTATGGCTTTTTCAGCATCCCTAGGGATGTGTTTGGAGTACCAAAGCAATTTTGCAGGTTATGCAGTATGACCATTTACATGTTGGATGTATGAATCAATTTTTATTCCTCTGCCCTCTGAAGGTGGTGCCTGAGGCATTCTGTTTTCGGGTTGTATGTCCGTCCGTCCCTCAACAACCACATGAAGTATGAACTTCAAACTTGGTATTAGTATGTATCACCATAGGAAGATGATCTGAGTAGATTTTGGGGTACGTAGGTCAAAGGTCAAGGTCACAGAGGTCAATTTCTGAAATTTTAGGTGTTAGCCTCGTTCTTGCAATAAATCAGAATCCATATGAGTTATGAACTTCAAACTTGGTGCTATTATGTATCACCACTGGCAGACAATCTCATTAGATTTTGGGATACGTAGCTGAAAGTTTTAAGGTCACAGAGGTCATTTTCTGAAATTACAGGTGTTAGCTTCATTAACACGATATCTCAAGAACCATTTGAGGTATGAACTTCAAACTTGGTGCTAGTATGTATAACCATAGGAAGACAATCTGATGAGATATTGGAGTACGTAGGTCATTGAAGTCATTTTGGTATTCATGACTAGGAGGAGATAAAGTTATCAGACCTTTGACTTATAAGGTGTAAGGTCAAATGTCAAAGAGGTCTATTAACATGTAATTGTAAGGCTTTTTGTTCTTGTTATCACATTATGTCAAGCTGTCAACTGAATTTAGGTGGAGGCATATACGAGACGCAGTTGCATCCATCTTTTTAAAAATATTTTACTGGTACCATATAAATGATAATAATGAAGTCTTTTACAGTGCCGGTATCCGCCAACTCAGGCGCTCATGGCGCTTGCTCCAAAATATAATACATGATTCAGTTGAATTTCATGGGTGCACATCTTGTATTAAAACAAAATGAAATGTTTCCAAAGAATAATTGTCTACAATAATTATTATTCATGTCATCAAATGGCTAGTTTTTATGCCTCCGCCCACCGAAGGTGGGTGCCGGAGGCATTATGTTTTCGGGTTGTCCGTCCGTCCGTGCGTCCGTCCGTCCGTCCCACTTCTCGTTGCCGTGATATCTGAAGAATCATTTGAGGTAGGAACCTCAAACTTGGTACTAGTATGTATCCCCATACGAAGATGAACTGATTAGATTTTGGGGTAAGTAGTTCAAAGGTCAGAGGTCACAGAGGTCAATTTACATGAAATTACATAAAAATTCTTGGTTTTTAGCACCGTTACCACGATATCTCAAGAACTGTTTGAGATAAGAACTTCAAACTTGGTACTAGTATGTTTCCCTATATGAAGATGAACTGATTCGATTTTGGGGTAAGGAGGTCAAAGGTCAGAGGTCAATTTACATGAAATTACATGAAATTCTTGGTTTTTAGCACCGTTACCGCGATATCTCAAGAACTGTCTGAGGTGAGAACCTCAAACTTGGTACCAGTATGTATCCCCATAGAAAGATGAACTGATTAGATTTTGGGGTAAGTAGGTCAAAGGTCAGAGGTCACAGGTCAATTTACATGAAATTACATGAAATTCTTGGTTTTTAGCACCGTTACCGCGATATCTCAAGAACTGTTCGAGGTGAGAACTTCAAACTTGGTACCAGTATGTATCCCCTTAGAAAGAGGAACTGATTAGATTTTGGGGTAGGTAGGTCAAAGGTCAGAGGTCACAGAGGTCAATTTACATAAAATTACATGAAATTACTGGTTTTTAGCCTCGTTATCAAATATTTCTAGAAGAGTTTGAGCCATCAACTGAATTTAGGCGGAGGCATATAGGAGACGCAGTCGCATTCATCTTGTTTCGAATTTAAGAGATGGGTATCGAGAGCTTTTTTAAAAGACTCTGTGGTGCCGTTCCATACCTTGGGAGCAGCCACTTGGAATGAACGAGGTCCCCAGGAGTTATGCGCTCTGTGTTCTAGAAGCAGATACTTGTCTGCAGAGCGTACATTTTCTCTTGCTGGGACATATAGCTTTGTCAGATGACACAAATGCAATGGAGAACTGCCATTTATTGCCTTGTACATGAGCAAACTGATCTTGTACGTGTGCGCCCCCCGTTTTGTCTGACAAAAAAAAAGGGGGGGGGGGTCTTAATTTCCAGGGAAATATGCCCCCGAACCCCCTACATGGCCGTTTGGCTTCGTCAAATGGAGGGTTCCTCAGTGTGCGCCCCCCCCCCCTTTCTGACAATCCTGTATCCGCCCCTGGTACTCTATCCTCTGTTCAATGCATAGCCAATTAAGCTTTTTCAGAAGAGAGCTGATGCTTATGCTCTTTCTGGACATGGTGACTACTCTGGCTGCATTGTTCTATAGATATAGTCGATGTATTTGTGGTTATTCATATTATACCATGTCTAGCCTGGATGTGATGTATGCATACACTAATAGTTCTGCAATACGATTAGTGATGTAGTTTGCGGATCAAGCCGATGTTTCTGAAAGCCAGGAAAGCTGCTCGGCATACAGCCAAGATGTGGTTTTCCATAGAGAGGTTAGAGTCAAAGATGATTCCAAGACTCCTGACAGTATCTGATGGAGGGATGATGTCTCCACCCACTCTGATCCCAGTAATGTTTATCTTTGATCTTTGATGCTTAGACCCAATGATCATAAACTCTGCCTTCCCTTCATTAAGCTTCAGGAAATTTGAAGTCATTCACTGGTGAAGCTCATTAACACAAGTCTCAATATGCTGTACTGCTTGGATCAATTCAGAATGGACAGGATTCACTGATTAATTTGAGTATCATCAGTTTAACAGTGATCCTTTTTGGGGCAGTCACAAACATACATTATAAGTACGAGTATAGCTCTAAGCCTATGCTTTTCACGAAATTACTCCTGTATGGAGCTGATGACAAGATAATGTACATCTGCCTACTGATATATGCATGTTGATTTCACCTTGGTTTCCAAGCAGGTCAATTCCACAGTAACGGAAGGACAATCACACACAAACTGTATCTAATTGTCCTTCCGTTACCATGGAATTAACCAGCAGTAAACTTGTCTTAAAAGTGTACCTAAAAGGAGAATGTGAGGATTTATAAAAAGAAATCAACAAGTGCAAAAAGTTTTTGTTATTATTTATTCAAATAAAATCAGAAAATCATCCACATGAACTCAAACAAGTAAACTTGTAACCTCTGACAGGATTGCATTTATGTGGGAATACCACAGCCATTCACTTTTACTATAGCCATGATCACCAGCTGTGACATCACAGGTAGAGGACCCGTTATCTATGTGCAAATCCATGTATTATATACGTCCTCTAGTTTTTGGTGGAGTTTACTCGCATATTTCACCAATCTGAACTTGTTTGTTGGTTGGATGCCACTTAATCTTTCTTTTGATATATTAATATTTGGGATCGTCTTTGGATGTCTACTTTCATAGATATTTTGCAGTGTAGATGCATGGTTTGAACTAGCAAGACAAACAAAAACTTGCTGAAAATCACATTCATAGAAAATCCCAATTCTTGTTTGTTCATACATACAGACCATGTGTTATTCATGTGGGTCAGGACTTACTATGACATAGATATTATCTTTAATTGCTTATTAATCAACTATCAAACATTTTCTACCAAAATTTTAAATCATATTTTATTCCTTTGTAGTCTCAAACATGCAGTGTTAGTTTTGTTTTATTCTGTAAAACTTTATTTTCAGTGAATTTTCAGTGAATTTCCAATGTCAAGTTACCTTTCAGAGTAGATCCATTTCAATCAACTATTGTATTTGATATTGTCCTTCAGGGGAAACATGGAATCCAATGAAACTACGCTACCAGCTACGGAATGTCCGAGAAAGACTGGCCAAGAACCTGGTGGACAAGGGTGTGCTGACCACAGAGAAACAAAACTTTGTTCTCTTTGACATGACTACACATCCTGTAATAGACAGCGGAATCAAGCAGCGCATCATCAAGAAAGTTCAGGAGTCGGTGCTGAACCGGTGGCCTAACAACCCTCTCAGGCTTGAAAGACGCATGCTCTCCCTCCTATACCTTGCTCACTCGTCAGACGTCCTAGAAAATGCTTTTGCTCCATTATCAGATGAGGATTATGAGGTGAGAGTGATCTTGCAATCTAGTGTTTCAGTTTAGGGGTCAAATTTAATGTTATTCCTAACCCATTGCTATCTGACACCCCTCCCCATCCCCCAAAGGATCATTACTCTCAAGTCTACAATATGGTAATCTGAAAAAACAATTTTTTATGAAAAATGTAAATTTTATCAATCATATTCTTGCAGCATTGTTCCTTCTATGTCACTCAACTGAGATTCCTTTAATAGCCTCATAGAATTTTCTAAAGAGATAGTTTTAGCAGATGCTGCAGGATTATGTTAAAGGCCAAGTCCACCCTAATATCAAGTTTATTTGAATAAATAGAGTAAAATTAAACAAGCGTAACAGTGAAAATTTCACTGAAATCGGATGTAAAATAAGAAAGTTACGGCATTTTGAAGTTTTGCATTATTTCATGAAACAGTGATATGCATAACATGGGCGGTATGCAAATGAGTGAACCGATGATGTCATGCTTTCACTTTTCCTTATGTAGTTTATTATTTGAAATATCATATATTTCATTTTTTTGCTTCAATAATGTAAAACATGGTTTGACTCCATATGGAACATGTAAAATCATCATTATTGTAACTTATTTTCATACAAGGAAGGGATTCTTCATTATCACATCTATAAAAATTGAAATATTTGAAATTTCATATAATAAAATAAGGAAAAGTGAGTGTGTGACATCATCGGTTCACTCATTTGCATACCGCCCTAGATGTTAAAAAAAAACGGTGGACACTTTTGATCATTAATAATTCAAAACTATACATGCTGTCAAACTTAGGTGATAGGCCCCATAGGTGATAGGCCCCATTTTCCAAATTTGCTGTTATTTGGCGTATTTAAAGCAGAGATGTTTTATTTTTATCTGAAAAGAGGTTGATGGCGGGCTTGGTGATTTATTTTTCGCACATAGTACTCCTAAATCTGCCCTGACATATGAATGTGCAGGCATTGGCGGGTGTCCCTCTGCACTGGCGGCAGTTACCTGGCGATTTTTTTTTCAACTTGTGTTTCACTGATACCATCACACTCGTAATAGCTCGCGATAAGCATAAATATCGTCATAAATCCACCGATTTCTTGATTTGTAGCACGTTTTCGGCGACCCTGTTTCTCACAACCCAACTTAAGCGCTGGATGCTTTGAAAAAATGGCACCGATTCCACATTTTTGAGGCAGATTTTGGCTTTTCAGATGGAATTTTTGAGGTGAATGCGACTTGGGCTTTGATGCAATGAGGGACAATTTTTCTGTGTGTAATGATATGACATGATAGAGTGGTAGTCTCATTCCCCAGATGATGGGAATTTTAGACCTCGCATCGTCACAGTGATAACCGTTTCGGAAAGGAAATGATTCTCATAACAGGTGCCACGCAAAGACTAAGGAAAATGAAGCTATCTATAAATTTATACAATTCTAATTTCAGACGTGTGTAGTACGCGTGAAAAAAGCGCTATATCCTGTATCGATATCCAGCTATGCGTTGTGTAATAAATTATTGTCATCTGGCTCGACGCTATATTCGCGATGTACAAATTTTGAGTCCACTGCTAGATAAAAGGTTGATGTAGCTGCTTTTTGAGCATAATACTGATTTTTTTTTTTTCAATCATTGATGGGGGCGACTCATGAGAAAAAGGTCCCCCCCCCCAAAAAAAAAAAACCCCAGGGTTTCCAGCATTTCTTGAGGCGATTTAGGTGTCGACGAAGGAAAAATTGCCCGCCGCCCCCATGTATTTCCGACGCTGGTGAATTTTTCCTCACTCTAGTTGAATCCTTAAAGGGAAGGTAAACCCTGGACTTTTGGCCTACTGAGAGTGTTAAGAGCACAATTCTTGACATTACTGTGAAAATTTACCTCTTATGAACGCTTGACGGTGGAGTAATTCACACTTTTGTGAGCAATGATCGTCTGCTACAGCCTGCTATCGGGGTTGGCCATATTTTTTATTCACCCGCGCTATGATGACGTTTTGTCGGACATGCCAAGGGGGGAACTGTGATTGGCTGAAATTCGGAACGTCTTGTTCATTTTTATTATATTGGAGCATCCGAACGCCTGGCAGTACACCATTTTGAAACGCGTAATAATGGTGGCATCCGGGTACTTCTGGTCCGAGAGGTCCGACAAAACGTCACAGGGCGGGGCTTATCTGTTCAAAATGGCAACGCACACGATCGATATAGGACTTTCTAGCAGACGACAAAATGATATTTCTAACTACTTGTTGACGGCGTTAGGGGGACCCAAATGTGTTGAAATTCGACATATATAATCAACAATGTGCCCTTCAACTAAACAGCTAAATAAATCGCCAGGATTTACTTTCCCTTTAACAATGACATGTGCTCAGTGTTTCTGGCAAGATAGAGAGAGTGCTCCTTTAAACTAGCCTTTATGTATTATAGCATAATATATGTATTGATGAAACAGCTGCTACACAGACCTGAAATGTTAAATGCTAAGCTGAGAAATGTAAACAAAAAGTATGGACTTTGATTTTGGATACTCCTTGTTAGTACATTTACTGGAATACATTTACAAGAAAATCTGTAGAGCCAATTGATTACTAAATTATTGGTGTACTTCTCTCCTTATGCAACTCACTATTCATTTGTCAAATGTAATTTGATCCATGCATGAGGACTTTGTGAGGTTTAGTTCAAAGTAGGCCTAGTTCAAGGCAAGACCAAACAGCCGTGAAAAATTGACAAAACTTGAGTATTGATTACCTTATGGTGCACTACATGTATTTCTGATCAAAAGTATAGAACGTGTACAGAAAGTGTAGAATGAGATGCATTGCATTACATATTCTGTACTTGTACATACATTATACAGCTAAAATATTGCTCAATCTTCGAACAAGATACGGGGCTTTCCTCTATTTTTATTTTGTTTTGTTTTCATTTATTTTATTATTTTGGGGATGGGATTTTGTACACTGCCACTTGTTAGCCTTAAACCCTTCACCACTGCCTTTGTTTGATTGTTTTGTATTGATTATTTTTCTCAAATTGTGAAAAAAAGCCTGTGGATGGCCTGTTTGCACTGTACAATAAAATATGGTATTGAAACTTAGTGTATTTAAGAATATTTTTCTTTCAAAGTATATTTTAACCTATGTTTTCTGATTTTATGCCATTAACAGCAAACTGCTTTTTAGACAGGAAACAGTACTGTAACAGATGAATTACGTAATTTTTTTTTTTTCTTTCCAAGCCAATATATTTGAAGAAAAAAAATGTTCAGTTAATACTTATTCGCATTTGAATTTGTATTTCAACACTATTGACATTGTTTTCTTTTATTTGACTATTATCTTTCAGGTGGCTATGGAGAGAGTGAAGACCTTGCTGGATTCAGACCCAGAGGAGCTATGTCAGAAGTCAGGATCTAATGATCTCATGTGGGCTGTCATAGCTGCCTTCATCAAGTGATTCCTGTCCAGATGCCTTCCTCTATTCATCACACTAGGAACTTATTCACACCATGTATTATGAGCTGAACTGACTGATCCCCTCATTCCTTTCACCTTACTCACCAGGCATGGATACCTCCAAAATGAAAGCTTGATTTTGCAATTGAAACAGCTTCATTGAATGACTCCTGTCCTAATGCCTTCCTCTGTTCACACCATGAACTATGAGCTGAACTGACTGACTCCCTCCCTGCCTCTCTTTACCTCACTCAGCAGGCATTAATACATTCAAATTGAAAACTTGGTAACTTTCGGTGAAAGCCTTCATCAAGTGATTCCTGTCCAAACACCTTCCTCTATTCACACCATGAACTATGAGCTGAACTGACTGTCCTCAACTCAGCAGGCATGAATACCTTCAAAGTGAAAGCTTGGTAGAGTGTTATTGAAAGCCTTCATTAAATCACTCCTGTACTAATGCCTTCCACTATTCTTACCATAATTTTATTCACATTTACAATGAACTGAAGTGACAGACCCATGCTTCCTTTACCTATACACATCTAAGCAGGCACTGACACCCTTGAAATGGATATGACAATTTTGAAGAAAAAAATTATTTGGTGATTATGCTTTCTTGAGTGGATACAGGGAAACCTTAATCTGAAAATATCATGTGCTGTACCAAATGGATTTCATAGATATGCTAGAGATGGCTAAACGGCTGTAAATCTTTGGACAGCCAGATGTACTTTCAGGCTTCAAGCATTGGCTCTTTGCCACTGGACAACAATCTTCTTACCTAAAAATGTGTATTGTTGATAATGTTGATCCAGAGATCTAATGGAATATTTAGCATGGTTTGTATACTCTGTAGGACATGTCTATTCAACCTGATGTATGTGAGGTTTTATCAAATTGAAATCCTAATTATTGTTTTATTTCTTTGTGGGGGTATGAAATTTGAAAAAACAATTACAAAACACGACATTATTCCAAAGAGGTATGAAGTAGAATACATAACATTTAGTAAAATTAACATTCACATTGTACATGTTAATGTCCTTCTACATGTACTTGTGCATAAACAATACACTCAAACCTAAAGTGAAGGGGTCATGTGTTGACTGCTGCCATTGGGTGCATTGTGAAAACTTTCCACCCTTTTATTGACTTTGATTGACTGGACAGATTGCGAGAGGTCTCCTCTCGTAACCTATTGAAGACAATGGACAATTCATTTTCATTTTAAATGTATTGCCAATTGATTTCTCTTATTTTAGGCTTGTTAGCCCTGGATGAATGGACTTTATCTACAATTTGGATGATGGCATAGATAGTATAAACAATTCTTTTTGATATATTATCTGCTGCAAATACATAAGCTAGCATTGCAGATGTACATGTACATGGTTTTTCTATTTCCTGCATGAAAGGCTTCATTATCCTAAATGTTTGTCGGTGTAGCAAAATGAAATCGGTTGAAGACACCACGTTTCTATGGCAAATATATGATAACGAATGATCACATGAGATGTCAAGTTTAATTTCCTAATATATTGATTTTCTAATATTGATTTTCATGAAGTGAAAAAGGGAAAGGAAGGAGTAGCTGCAACTGCAAACATAAATACATGTCCATACCTGTACCTGTTTAACAGCTCATTTTTCCAAAAGGTTGTTATTCCATATGTTCATTTATCTGAAGGTTATTGAATTAAAAGGTTTGTTATTCCAGAGGCTTGTATATATAGGAAGATGTGTTATTCCAAAAATGGAAGAGGTTTGTAAATTCTCAAAATGAAATGGGGAACCCAACAAAATTTTCATAATTATGGACCGTTTCATTTTGGAGTTGTGAACTCTGTTTCATTTTCAGAATTATGAACTCTGTTTCATTTTCAGAATTATGAATCCTGCATGTATTTCATTATCAGAATAAGCTCAGATTCATTTTTGGAATTATGAACCCTTTTTATTACAAAAAATAAGAACCTTTGGAATATTGAACCATCATTTTGGGGAGTTATGAATTTTTGAATGAACCAAATGTTGAAAACAAAATTGTAGTGTTGGAATGTCTTTGTTCAGATTAAACTGTTAGAAAAATGAAGTTAGGAATAAGAATCATCCCTATTACTATTGTTCATGTCCTGGGGTAAGCCTTGTGCATGGAGTGGGCCCTACATATTCACCGCACTGAAAAGATGTATCATTTATTTTCATATTTTGGTTTGAAAAATAGACCATTCCCTATGAGAAGCAGTAGCCGATGATAACCATACTATTGTGATATGGTAGCAAGTGAAGAAGGAGAATGTTAAAGAATCAAATCATATTGAGCACTGTAACAGATTGACATTTGTGAAAGAGACCTGCTATATGTACATATAATATTTTATTCCAATATTTCTTCTGAATACAGTAATATATTATGAATATGATGTAGAGGGGTAAACTTTCATAAGAGATATTGCTTTTTTTATCTTGTATGATTGTTTTGAATAATGTTACAATTATGTCTTTTCATTTTCATATTTTGCCCTGTTGAATAGACGAAAACAGCGTCGGAACTACGTTACAATTTGGTTCCACTTGGCTCATTTTAGATACATGTATGTTCCTGTGGAGGTTATTTTGATTTTCTTCTTTTTTTCCAGATTTATTTTTATAACAATCTTGTGAAGTACTTAGAACAAGCGTGCAACATTATTTTTTTTTTAATAGATTATATTGTAATAATTGTTCTGCTTTTCCTTCTTCTGTTCCTTTTCTCATTTCCTTCAACATCTCCTCTTTCTTATATTTCTTGTTCTTCTTTGCCTTGTCATTCTTATCTCCATGGTTCTTTCTCTTTTACTCTCTTTCCCTGTCAATCTAGTTTGAGATTTTTTGTGTTCCTATTTTATTTTCTTTATTTTCCTCATTTATGTTCTAATTTTGATATTCTTTTTATTTATTTTTCTTTCCCACTATGGAAACATGTTACAATTTATGTGAATAGTAAAGAAGTTTTGTCGCTTTATGTTTTGTAAATTAGGGAGTATCAGGTAATATATATTTTTAGTGTGTTCGCCACGATTTTGTTTTTAATTTTGAAATTGTAGTCAAACGTTCTGGTCTGCATGCTTGGCAAGAGATATTGTGGATGAAGTTGAAAGTATAGATCTTGAGCCTTGTCTGGCTACAGATGGAATAGATGCCAGCAATGTACAATTTAAAAAAAAGTAACAGGTGTTAACAAATACAGGAAGTAATCCACATATTGCTTATCATGAAATGATGAGCATTTTGTTAATTTGCCAAGCAAACACGCATTCTCCACAAGTTTCTTGTAGATTCTCTATCTATTCTCAGTATGACAATGACAGGAACACTTTTTTGATTCACCTAATGTCACAGTGAGATTTCTTCAAAGTGAGTATTTATATAAGTAATTTTTTCCCCACCAGAGCTATTTTGGAGCTTTCTGGGACTAAATCGCTGTGCACTACCATATAGATATAGATATATATATATATATACATATATGTATATTTTTTTTTCCCTCCCCACAAGCTCCATTTTTTCATAGCTGGAAGAGTATAGGAGTGATATCTGATCTGAGAGTAGTACTCTTTGAATAGTTTTTATGTTAAGTACATTTTCCTTTGTGTGTATATGTAGCTCAATTACAATGAAGTTTTGTATCTTTGGTTGATGATTGAAATCTCACTACTTAAGAAAGATTTAAATGTTTTGTTGCAGTCGATATTGATAATACCAATCGATCTTGATTGAACGTAACAAATGCGCATGTTATCTTAGCATCTGCAAATTATCTTATCATTATTCAAAAATCAATATTTCCATTGTCGCAGGTAGATATAGAAGGGTTTATATTACATTTTCCCAAGAGAGACAGTATGGCCAGAATCAATTTTACTGAAAAAAGGGGTAAATGACCGCTTTAAAAAAAGAATATACTAGCAATGATATTGTTTATTCATGTCTTATAACAGACATACATGTATATAATACATGCATTGTATTGATATCTTTGAAAGCAATGCAGTGTATGAGTAACTATCCTGTCAAATTAACTTATTCTTCTCATTTGACATGTGCTCAAGGTTGAATCTCAAGGATCACCTTGAATATAAAGCAACGTTGTAATGAAGTTTTAAAGCTTTGCTGCCCTCTGGAGCAATTGTATATAAAGTGAACTCTTTTAAAACATATTCTGATATACTGTATTGACCTGTCAGTGAAAATGTGATAGGTATATTTCAGGTCAAAATCCAGTAGGTTTAAACATCAAATTGCAAGTGTCATGTTCATGTGTGACTTTGCACTTCTTGGATTGCCAATTTGAAGATTGTTTGCATATAAGATATAAGATATAAGAAATAAATTACCCCTGACATGTTTCAAATACTGGTAAAAATGCGAAGAGGATAATAACTACATGTAATACTGCATTTTGATGGTTGGACTTGGGAATTGTAAGCTATTCCCTACTTCATACTATTTTTAGGTGTACAGCTACATATGTACAGAAGGGAGTACCACCCAGTATTACCCATCATGTTTTTCTTCTTTTTTTTCTTTCTTTTTTCAAATACTGGAATAAATAAGGTTTCTGTACATAGGCGGCTATTTATTTTGTTTTTAGATTTATATATGGTCATTAACATTATCTGTGCCTCATTCAGCGATAACATGTATCAATTGTGAATAAGTGATACATACATGATAGCTGATCATTTTATCTTGGTGGAATGTATAAAGAGTACATGTAATGCTACAGGGACTTTCACACATCGCCGATTTAGACTGCGGTTCGGTAGTTTACTATGCTCCGCCAAAGACCGTGTTTGCACTGTACACAACACCTAGTCATCCGTCTCTCATCCGCACTCATCCTTGAGAAGTGTGGGGGAACTGCCAAAAAAGTTCAATTTTTCATGGCAGTTCGAAATGACCGTGTTTCATTCACGTTCGCAACGTGTAAAGAACCGCCATGAACTGCCGTCTAAACCGGCGATGTGTGAAAGGGGCTTTAGTAATCCTCTAGCCTTTTGTCATCCTGCTGTATGATTTTTTACAACTTTGATTTATCTCAAATTAACATTATCATGTTTGTTAGTAAAAGTATAGATTTATAATGCAGCTTTTTACCAAGTCCCTTTCTCTGTAGGTAGAAAATTGCATCCAAATATTGACATTGTGGTTGTCGTGATTATGACAAAGAGGTGAATATAAAGACAAGATATGATTTCATCACAGTAGCCTGCAATTTATGTACACTTCCTGATGAAGTGACTGATCAGTTAGAGAATGATGTTCTTGTAAAAGCAAGAATGGATTATCTTCTTGAAATTAGCTTGAATTGGCATCACCTCATTAATGTCTTGTGTTGTGAGCACAAGTTCTTCTCATCGTATTTTGGCCATCCTGATGATGAAACTGTCCCGTATAAGAGGCCAAAATAAGTGTATTAACCCTCTCGTTACCACAAGACTAAAATACTATTCACTTTGTACATAGTGTTGTTGACTTTGGTCCTGATAGGGTTAAAGAAATAAATTTAGAATGTCTATATCTTTTAAATACACAATTCAGCAGTATCATCTTCATGTCAGCAGGCTTTCTAATTGTGTATAGTAAAGGATTGTTCACCCCATCGCTATGATACTTGATGAGGGCAAAAGGTTTACAGTTCATGTGTCTGACTCTGCATGATAAAAGCAAAATTTGAGAGTAATGTATGTAATTACACATATTCTAAGGTAACTGTAGAAGTGAGAGAAATTGATAATTGATGTAAACTCTACTAACTGATGTTTTCAATAAAATATTCTAATCTGAAAAATATCAACTGTAAAGATGTATTAGTTTTTATGCCTTCGCCCACTGAAGGTGGTGCTGGAGCCATCGCCCACTGAAGGTGGTGCTGGAGCCATTCCGTCCTGCTTTCTTGTTCTCGCGATATCTCAAGAACCATTTGAGATATGAACTTCAAACTTGGTGCTAGTATGTATCACTGTAGGAAGACGATCTGATTAGGTTATGGGGTATGTAGGTCAAAGATATAAGGTCTTATATTCCACATACTAAGAATCTTGCTGTTAGATTGGTCAAAAGGTAATCACGTGATAAAACGTAGTTTTCCCCATATCAATCGACCAGAGAAGAAAAGTTCGTGACCTTGACAGAATAGTATTTATGTGTTTCGCTGATCTCTTCAGTCCATTACAGAGTCACAATGCGTTATCAATATTTTGGGTACACGCGAAATGAAAGTGCGTGACCTCTACGAATAGTCAATTGAAAAGTGTGTGACCTTTACGAATAGCTCCATAGGCGTACTAAAATAAGTGCACATTGCCCAATCTCGGGCTTAAAATGATAAAACAATTGTGCGCACCCAGGTAGGGGTACGGTTTATGGTGGTTTTAACATCTTTTGTGAATTTATTCGGGCCTAAATCATAAATGTCTTTTTCGAGAAGTAGACAAGAATTGTCTTTCTCGTACCAGTTAAATGTTTCAGATGTGGAATATAAAGCAAATAATCACCTTTTGATTTCAGGCGATGAGACGTACTATCACTTCCTCGGCGATCTGAATGTATAACGCTATCTTTCCTCAGCTTCGCTTCGGAAAGATAGCTACATCCAGATCGCCTCGGAAGTGACAGTTTGTCCCATCACCTTCACCAAACAGTAATTATTGCTTAATAGATGTCAAATCTGAAATTGCAGGTTTTAGCCAGAACGTTTTATCTCAATGACTGTTCTGGGGAGCGTTTCATCAAGCATTTTGTCAGTGACTTTTACCGACAACTGTTATAAGCTACTGAAATCCTTGTATCGGATTGGCTGAGAGCAAATTTGTCAGTAAAAATCACTGACAAAACGCTTGATGAAACGCTCTCCTGGACTTAAAATTTGGTGCTAGTATTCATCACCATAGTGATCTCTTGAACGATTCCAGGCATCAACTTCAAACTTGTTACTAGTATACATCACCATAGTGAGACGAAGTGATTTTAGGTTTAGGAGGTCAAAGGTCATAGAGGTCAATTTGCACGAAATTACAGTTGTCAATTTTTACTATCGCCTTATCTCGACTATTTTGTATGCATGACAAGGAGATAAAGTGACGAGACTTTTGGGTTATAGAGGTCAATTAACATGTAATTGTAGGCCTTTTATACTTATTACAATATTTCAAGAACAGTTTTAGGCATGAACTTAACTGAATTTAGGTGGAGGCATATAGGAGACTCGGTCGCATTCATCTTGTTTTCTTGTTTTGTAAAATAGAAGGCCATCCTGGCATGAAGATGGTTTGAATACAAGCAGAAAATTGGTGAAAAATGTCATGAAAATCCACCAAAGAATATAACGTGTCTTGAGAGCCAGAAGGGCGTTAACTCTGTGTTAAAACATATGAGTTAACGCCCTTCTGGCTCTCAACACACAATAAGGTTGTTAGTATAAAAGTCTCAATCAACCACGCACATATGATTTCCTTTGCAACAGCTCTCTGTTTGTGGTACTCAACAATAGGGTGGATTTCCCCCTTTAAATCCACAACACGGGCTATTTACTGAAGTCCATCTCAATCTCAATATCTTACAAAATCATAGTACCAAAAAATATTGAAGAAAATTATGTCATTTGAATGGATAAATATGTTTTATTGTCTCAAAGTCGTCATGATAAGAGCATTTAAACTGTACAAAAAATGCAAAATATTTTACAGAATCTGTGATTGTTGTAGTTTTATCACTTACAATAAGTTGAGTTGATCAAATTAATACTAAGCATTATCACCATGACAATCTCGCCTTTTACATGTTATCTTGGCAGTGCACATGGAAGACATCCTAAATAAATTCAACATACCCACGCAACACAGTGTTAAAGGGAAATCTAACCTGAACAAAATCGGAAAAGCAATAAAGAAATGAATTTTTGTTTGTTCCGATATAGAATGAAAGTTATAACATTGGGCCTGTGAACATTTTGCTTTTAGGGGTTGCTCACTGAAGCATGACCAAATGATTTCCCCTGAATTTCACAGAAGTACAGCTACGTGTCTCTGTATTCAGATTTCCTCAAAGCTTCCCGATTCGGAAATTACAGAGATTTGTTTTATTTTTTGTGTTGTGTTTATATTGCATTGGGACACGAGTCAATACTTCTAATACTCACACAATAACCCTAAACCAAACTCACAGGAATATTGCCAGCTACAAATCTCTAAACAGAAGTCTCAATGAGATGTTCATCAATTCAATTTTTACTAGTAAATCACATCTATTTTACAACTAGATATTGAGGAAAAATATATATATCATGGATGATAACAAAGATGATTAATAAATGGACATACATGTACATGTAGAGAAAAAAAAACAATCGGGGAGAAATATGAGTTGCAAGACACATTCATGCTGCAATAGCCTTCCTCAATGTATGAGGAGCACCGATTCTCTGTCCTCCTCCTTCATGTTGGCCTCAAGTCTTGGCTGTTCCAAGCTACATCATCATCATCTCAAGAATGATAATTCTAGCAAAGGACAATGGAAAATTAAATATCTCGCTTTGAAACACTGACTAAAAAGTTGAATGCTGACAAAGTTGAAAATACCCATAATTTATTGAGTTTGTGTAATTGCGAGTTGGTACAAACAAATTGTTCTGAAAAGAAAGATGGTTCATTTTTTGACTGAAGGCAGTCATATTGTCAAATGTTTCAATATAATTTTCCATTATTTATGATGTAAGAATACCAATTTGAGTAGCAATTTCATGCATACTTGCATATCCAATGCCCTCTTGACAAAGAGTCATATAAAATGCGTCTTTGTGAAGATACCTGGAAGATCACATGTGGCAAAAGTTGTCATGATTTTTTTTTCCAAACATGTAATTTTCAATCAGATTTTATAATGACATAACTTGTGGGCAAAGTAATCATCTAAATTACAATGACAGTTTATAACATGTATAACAGAAGAAATTAATACATGGTCAATAATCTGGTCGCAACAAAGGACACAAATTTTTTATCCAAGTTTAAAGCTATTCTTGATAAAATATTGATCGCGACAATGGTAGTGAAGAAAACAGCTATAATACTTCTTGGAGGAAATCAAACTTAATATAAGGGCAGCACACAGGAAACATCAATATCAAACACTATACATATATTGCACTTTTTATTATTAAACATACGTGTATGAAGCGATATCTAGAACAAAACAAACAAAGCACCTAATCTCACCAACAAAAAAAAAAGATTTTTTGAAATGCAGTTCAAGATTGGAATGAATCATTGAATAAAGCAATAGCACATGATAATTTTGGTCCCCGGGTAGAGACTTGTGCTCATTTATGACATAAGGAAATATAACACTCCCCCCTTCTAATCACACAATGATAAGATTTCACTATCTAATGTCATTCTACTGGGGAGGAAATGAAATGAAGTTATTATTTTTCAATGGTGGACTGCAAACTACATGCGATGAAATAAAAGGCACACTTGAGTGGCAGAGTATCCACACATTTAATACAAAACCATATGCAAAACTGTGGCAATAAATCTTGCTTGATTCTACGCTGAAAATTGATACAATTTTATACATATTCTCACTCCATATATTACTTTATATATATTATCTATACACTGTACACTTGAATGCTATATGAAAGCCAATCTATACAATATACCAACTGATTCTAATATACATATACAACTGTCTCCAACTAATAGTTGGAATATTTCCAGATTAAACAATCAATATCTTCTCTACCTTTCAAGGTAAATTAACAATATGCATGTCAGGCTGGCTCATCAAAAACCTATTTGACATCTAGTACAAGCCTATAAAACCTTTCCAACTAAAGAGAAATAAAGAATAAAATATTGGTGCCAATGCTGCTGCGAAGTAACAAATGGACACCTTAAATGTTGAATTGATGATGGAAAATATTCTACACTATTTGATCACAGAGAGCAAGCCACACATACCCAACTAGATTTCAAATGAGCAAAAAAGAGGTGCACATCTCAATTCTCATTCAAGCACAATAAATTTGGAACATATGACACCTGACAAATTTTTCAGTGACATTACTTTCTGCTGACTGAATGTCTTATTAAATTTTCAATTTGTTGCTACATGTTGGCACTCTCTAATGGAGAGTTAGTAACTGTTAGTAACTGTAGATGGATACATAAACAGAAAAGAAAAATGGAGAAAAAGAAGTGTCATATACATCACTTTCACCTGACAAGTAAATCATACTTCATATACATCTCCTCAAAATGTTAATCACAGTTTTGTCCTTTCTGTCAAAATTTCCTCCCACACACGCACTCACGGATTTGGACTTATGATTTCAACCTGTGCATCTCGTTATGGCGACTTCCTATTAATTACCGCCCTCGCTTGTGCAGTCATCCATGAGAGCGGTTGGAATCAGCTGGGTGCTCCAGTAGAACCCAATGAATTTCTGTTGCTCCATCTCATAGATTGCCAGAGGGTGATACTGCATTGTTCATTATAATTGAAATGTGTGAAAACAATGCACACTCTGAATAATGCCATGCGATTAGGGTTTTCTAAATGACTGGATCACGGAGGATTCTTGAATTAAAAATACTAAATCTGTTTGTTTACTGCTACAGATTCATATCAAGATTTATACCTGGTCATACAGTATAAACTTCCCCATGCCACATACCAATATCATTAACTACTGTCAAACATGACATTCCACTAGTGAATTCATAGTACAAAGTGCAGCTACAATATTTGTAGACAATAATGCTCTGTGCCTGTGATATATCATTTACAAAATGCCAGTCATACAAAACTCTCTGGTCAGTCTATATAAAAGTCACATCTTTAGTCTCAATTTTTACACTCCTTTTAACAGCAAAAGGAATGGATTTGCGTAGAGGTCTATGGAAATGTTATGGGGGCCATAAAAATTAAATAAATATATCTGTGCACCAATTATACTGAGTTGCTCTTACAGTTTGATCAGCATTTGATTACATGTGTCCTTACACAGCGAATCTCATCATCACACTCATCATATATCAGATCTGTACATGAAATGCTTCACATGTATTTCTGCCCTATATTACACATTGGAGATGATTTCATATATCCACTCTATGTGCATTTCCTATTAGCTTGAACTCAAGTATCCTAAGTATACTTGAGCTTAGTCCTTAACAAGTGTAAACGGTGGTGATCTTGCCAATAGAGAGAAATTGGGATGTTGGTCTCCAGAGCTACAGCCTGACTGGGGCTGCAATCATGCATCTTTGTTGACTCATACAGACAATGCTGCAACTGCTGCTTCATCATACATTCCTATTCTTCAAGGGACTTTCTTGACTGTCAGTGTTCATTCTAGACTTGCCGAAACCTCTTCCGTCAAGATGCCATCTTTTCCTTCATTCTTCTCATCTACCTTCTTTGACAGCTTTTTAATCTTTAGCTTCACCATCCCTGAAGGGACAGCTTTCAGAAAGGTCCATGCCTCAAAATGTGTCAAGTTTGAAAGTCTTCTGCCATTCACCTCTACAATCTCATCCCCAACATGTAGCAGCCCACTCCTATCAGCCACGCCCCCTGTAAAGATCTTCTTGACTGTGATTGGCTGGTCTCCTTTGGGTGAGCCCCGCCCACCCTCTACACTGAAACCAAGTCCTGCTGGTCCCTTGGCCATCTCTACATCCTCTGTATCTCCTTCCTCCTCTGAAAAATAATGAGAGATTAGCAAAAGTTAAATGGTTGGAACACAAAATAAAAGTAAAAGAATTTACTTGGTGGTTACAGATTCACATGGTCAGAGATGTAGCATGACACAAACTGAATTGATATTATCACACCCATTCACATTACATGTTCCAGAAAGCATACAATTCCCCCCCTCTTTTTTTTAGAGCTCAAAGTCAAAGCATGATGAAGGTATTATTATACAAAAAGAGCAATCACATGGGATATATATTGACAACTATATCAGATTATATATCTCGTATATCCATATGTGTTATGAAAAGATGTTTCCTCGTTATTACACTACACACATGTTTCAGAACTCTCATGATGAGAAGGGAAAGTGAACCATAGAAAACGAGATGAATGCGACTAGAGGCATAAAAAGAAGTTTCCTTTCAAAGGCCTTTACAGTCAATCTAAACTGGACTTTGTTCTCATGTTCAATCATTTTATGTCTTACAACCCATGCACAGAATCTGCTTGAACTGGGACATGTTTATTTACAGTGGGGTTGCAAACAAGATACTAACTCTACCTTCAATAGCTTTGCACATCACCTATTGATAAGCACATATCATCTGTTTGAAGCAAGAAGGGCATTAACTCATATACTTTGACACAGCGTTAGCACCCTTCTGGCTCCAAACAGACGATATATATCAATGACCTCTTACATAATTGGAATAGAATTGTGTAAACAATATTATAAGGCAATGAAATTGATATAGAATTGGTCTCTTGAAAGTGTTTTCAGTGGGATTTGAGCTTTTTGTTAAGAGGGGGGGGGGGGGGGGGAAATTGCCATCTGTCACTTTTTCCCCCCTGAACTAAACTCAAATCATTCTCACCTGTCTCCTCCAGCTCTAATGGTCTTGCTACCACCAGGACTACATCTCTCCTCTTAGTCTTGAGCAGACCAAGAGCTTGGTTGTGACTTACATCCTTCAAGACACGCCCATTGACCGATATAAGACGATCACCCCTCTGTATCCTCCCATCACGGTCAGCTAGACCACTGGGAATCACTTTGTGCACCTGTTGATCAAAGACGAAAAAGAGATATTACTTTCAAATCCACTGTCACACATTAATGTATCACTCTGGATTATAAGTAGCTACAATGTGACAATGGAAATGTAAGAAGAAAAAAAGAAAAACTGAATCCAATTCAAAACACACTATTGGCAATGATATGATACATTCATTTGAAGTTGCCTGTGAAGCTTAAATTTATAAGGTCAAACATAAGTCGACAATATAGCTTAATTTGAAGATTTAACCCCCCAAAAAATCTATATGATACCAAATATTCAATTTATTCAAATTATTTGAGGAGGTGAGAGGTCAATTTGGTCAATCTATATGGATTTTTTTCTTCAAAATTCACCTTTGAGGATTCTGTCTTGTTAAAAGTTAAAAGGTTTATACATACATGTATGAATAACGAAAGCTGTGATGAATGGCGAACATTACATGGGGTACATAAAGAGGTGCAATATCTTTGTGTAAAAGCAAGGGCCTCTAAACTTTTGGCACAGCATTATCCTTAAATACCAACTCCTTCAGATAGGATAAAGCCACATGTCTACTAGTTGCTTATCTTAACAGTCATGTCAAATAGTCAATCAAGTAATTACATTACATCAAGTAACCAGTAACTTACTGTAACTTCTTTGACTTCCTGATCTATGCCACCAGCCACAGTCAGTCCTAGACCCTGATTCTCATCGTCTTTGTGAAGGACAATGACAGCGATATCACTGTCATCGGCCTCATCTAGAGACTGGTTAGCCTCCTCTATCAGCTTCTCCAGCTCTCCTGTAGACAGCAAGATGGTGGAGTTGGAGCTTTCTGAGAAGGAGCGCTCCAGGAGACCACGTTGCTGGAAACTGGGCTTGGTGTCATCTGGAGGGGAGAAAAGAAAAATGGAGGGCTTGGTTTAGAGATCTCTGTCACTGATAGGTGCACTTTAATAGTGTAATGGTTTAGCTGATACAGCAGTGGTATCAGAATTGGAATTCCATGGGTTCTATAAGGAAGCTGATCAATGCACTTAAATTATGCCATTTCATAAGGCATTAGTCATTAAGTTCCTTGAATAGGAATTATAGCTTTTGGTACCCTGACTTCAACTATATAGCAAATCTTAATTGAAGGCAGGGTCAGAGGAGATTGGAACTAATTAGAGATACCACATGTGAAGGAAAAAGAAGAAACTATAAATTCAAAGTAAATAGGCAGTTGGGCACTGTTAGTACAAGAATGGTTTAAAGTAGATATTCAAAGAAAATCACAAATATGGCAATTAATGTATCACTAGAAACTGGGAAGCTTATACAGATGGCAATCGTATAAGTTTTATGTCAACTGCGTATCTGGTGATTATAAAAACAACACAAATAAAAGCTCTTCTCAGCATCTGGAATATCCGAGGATTCGCCAGAAATATAGCGATGTTTTGATGCCGTCACACTCGGGATCGATCCTGCTTAAGCAGACGACGTCCTATAATGAATGAACGTAATTGCAATGCAATTATTTATCAAATTATAAAGAGTTTGGTGTATTTAAACATGACCTTATTTCACACCATTATAAAGGGAAAGTGAAACTGATTCTGATAGCTAAAACCGTTTGATTGTAAATACATAGGAGAAGGGTCAATGATCAATGAAATAAACCCCACTTTCAAATTGAAAAGCCCTCCGAATAATAGCAGGATGGTATTCGTTCCCTCTTGAAACGCCGAACATGCCCCGGTGCAAGCAGCTGAAAATACAATGGCGTCTTATTTTGTTTACAAGTGACTGATTCCTTTATTTTTTTAATGCTGCATTTTTCATCAAAATAATACCATACACGAAGTTAAGAGTGAGGCAACAGACTAACATTAAGACTGACGCTAGTGAAGGAAGAGAAATAAGTGAAGAGGAGATGACAAAATAGGCTCTGAAAAATGTGTAAGATGTTATGGGACATCGTCTGCTTAGACAGGACTGGTCCAGGGTGTGTCGTCACATATCTCAGCAGCGTTCGAGGAGCTCTTCAGCTGCTATATCGGGGGCTGTATTTTACCGTTTTATAATTGATAATAATCATTACTTCAAATGTTTCCAAGCGTTGAATTTGGATAACCTTGTTTAATTTATGCCATCTATGAAATAATAAGTATTAAGCCAATATTTAAAATCATTAACGTTCTACTTTAATAAACAAAGATGGTTATGATAAAGCATCAATATATTTAATGGTCTTTTCAGTCATCACATGTTTGCACATTTCCTTGATCAGCTGTACCCATTTCCTTGATAATGAGAAGGCCTTGACATTTTATTCACTGAAAATCTCCATCATTTCCAAAATTCCCATCTGCGCATTTCAACCAAACACTTGATCAAAGACCCGTAACATTTTCTCCCCATATCCCTATAACCATGCACTGCTCAATTCCTCAATAAAAACCTCAAAGTGCCTTGACATTTTATCTGACTCTATAAAAGCCACACAGCAAATGCCATGGCTGATATTCCCCTCTCTGTCTCTCAACTTGTGTTTGTTTTGGATTGCATCACACATCAACATCAGACAATTGCTACCCCATGACTCATCTAGCGGCTGCTTGACTCAAAGGTTGATGATAAAAAGGGAGGCCCGAACTATACTGATCATCTAGGCTTTGTATAGTTTGCAGGATTATAATACAGCTCCATCGATAACATATTGCTAATAACATGATGCGTCACTGATTTGTAATTCACTGGCCCAGTGACATTGAAAATGGATGAATACTTTTGTTCATCAACAAAGCCTAGAGAAATTTAGCACAATGTAATGTCATTTGAGTCACAACTTGATTCATTTTCCCCTTCAAATTCTAAGAATTCAATTTATAACATTAACGTAATGTGCAGTTTTGGTAAGCTCTTGAAAACTTTTGATTTTAGATGATAAACAGCAAGATACTAGCATAACTAAGCTCCTGTGAAGTTTTTTCCTCCTCAAGTTATATATTAAATAAGCGAGAGGTAAAAAAAAAAAATTTACAAACCGGACAGGGATCTAAACTCCTGCAACGGCAATTTGTACTAATTGTAAAACCTACAGGGGACTGTGTATGTTATACATGTACACAAGCTATCTCACAGATATTTACACTAAAATTAACAGGGAGTCATGGATGGAATACCAAATGATCTGGTATGTTTGTTTTCATATGAGGAAATATTAGACCATATTTAACATGTTTCTTTCCAATATTCTTTTTTGCTACCAAAATTGCACATGAGCTTTAAACAGAATAATATCACACCCTTGTTTTTAGGAATGATGCATGGATAGATTTGCACAATGACGATCAATATATAAAGTTATCAAAAATCTGTTTGATAATCATTCTTCAAATTCTCAGAATCCCTTTTAAAAAATACACACATGGCGTTTCACACTTTCACCTTCAGATCAATAAAGAATACAGATGGAAATAATTCAACACATGACCTGATGTATAGAACAATTAACCCAACTTGCAAATAAAGAGGTAACATATTGCTTTAAGGCTTTACATTTGTAGATATTTCTTTGTGTTGCTTTATCATATAAAAAAGCTTAAGTGACAAATTCAAAATGATATTAGCTGAAATGCCTCTGTCAAATCAGAAATTCATAACCTCCATGGTATGACTATATTAATGCACAAAAGATCAATATGTACGTAGTTCCTGGAGTGCAAAACATTATATCAAAATAAATTTACTCCAAAATGCCAAAGGCCCCAATCACTTTGTTCCTCTATGTGAATTCATAGCTAACTCTATCTTTAATCCTTATTTAAGTTATTTCCTGTTTTTTTATAAAGAATATCTTTACATTAAAGGGAGCGACAAGTCGCAATCTATGGGTGCTTTTACAGTTGGCTGCTCCTTTCTCTGGATCAAAGTTCAAAGCGACTTCAATTTATCGTGCGCAGCTAATAAAAGTTCGCACATTGACCCAAATTTGAGTAAACAGATCGCGCATTCTTTATTCCAGTATTTGAATCTAATTGGTCGGTTGCGTATGGAGGGATCGCGCGAGGAATCCGGCAATAACATTCCTTCGGTAGCGCACGATTGGACCTGATTGCATGTATCCGAATTTCCCCGAGTCAGGCCAACTGGTCAGGCCCATGGATTACGACTTGCCACTCCCTTTAAATATGCATACCTACTGGTTTTAAGACTGAAAACCATGACCTTTCATTTATGGAAAAAAGCAGTGTACCTATACTTTGTAAGCTAAAACAGAACATTGAAATGTGATTTCTGTCTTTCTTTAATCTACATAAGTTGTATCCTGGTTAACATCTGTAGATTGAATACTGGTTCTATTACATTTCAATATTTTTAACTATCATGTTTCACTTATGCAAAAACAAAACAGTGCATTTTAACCTAAGAATAGAACATTGAAATGTAATCCTCTGGCTTTTAATCCATATACAAGTTGTTTCCTGGTACCGACAGTAAATATATACTGATTAGATTTTTCAAAACAGAATATCTACTACAGTATTTCAAAGCAGAAAGCAGTTTCTACATGTACATGTAACTTACATGTATCTAAAAGAATAGAACAGAACATTGAATGGTGATAATGTAAACCGCTGTTATTTTTGTGTGATTAAATTTTCGCGCTGAGTGACCCCAAAACATATTCGCGGGTTCTTGAATTCGCGCTGCACAATTACTCACACGCTCTCTAAAATGAATTGGATTCAAACACGTATCAATCAGATGAAGTGCGCAATGCAGCGTCCATTCAAAACAAGCATAAGAAATCGTGTTAAGATTTTTGCGTGATCTAGAATTCGCGCCCACCAAAAAATTAATGTACCACGAATATTTCTGCATTTACAGTATTAGATTTTCTCTCTCACATACAGTATTCACTGGATATGAATAAGGAAGTATTAATTTATAAAATAGATTACCTAGTATTTCTTGGATATGATTGGAAGTACAAATTCATAAAATAGATTATTACCCAAGGGATGACTCAAGCTAGTTTTATAGCATTCAATTTCTTGAACCTTTGGAGAACACAAATATATGATTGTTGGTATTGCAGGTTGAATGGGTTAGAGAAACACTTAGAAAATTTAATTATGTATATCATCTGAAGTGAATTTTATTTGCTATATGAATAAAGGCAAATGACAGAATGACAAGAATCAAATAACAAAGGCAGGGTATAATTTTCAAAAACAAACCGAAGATGCAATATACTACCCATGTTTAGACCTACATGTAAAACTGAAAATATATAAGAAATAATATTGTCATTGTGTATGTTTTGTTACTGTAAACATATTTGATATTTTGGAGAAAAATTCATAATCATGTGCATTCCCCATATATCAACACAGTGTATCTCTCAAACTAATTCCTTTTACTTTTCTTTAAACATGAAAAGTAACATACATGTACGTATAGTCAACTCATGAATTGAATTGAATTGAACTTAAATTGGTTCAACAAGGCAATTATGAAAAAAAATATGATTTCAAGCTTACAATAAAATCCAAAGTCGTTCCACCAGTTGTATGTCTGTAGAGCGGGTAAAGTCTGCATAATGCTTCAATTCAATGGCAAACTATTCCGAGTCAATTTGTCTATCGTTGATCACAATATCCAAGTAATAACACCTCCTTTGAGCATCAAGTCTTAATAGCAATGTCAGAAAATTTCAAAACAAAGCCTGCAGACAAATTCACACATATAAATGTATCAAAAGAAAAGGTTTCTCATAGTCCCTGATAGTGGTAACCATGTATGACTGCACTACTTCTCTAGGTGTATAGGCACAAAAGACAAAGAATTTCATCAATATACTAGGTAGCTCTGCTTATCCTTGAACAGCTTCCGATAGTTGACTTTCACATCGAGCTCCAACAATGATGAAAAACAAAATTATCCTTTCAAATTTATAGTAAACCGAAGAACAATCCTATTCCAGACGACCCCAATGAGACTTTTCCAAACACTTTGCAAATCCACAAAAGATACTCCCTCTTTCCAAGTAAAGCCACCGATCTCTCCCCCAACCTTCAAAATGCCTTAAAAAGACCAGTGAATGCTGACTGGCTCGTTGGAGCCCTTTGCTCTGTTGTGTGCACTAATAACCCCAAGCTACTGAGCCCCTTCTCTTTTATTCTCTGACTGCATGTGCGAGAGATCTTCGATCAATGATTGCCGAGTTCCTGTGTCTCGCCCAAACTCACACAGCAAGGAGCTTATCTCGATGCAGTCTAGTGCACATTCATAAAAGTGTTTTATCTCTATTAATGTTGCATGAATTAACATGGTACAGGGTATTCCCAATAGACCTGTTTACTAAGTGATTCAAATTTATGGATGTTTCTTTCCTGGGGACCTAGTAATGAGGTATTCCATTAACCTGTTATTAATGATGAACTGCAATACTTGGAATCCAGTTTGCATACATTACTTGTTGCTATGTCTGACAATCCTCTGGCAAGCTTTCAGGTTGTCAAGAACAACCTTTGTTTCAAAAGTATGCATAAAATTTGAACACTTAGTAAACAGGCCTATTCAAATGTAGCACAAATTTTCAAAGCCAAAGGTAAATGTACTAAGCTCAGTTATAAATAAAATAAATTTGCTCATTCTCCCTCTCTAAAATTATTAGGGAGAGAAAATAATGTGTACTTGATTTGTGGATGACCACATTGATGAAACACTACAGAGATCATGTAGTGCATGTTATGTGTTTTCCCTTCTACGCACTCTTTTCTCTATCTACATATTTTCTCACCCCCCCCCCCAAAAAAAAAAACACAACCTTGCTCTCTCTCTCTCTTTCTCCCCCTTTAAGTCTTTTTTTTTATCACTGCTGATATTATATATTATTTCATGTATAAAGTAGAAATATGCAAATAAGTCATGCAAATAAGTCATGCATATTCAGTGATACAGGGAGTGGAGAATGTGCATACACTGTGTGCGGGCGTGCCAGAATCCAGTGACCGGGGGTAATAATATATACCTATCTATACAGCGCCATGAGCGTCGAAAGGCGGACCTGCGCGCTATACAAGTAGCCACTATTATTATTATTATTACTAATTTGTACCGTGTTTATGTCATCTATAGTTCTTTTAATTTGAAATCAGCACTTAGAATTTGCCTGAAGAAGCCATATAAGGTGGATTTGATGAACTATGACAAGCCAATATTGGTCCAGCGTTACTTTTTTTCAAGAAGAAGTAAAAGGGCTTTTAGTAAACAGTCAGGTCGCGGTGCAGCTTGCTGGGCAGAAATTTTCGAACATTTTTCAGGAATTTTATGTATACAGTATGGTATCTTTTTTTTTTAAGCAGCAAAAAAAAAAGGAGAAAAAAAATCTTCTCTTCCACATTTCCTTGTTTATATTTATCCTTTTAACACTTCTCTCTCTATCTCTCATTTTGTTATTCTTTGCTTTTATCTGTCTATCAATGATCTTTCCATCCTTCCTCTCATTACGATATCGTCTGTTTGGAACCAGAAGGGCATTAACTCCTATACTTTAACACAGAGTGCATGCCCTTCTAGATCTGAACAGACAATAGAGCAAGTCCCAATACTGTTATCTTCGCCTGTTCTCAAACTGCTACAGAATATTACAAATAACCTACCGTCCGTTATTTATTTTGGTGGCGTATCCAGGAATGCAGGGGGAGGGGAGGGGGGGCTCATTCCTGACAAACAAAAAAAATCATCAGATGCCTTGGATTGTCTTCTATTCTGAATTTTCAGACAAGCAAGAAAAAAAACAGTTGTCACATTTTCATGTTCCTTCTGTGCCGGGGGGGGGGGGGGGGGGGGGGCACACAATTCCCCTTGAAGACACCACACAATTTAATAATCAAAAATTTCTACCCACGAGCTGTGCCACGCCGCGCTGCGCTGCAACCCGACTGTTTAGCAAAAGCCAAGTAGAAGTGGGTGAATCTATACAATCCTACATCTCTCAATTACTTGAATCCTTCTGTGATAATACTAAATTCGGTCAAGTAGTTTGAGTCAGACTATATAAAGTTAAACCAAACTATATTTAAAAAAATGAAAATAAACACCATACCAAACTACAGACGAGGGGGAAGCACAGGAAATAATACTTTTGACGAAAATAAGTCCATTAATTTCCTCAATTGAAATTTATAGGTCAGTTTGCAAAGGCAATTATCATTATAAGGACGTCTTTGGGTAGAGTCCTGAACTGATTAAAGAAAGGCGTGAAAAACAAAAAAAGTCAAACACTGCCCTGCTTCTGGGCAAGGTAGTAAACACGGGTCTATAATGTGCCTTCATTATGTCCTTAATTATATTTTAATTGACCAGACAATAAGAGTAATGATGAAACATATCCTTCCATTTCATTGTGTACACATGGAAATAATCAAGAAGCTGAAGTTTTGATCATGCTTTTCCTAATGTGCACCAATCAGCTCAATTAGCATGCAATAATCATGAGATTAGGGTCAATTAGCTTTCAGGTGTAATTACGGCTTAATACTTGTTTGTGCATCCAACTTGAAAGGTACATCACAAAGAGATATTCATATAAAGAAGAAGATATTTCCAGAATGTAACTTCTGAAAACTATAACTGGAGCAAATTTACCCTCAATGGAAAAGAGAGAAGGACATCATCCCCTTCCTCCTTTGCAAATGCACCAACTGAAGTAGATGTGTGCATACAAACTATTCTATCAGATTAACAATCAAAATGACATTAAATAACAAAATATTTTGGAAATGTCAGGGTGGTTATCTGTCAAGCCACATTGGTTTCCCCTTGGTTTCCCCTCAGAAACTATTTAAAGACAAACAAAAAATGCGTTTCCATAGTGTAGCTAACTGATTGGTTTCAAACTACTTCCTGATGTGAACAAAAAAATAAGACGAAGGGAAACTAAAAACAGTGAAAGTGATCATGACAGTTTGAGAATAGATTAGTTTCCTTGGTCAGAGTGATAATGATCACGTTAGTGGGGAATTTTGAAAACAGACATTACGGCATTTAAAGTAGATTACCAGCACAGTGTAATGAAAGACAAAACTATCTAATAGTAAATTACATGCAGTCATTACAAATAAATTACTAATATCATCTAGCAAGAAACAATATGTTGTTGAACACTATTTGGGTGATCTATTTATATTTAAGTCCATATATATACACATTTTTTTGGAACATCCAAAATATAATTTCACCTACTGTGTAATGAATAAGTATAGAGGAACTTACAATCTCATCCTAACATTAGCATTTTATTTAACAGTATGGCATCTTTAAACCATGCATGAGTAGGTCTGTATGATTTAATCATTGGCTATCATCAAAAATATGACGACACAGCTCCCAGCTGTTAACACTGCATGTTCAACCTCAATAAAACATTTATGGCAGGCAGACCTCTCACAACAACACTGCAATTTTTCCATCTTTCCATCTTGTCATGATGAGGAAATTTTCATTTGAGATTCCTCTGTGATGTCTACCAAGTTGTATGACGTCAATTTTGTCTGTGCCATGCATGAGTGCTCCTACATTGGCTGAGTGATCATATTTTTTGATTCATACATGTAAGCATGACGACACAACTCTCAAGCTGTGACCAATTAGCAGTGTTCTACGATTCATACAAAATGCTTCAGGAAGTCTTTTTAAAATGCATGGGACAAGGTCAATTATGCAGGGATTTGACAAGTATTTTTCATGTATCACAGGAAACTTCAATTCACAACTTAATCTGTGCTGTACTTTCTGGAAGTGTGAATTTCAGCATTTGATATCCTGCAATGCTTAACAAATGGTTTCCCCCAAACTGAATCGTTTTCAATAAATTTGCTACATATTGTACTGGTTTTTATTTGCTTCAAGCATATGGTTAAAAATACAGAAAATTGTTGTTAACACATTGTAATAACGGGTTCCGCTTGCTATTCATAAGGACCGTTATTCATAAAAAAACGCTATTCATTTAACACGCGTTATGAATAGTTATGAATAGTGGTCCTTATGAATGGAGGTCCTTATGAATCGCGAGGTAATTTGTTTATGGTTTGCTCATTATTCATAAGGACTGCTATTCATACAAAACCGCTATTCATTTAGTCACGCGTTATGGATAGCGGGTCCTTATGAATAGCGGTCCTTATGACTAGTGAGGTTACCCTGTAACAACTAACTTTAAACACAGAGCCACATGCATGTACATTCTTGTAAGAATTAAAAATTTGGAAAGGCTCCCCATAGAATTGTTTTTGTTGCCATTGGAAACAAACATGCCTGAACAGAAAAAAAAAAAAGTATTATAAACATTATTCCAGTGAAGTTGTGAACTGAAACTTTTCCAGCTTTGGCTAGCCGGCCATATCCTGGTATCATCGTAGAAATACGATGCCATGCTGGTTTTACGCATGATGAAGCATGGCTAGACAGGTTAGCTTGTGAAGATTCACTATCATAATAAACATCTGATGTCATATAATGACGGTGGAAAACAGACTTGCTCCTATCAATCATCCAAAAGATGCACAGATGTCCATCTTTATTTATTACAGAGTTTTCAGAGAGTAAGGCCAAAGCCTAAAGATATTTTGAACATATATACAGATGTATGTCATATTTTGGTATACACTTTGAAGTTGAGTGTATCACATTACATACCCTCTCCATAGAGGTTGTGTGATAGATTAAGAGATAATAACTCCGATTTGATTCACATTTGAAATAGATTTTTTTTAAACCACAAGAGCAGATCTGTTTGAGAAATTTTATAAAATTCTATAATCACAAACCTCAGAATGAAAGGTGAGGATCCAGAAGAAATAAAAGATTTTTCATGGTTTTCAAAAAAATGTGGAGGAGTAAAGATGAGTAATTTGTACTGATTATGTTAATTTCTGAACTGCTTGCACTCTTTCTCTTTCCCTCTGAATCTGAATCATGAGTACCACAAGAACTGCTTTAATAAATAGGGGTGGAGTTTTTTGTTTGCTTTGATTTTTAATACAGGATCTTGTCATCTTGGGTGGTGATGGGGTCATCGACTTTGAAAAAACTTATGTAGTCATCTTGCTTCAAGAATTTTTGTGAATGAATTCATCTATGGATGCATATAGTAGCTGGAGGAGAATGACTTACTCAGTACCTACATGTATATGTCCCCATCCCTAAGGGTTGCAATCCCGATGAAAATCAATCCGAACAAGTTAGTGACGTCATGCTTTGGTTGTGGTTTTGTGAATGAATTTATAATGTCTAAGAGGAAATTGATGGAGACAAAAGCCCACACATAAATCGACGGATGGTTGAAGATGATCATGATGTACATGTTGGTAGCTCACATCATCACTTACATTCATCTGTTGGGCAAACTCAATAATAATATTCTCAAGTACGAGCCCCATCTGGTTGGCAATGACCTACGTCACGTTACGGTCCTGATGTCCATGAATGAATGAATGCATGCATGGTTCAATATGAAATCAAAGCTAGGAGATGCTAGCAGTGATCATCATCTAAGGAGGGGGCGGGACATATCCTTACATTGTAATATATTATATATAGGCCTACATTCTAAAGATCTTCACAAAATGTTTAATATTTATGCATACATTGAAATCAATCTCTACAGGCTTTTCATAAATTTATGTAGGCCTATTTTAATGATCTTATATCAATCACAAATAGCTCTACTAAATGATCATAATATTCAAAGGATATACATTAATACAAATGGTAGAAGTATATTGCTTGTTTTAAGAAAATCGGACTGACTGACTAATGAAAAAAAATTATCTTTAGTGAAAGAAATCTATCTTTTAAAATAAAAAAGTTATATACAGTAGAAAAAATGAAATTAAGATGAGAAAATTTCTGATGGTAATAAGTCATACACACCGTCTAGCTATAATGTCATATATTAGATTGACCTTTATACCACTACCAGCAGTACTTCTGTTGTGCTATTCACTTAAAGACCTCAGCCTGACCGAATTTTGAAATATACCCTTTATTCATCCACGGGGAGCAATATATTTTCTGAACAAATTTAAACTTCATGAGATTCCGTTTCCTGTGGAATGAGTAACAGCGTCCCGAATGTTGAGCCCCGGTGGTTTGGGCCCCGTCTCTGAGGAACGCTACTTTGCGGGGGGGGGGGTGAAAATTTGATGACGACATATCGTGTAGACGCACTCGGAGCTGTATACATGACATGTCGTCACACGTCTAGCGACCCCCTGCAGTGTTACACCATAGGGAGGGGGCAGACCAAAAAAATTATCTTTTTTATTTTTTATGGATAAACGGAGACGAAAATTTATGAATAACCAGGGTAATTATATTCTTTGTTTACTAAGCTTTACGTCAATATATGGTTGTTTTGGGTCAGGTTGAGGTCTTTAAGAAATGTCAAATGATATAGCACCTAATATGCCACATGTTTAAAAGATCAAGACGGTGGTGCAACATGTCCACACCCCCGCAATGGCTTAATATAGTACGGAAGATTATAAAAGGCTTAATCTTGATGATAGACCTGACATTTGGCCTGATGGGGGAAGGGGAGGGGGGGGGGGGAAGGGGAGGGGGGTGGGGGAAGGGGAGGGGGGGGAGAAAAGGGCATATCACTCCCCTCTGCAAAGCCCCATCAGGCATACATAAATTACCTTAAGTTTGCCCGCTGAACAAAAGTCCTAGCAGCTCGAGCCTGCGTCCCATCCCGCAGCTCCGGGCGTGCGATTCAGCCAAATTTTACCTCCGCGGTATTGGAAACTAAAATCTCAGGACTAACAGAGATATCGCGTGTGTGTCTCTCGCAACAACCATTGCTGACTGCAACGTGCCATTTGACACGTTTGAGTTTGCGACTTACCAAAATTCCTGATCTAAAACTGAAAATTGAAAATTGAAATTGGAAATACAGCTCAGTTTTTGGAACCCATTTTCCTTACGGACATGTTGCATAATTTTCAGATTAGGGTAGCAGGACCATCGATTACATCTCTAATATGTGATATTTATGAATTATGGCACAATTACGGCTAGGCGGCAGTCGTCCACGCTATAGGCTCACAAATTGTTTTGTCTTTTCCCCGTCTGGCTGCACTGTCCGGCATGAGAAAAATGTTGCCAGGCGTGTGAGCATGAGAGAGAGCCTTGAGGGATGACCGTCACGCCTGATGTGTGGGCTACTGATATATGCTAAGGACTGCTACTGATGTCCCAATTTTGTCTTTCTCTAATGAAGACAGTTCCATTTCCAATAAATGTCCACTTTCTTAAAGTTTTTCACTCATTTAAACTCAGGGCTTGTCAGGCTCATTTTTCAATGAGTTAAATCATCATGGACTGCTCTAAATATGGTACAAGTGTAAAATGTTTCAACCATAAAAGCTGCTCTCACTACAGGTATTATTCACCTCACATAGTGCTCACACAGAAATATTTTAAAAAGATGTGCAGTATATGCAATTCTTTGTTACAGAAGATATTTCATTCGACCTCCACATTCCCCATTCATGTGTTGTCTGTGCAATCCATTTGCCAGTGAAACAGTTTTCACTTTACCAAAGGGGCATTCACAAATTGTTTTACTGCCTCATGCCAGGAGAAAACTCCTGAAATGATCCTTTACTGATGCTTACCTTTGAGATGTGTCCTGTTAGATCTTGGGTTGAAGTGTGGTTTGAACCTGAAGGAATCTCCCTCTCCACTATCTTCTGAGAAGGTCGGACTTCTGAGAGGACTACGGATACCTGGTTGAAGACTCACTAATCGCTTCTTCTTCTTGTTAGAGTTATTATTCTCTGACATCAACAGTTGCAGTCCATCTTTCTGTGGTGTTGATTGTTTCACTCGAGAATAAACCGCCCCGTCTAGTTCATCTGATGATCCTATAGGTGAGAGTAGCCTACCGTCAGGTGATGTCGGCCCCAAATCGCTACACTCAATGTCCGAGCTTGCCCCCATGGGCTCTCCATCGCTGCCAAAATCAGCATTTGCCAATTCCACTGCAAGATTATCCACATAATCCTCCTCTTCTTCACTGTCAGCATAGCTTGATCCCATCTCTGGCTTCTTACGGGCTACCACAAGGTGAACTGTGCTGTTCTCAACCTGCCTTAAAACATCCATGGCCTTAGAGTGGGTGATGCCAACCATGCAGTTACCACTAACGTCTAGGAGTTGGTCTCCTGGTCGAACTCTACCAATGCGCTGGGTGGCAGAGTTCGGGACTACACCACTCACATAGATACAGCCCTCTGGTGTATCTGTACCTCCACAGATCTCAATACCTAATGGCTCACCAGGGATCCGATCGATCTGTAGAGAAATTTAAGAAATCAAATGTAAATGATGAGTCTGTTCCCCGGGGGGGGGGGGCACTCAGATACAGGTTTTATACTTGGATGAAAAAGACCCCTCAACAAGGATTTTTGCGCGTTTTTTCATCATCCAACCCCCCTAAACAAGTTTGACTTCGGCCAGATTAATCAAAAGCACCCCTTTTTGTTGAAAATCAGCGTTTTTGGACCCCTTACGCGGTTCCACCTGAAAAAAGGACCCCTTTTACGCGTTTTTTTTTGGACGCGTTTTTTTTGGACGCGCATGTGTACACCCATATACCTAAGTGGCCCCCCCGGGGTCTGTTCAAAGTCAACATTCTTGATAAATGATCAGATCTAAGTCCACTGCATTTGTGACATTAGAGTGATATGTGAAAGACCAAGGAGGTACTAGGCAAGCTTGCCTAGTACCTCCTTGGTAAGACATTCATGCCACATGTGATTACAGATTATATAGAATGCAAACATAGCCAAATTCAAATATGACACAATTACATTTTCTAATAGGCCTGGAAAAAAGGATTACAGAATGAAGTTAGGATAACAATCAAACTGTTCAAAGCATAACAGCCGATTTTTCTTCAAATATGACAGATTTTCTCACCAGAAAAGAGAATCTAAAATGAAAATGATATAAATGACTGTTAGAGAAGCATTATAGAAACATTTTAATGAAATAAAGATATGACTGAAGATAAATGACAGATATGATGAGTCACAATACATAGACATCTAAAACCTCCCCGAAGTGAACAATTTCATCCAAATATAAAGTCGTTTCTAAACCATCTTCATCGTCTGCTTAGAACTAAAAGGGCATTCATCCGTTTGGAGTATATGCTGATTTTGAAGTGTGTCAACATACATGAATCTCACAGATGGTGTGTAGCCAGGGGAGGGGGGGGGGGGGTGGTGGTAGGGGCAGTTGCCCCCCCCCCCCCAAAAGCCAACTAATAAAAAGAAGGAAAAAAGCGAGAGCGAAAAATGGGGACACATACAGTGCAGTATTGCTTCCAAATAACTGAAAAGCAGTCAGGGCGCGCGTCGAACACACTTTCTGCCTAAAAAGGTGCTATGAGCCGTTGTTTTTCTCTCAAAATTTGCTAAAATGTCAAAGCTTTCCTTTCCCGCGCCCACCCTCTGTTACATGTACAGAGCAGTATTGCGTCCAATATAATTGAAAAGCAGTAGGTGCTACGAGCCGTTATCTTTCTCTCAAACTTTGCTAAAATGTCAAAGCTAGCTCCCCCCTCCCTGCACCCACCCCCTTAGTAATTTCTGCATGCTCACAATCATCCCCTTGAAATTAAATCCTAGCTAAGCGGTTGTCTGACAGCACTTCATTGACAAACACCAATTGTACTCCGTATTTACCTTATCCTTCTCCTCCTCAGTAGGCACACACATGTGTCTCATTATGTCTTGCCTATAATGCATATCATAGACATCGCTAAGAAACCGAAACAAGAGCGGATTAATGGGTGTATCCAACATCTTTCACAAATTTCTGGTCTGTAAATTTGTGAACACACAGAAAGAGTGACTTAAACAACCAAGAGATATTCCTTTATGAGCGTGATCAAATTCACTGTTCTGCTGTTGGCAGTATGACTGAACAATAAAATGGTTCATGTTCAAAAGTTAACCATTTCAGGGTAACTTCCAGTTGGGAAAGAGTCTCCCAAAATAGAATCCAAACTCTGGAACAATGATGGGAAGTCCCTCCACAGTAAACATATATCACAATTCACGTACTACACCCAAACAGGAAAAGTGGTAAATTTATCTAGCACCACAGTATGAGGTGACACTTATTTTTCACTGAGAGAAAACAGAACAGGAGTATATGCACACGTGTCACGTCAACAGAGATTGTGAAATGTACAAAGTGAAAGTGTGGATACATGGAAGTATTTGTTCATGAATTGCTAAGAGAAATAATAGGTGGTGCAAGACTATATTTAGTCCTCAACAAATCATCTTTGATTTTTGATTAGCCCTTCTGCATTTGCTGTTTTTCTTTGAAAACATACATTCTTTACATGGATTCACTTTTATAGAGTCACGTTTACTTTTTATTGTGTGCATGTATTTTATTGCATGTTAATGTAACTTTAAACTAATATCTCAGTAAATCTAACCAGGATCTGTTAGAAAATTATGCGTGGGCTGTACGTGTCAAACAATCACGTCTCTTGGGCTAAAAATGAAGCCATTTGATACTGGCAAGAAGCCAAAGGAACTAGCATTACATGAAAAATGCACAGACATGTCTTACACATGTCTCGATCAGCTATCAAAATGTCAGGGGAATTCAAAATCTCACAACAGAAAAAGGAGAACAAACTATACAGTTTTGGAGGCTCTTATTTAAACAAAAATGCAATCATTACTTAGAATAATAACTTAGAATATAAAAAAAAAGAAGATTCTTCTTCCAGATTAACAGAAGTTTGAAAAGGATTAGGCTTATGCTTCATTAATGACAGTTCATGGGGGAATTTTCTCTTTTTCTCTCTCCTAATCCCCCACTCTATGTACATACAATTTCTGATAAATATTTGGTCATAGTGAAAAATAAGATGAAGGAAAACTTGCACAACTGAATTCTACTTTTTTCTTGGGGGGGGGGGGGGTACATGTCTACAATGTAGAGTGAACCATATCACTTTCACACAATGCTAAATAAGGATTGTCAAAATTTACAAAAAGTCAGCTAAATTTTGGAGGTCACCCCATAGAATGTTTGATCTGCTTTCTAAATATATAACACAACACAATAGTACTTTACTTGTTCATATTAATTTAAAGTCCTGACAACATCCTAGTCCACAGAAAACATTTTCTTTCATAACAAATTGAACTAGACAATACACTGGCCCACAGATCTTCATCCTCCATTTTGCAGTGGTTCACCATTTTGTTACAACAATTGACGTTTCGGACGTGATATACTGTTTTGGACGTGACAGGTGTTAACTGAAAATGTTTATTGGCTAAAATTCTAATTTGAAATGAGCAATAAGGAGGGTCAGGCAAATCTCCAGATGTGAACATTTTCTAAAGCTTGACTGCTTTAGAAATGCAGCTTCTCCCATTTTTTTCCTTCTTTAGTTTTCTATAGTTAGCCCGAGTTTGGGCTTTTGTTTTCACCATCTTTACCTTTTTAAGGACACCTAGGGAGCATTTCATGAACAGTTTTGTCAGTGCTTTTTACTGACAAATTTGCTCTCAGCCAATCAGATGCAAGGATTTCAGTAGCTTATAACAGTTGTTGGTAAAAATCACTGACAAAACGCTTGATGAAACGCTCCCCTGATCATCAAAAGAGACAAAATAACTACTGTCCCAATGAAATCAAAACATAAAAATTATAACTTCAAGACATAATAAGTATCACCATGTTCGTTAGGTAACATCCATTAACCATTATTGCAGAGGCGTTGATAGTCACAGCTTGAGGATACTAAATCTATGATTTCTCCAACTCTGAAGTATGCTGATCATTTAAAAAAATATATTTCAATAACGCATTGTTTCATTTTAACTGTATGATTCCCACAGAGAAGTTTGGTCACTTATGAAACCAAATCACTTCTCTCAGACATGGTTATCATATGTTCTTACATTTGGTAACTTTCGCATACCAGTAATCATTTTGTTGTTTACTTTAAATAGGGATGGTAACATACGTTATATATGCATCATTTTCCCCAAAGTGGATAGTCAAACAGCATTTCTATTGTAAGTAAATCAAGATGAGGTATTAGCCACTGGTTATCATAATGTCAAAGTTAAGAAGAGGTAGCAAAGTGAAGGCAATATGTTTCCAGGAACTTTGCGACAAATTTCACTCACGAAATATTCAACTTTGAAAGATTTATTAGACATTATCCTTTTTTCTTGTGTGCTGTGTGCCAACAAATCAATTTGTTTTTATAACACTAGTTAAAAGCATGAAGGACAAATTTCCTTTTACCAACATCGCAAATTATGACAAATTATTACTTTGCGACATGGGGTTTTTGCCCTGCATGCAATATTTATAAAAAGGCAATTTTTAAATAATCATGCCCAAAGTACTCAGATTTTCAGAAGTTATAGTCCATTATGGCCCGTATTCTGAACTCCGGTTTAACTTAAACCATGGTCTAAATGTGTGGTTTAACTATGGGTAGCCTGAAATCTCAAAAATTTGTTTACACTGTATGTTCCTTATGTTTACTGGATTCTGGTTCTCATGCTTTAATGGTCAATAAAACTATTGTACATATCATTCCCAGACAGTTTTCAATAGTCTGAGTACCAAAAATGCTGATAAATTGAATATCTACACATTTAGACCATGGTTTAAGTTAAACCGGAGTTCAGAATACGGGCCTATGTGTTTAAGGATGTCATTTTACTGCCACTCATGATAACTTGTGAAAATATTGAATATTCTTAATTTAATGAGTGTGACACGTTTTACCCTAATGGAACATTATTAGTGGTTTTGACCCCACAGTGAGAACATAGCAAGAAAAACAATCCGAACATAAAAAGCATATGGCAACATCAGAACAGGGCAGCAAAGATAATTATAAAACTATTGATTGTAAATACTGGGCAAGGGCACAGACTTCTTTCTATAGATTTATGTTTTGTGACAATTTATGGTTTCAATGCTGTAAATGGGTGTTCTCCAAATGACCATAAGTCCTGGAAAATTACCCCCCCCCCCCCCCCTCCCCTTGATGTCAAAATTGAGCTTATTATAAATTTAAAAATACAAGCAAACAACAACAATAAAAAACTTACACATCGACAAGGAACCATTCCAACAAGACTGGCCCAAGGGTACATGTGACTTTCATCTTCTATCACATGTGCATCAGGTTCTAGCAATAGTTTACGAAGTCTGTACACTATCTATTTTCTCCTTACCTATTCATTAGTGCGCAATAACAGGAATTTTGGTCACAAAGAGTAAGGAGCTAATGATTTGAAGACTCTATCTTTTCTTCCCTTGACTGGCTATTATATTGGTCTTTAGAAAATGATTAAAGCTTGAAAACAGCCAATTCAGCGAACTATTACAAATCGGCTACCAGGCACAATACCAAGCCACCAAATGAGAATGGCATCCTTTCTCTGATAAATCATGTTTTATAGTGAAATGAGGGGAGTTCACAAATAAAAGAACTTCTAAGAAAAGATGTGTAACGCATCACATGAACATATATATTTCCTCAATGATTTCTCTGTTTAAAATGCTGTGTATCTCCAACTGACTTGTTACTATGACATAAAATGAAAGTAAAATACCGTAAACAGACTGCCTACACAAAACAATCTTTCCTTATATAGGCAGACATTATGAAAATCATTTCCCTGGATAAGTATCACATTTATAAAATAACAGCTCCTCACATAGCTTTGAGTCATCAAGGAGTTATATTATGTGATAACTCCTTGGAGTCATGCACCCCAAAACTGCTCTGGAATGAAATCTTTTAATATATTGTCTGTTCAGACTTCAAAGCTAAAAGTGTATTAACTCTGTGTTAAAGTATATGAGTTAATGCCTTTCTGGCTCCAAAGAGATATATCTTCCTTTTATTGCCACAAAGATCTCTTTAAGTCACTTCCAGTGATTAAATATAAACCTGGAAATACAGGTCCTGTCTTTCTTATAAAAAAACAAAAACAAAAATCAAAATAAATTAGCAACTCTGTTTCACACATTTTATAATTCAATTTATGATTTTGGGACAACTAATTTGTCATCCACCATATTACTTTATATACTATCTATCATGATGATACCGCATATGATTCCACACTGAAGCTGGCAATTTCACCAGATGGATTGCAAATTAAAATCTCAACTCGAAACTTAAAGGCACGCAATAAATTACACCCTCCCAAAGATTAATTTCGTATTATGGAAGAAGCCTTGTTAAAAGTTGCACAAAGTATGATTTGTTACTCTTGTATTTCTCCTTTCAGAAATATTATTCATCTTCATCATCATTCTTAGTCTTCTACAATATTTGGCAATTTTTCACAAAAATAATATAACATATTTATCAAACAAAATTGAATGAAAGTAAATTTTGGGCTCTAGCAAGCTGCAAATAACTCAGGTTAGTTAAATTTTCCCCTCCCTTCCCCATTCCCTGAAACTGAGTAAACAAAAAACTAAAAGTTTTAAAAGTTTTGTTCAGGAGACCCTTTCCTCCTACAAGTATTAACGTTATATGAACAAAAATAAACACAGCGCTCTGCCAATCAGCAGAGGAGAGTAATTTTCCTGCAACTTGGAAAAAACCATAATGTATACTGCAGACCCAGCCTAGCTGGCAAGATTGTTATTATCAGTTTAATGAGATGTACATGTATATGGATGGAATAGAAATGACTAATGAATCCCATATATATATATATATACACACACACGTGCTCATGTGCACATTCTGTAATTATTAATGTAAACAATTGTGGTTAACATGAGACAGAAACCAGGAGTACAGAATGAGTATTTCACATGTGACACTTTACACACCCTCCAGAAAAGAATTGTAGCCGTAATTAGATTATGATTAATATGTCAATTTTATGGGGTTACTTTCTTGGGCATTTTTCTTTAAAGGACATTCATAACCTCTTCTGTGTCACCAAATTTGTGAAAAATTGCAATAAATGAAATTTTAATAGTTCCTTATCCACCAATGGAATGGAAGATTGAAATATAAATAGAATGATCATAAAAAGAAATAATCCCAGAAATCTTATTCAATTAGTATAAATGAATCTTCTGCTAGAGGTGTGTTTTCACGGGGCACGCAAATGATTCGCAAAGGATGCGAATGTCAAAAAATGGCAAAATCCAACACTCAGGGAAGATTTTCTCTGAATGTGTCGCGAAAATGGAGCGGTAAACCATTACTGCGCAGTTTGTGCGTAGTTATCACAACGTATGTGCGAATGTCGTGTGTAGCATTGCAGAACTATGGCCAATCAACATACATGAAAAAACGAGACTAAAATGCAAACCCGAGTTGACAGCTGTCTTGAGTTGATCGGTCAACGAATGTTGGATTTTGCTATTTTTTTGACATTCTCATCCTTCGTGAATCGTTTGCGTGCCCCGTGAAAGCCCACCTTAAGAGCCATAAGGGCACATGACACAGAGCTATAACACCTTTATTGCTCTAAGCAGATGTCATGCTAGATGTAAAGCTACAAATCTTTATCTCTAAAATTCTGAAGATGTAGAAATGTGACATGGAGTGAAAATTACTGGCTTTCACAGATGCTGACCATGATTCAAATTAAGTATTAATATTATTCCAAAATACTTAAATTCCTGTTCCCATGTAACCAACTAAAATTCCCATACTGTGCAAGGTACATAATTGGTAAAATCACTCACACCATTAATAAGTGCAAATTATACCTGTCATCACTATTCCATTAAAAATAAAACATGTTAAGAGCTTGATTATGAAGTGAGTCTTCTAATGAAGATTAAAACATAAAAAGCACACTAATTTGTAACAATATTGCATATCAAGTGCAAAATTTGTGAGCTCAGTAAACAAATGAAAGTATTGGTGTAACTTACCGCTTCTTACTTCTATTGTAAGATGTTGGGGTTTTTTAAGTTGAAGGAGAAAAAATACATCATTATCAATCTACCATTTATCAATATAAAAACAGCTGAAGCTGGAATAAAATTATAATGCTTTTTATCTTGACATTGATCAATAACAATCTTTAGATATATGTTGGTGATGAGTAAAAAAAAATGTGGTTGGAAATCACACAAAAAACTGAGGTCATACTTGTGGAATCTCTGCTCATAAAGGCTTATGGAATGACTAGAATCATTACTGATGAGTCAAATGACATCTTTCTTTACAAATATGACAGAAACCAATAACGAAACCAATCCAGAGGTATTGATAATACCTGTATCTGCTGTATCGGTATCTATTTTGCTTAAAATTGTTCTCTATCCGTCTCCTTCTAACTCTCTTTCTTACTCTTTCTCTCTCCTGTCTCTCCTTCTCTCTCACTCTTCTCCCTTTCTTTCTCCCCTGTTAATCACTTTCTCTTTCCTCCCCTTTCTCTCTTCCTCTTTCTGTCTCTCTCTCTCTCTTTGTCTCTTTCTCTTGTTTCTCCCTCTTTTTCCCTGTCTTGTCTCTATCTCTTTTACTTCTGTTGATCATTATACCCTCTCTTGTCTCTATCTCTTTTAATTCTGTTGATCATTATACCCTCTCCTGTCTCCCTCTGCTCGCTTTCTCCCTCCCCCTCTCTCTCTCTATCTCCCTCTACCTCTGCTCTCCCCCCCCCCCTCCCGCTCTCTCTCTCTCTCTCTCTCTGAACAAAAAAAATATCCCTTTTTCTTTTCGAGAAAATTTAATTTGCCAATGCCAACAGCTGTGCAGCACCCAGTCCCTTTTGTCAATATTACTGAGGTATAGATGAAAATCTGCAATCAGGGATGGCATTTTACATGAGACTCTATACCCCAGGCGAAAAATAGTCTGTCACATACAAAAATATAGCTCATTGAAAAAGGGGAATGAACTCTCCTAGCAACTGCTGGGCAAATATAGTTGGTATTTTGCAGGTTTTTCTGAGAGAATGCACTGGAAGACATTCCTGTAGGGCCTAGATGTAAGCATTAGTGGGTATCCCAAAGCTGGCCTGAGAGATATGCAGATTACTAGACATATCCATATTGATTTGACATGAAAATGAAATTATAGTTTGTTACCTCATCCCATAGCAGCCATTGTATTATCATTATTATTAAATAGTACCTAAATTATCATTTCCATCAACATCTAACACTGTGAAGAAAGGGGGTTTGAACAAAAAAAAAATAATAATATGGGATTAATTTTTCTATTCACCTAAACTACAGTACTAATTTATCCATGCAATCCCTAACTAAAAATACGATACAGATAGGACTATTTTTACAAAGATATTACTAAGGCAAAAATATTACATGTTTATAAAAAAAACAAGAATACCAAAAATAAATCAATCTCCAGAAAACAGTCTCTAGCTCATTAACATACATGTATGTGACCATTCAAAATATTAATTGAGACAGAAAGAGCAAGGCTATGCCATTGAATAGAGGGAAATATTTCTCCATCATTCACAAACACATTGTCAAACGACACACTGAATAAATCTGTAGTGAAACCTTCCTTAGCATACATGCTGCGGATTGGCTGTCAGCTCTGTGTCGATCATTTGCTACTTTCTCTGGCCGTCTGATAAAGAGGGGAATTCAATCTACATCTATTGCATACCTTGAAAACAGGATGTAAACCAATGGCTGAATTCCCTACTATTACTGAAACTTTTTCATGCCATGAGATATTGCAAATTTGAATGGTAAGTTGCAAATGTCAGCATCAGATTACAGTAAAAGATCAAAAGCCAGCACATGGGTCACTATAGCTAGCAGGGTCTCTCACTGTTATCGGATTAAGATGGAATGTATATGAACTCAATATAGAAAGAGTAACTGACATCAGGTTTGGTGTGTGTGTAATTGGGTTTTTACAGACGTGTATCAATCAGATATGATTATTTATGTCTGGGACCGACCTTTAACCTCACCATCTGAAAGACGTGACTCAGTCTCGAACCTGGGTCCGCTAGCTGAATCAGTTTATAACTTCCACTGGTAGCTGGATTACAGGCGAACGCCACAACGCCCAGTCGCATCAGGCTTGGTAAAAACATTCAAACCTGTTTCATTCCATGAATACAGAATAACAATTAACAGCTCTAAATTGATCAAGTCATTATGCTTTAGAGAATAGGCCATCAATTTATTCCACATGCATGTATATATAAACCTTTTGATGTTTACAAACATCTTAATGCTTACAAAGGGTACTTCAATGTGACAAAGGATTTCTACAGCACTTCTTAATTGATTTTCAAACAGAATTAATGATAACTTTTGAATAATAAATTGATTATCAGCTTTCTTCACTTTCCCACTGTTATTAAGAGATCAAAACAATGCTTTGCTATTGCTATTATATATACTCTTTTATCACTTTTCAACATAATTACACCCTACACTAAATATGATAATGTGATGCAATACTGATACATGAACTATTCATTACTATATCCGTCATGAAAAGAATCTGCGCAATTGATTGGTCCAATGGGCGTCATGTGACAAATTACAATTCCCACTATCCTCATGCAAATAAGCAACATCTGACGTCACGATCTGTGAATAGTAGTACTGTTCACGGATACTATTTACAGCGTATGACATCACCCACAAAAATTGTGACGACATTCACTTGCACTTATCTATTGTCATATGCACCGGCGCGTGATGATGTAATTATTACATGTTTGATATCATACTTTCTTCAAAACTGTTTGTGTACGTAAGTGTGAGGTCTACCTTAGGCCTACGGTGCAGATGATCATAAGTAGATAATAATAATAATAATAATAATAACATCACTGTTCTTGTATAGCGCATATCACATTATAATTTAACATCCCTATGCGCTTCCAAAGGGTTTTGGATATTATTACCCTGGCTTTAGCACAGTGCATTTCAAGGAATAAATCCTGCCAGGTACCCATTTAACACCTGGGTGGAGAGTGGCAAATGTGGATTAATGTCTTGCCAAAAGACGCTAGTGCCGGGCTGAGATTCGAACCATGAACCCTTGGATTGAGAGTCAAGTGAATGAACCACTATACCACGATACATCCACAATGTGTAGATTTAGGCTTTAGTTCAAGATAACGGATATAAACCAAATATAATACCGGTACTGTTTACATTCGAGTCTCTGGTGAAACCAGAGAAATAACTATGGTACCCTCGGTGATGTGAAGACTACCATTTTCCTTCAGGGCTGCGCCCCTCGTGAAAATAGTTGTGGTTCACGTCACCTCAGGGACCATATTTCCCACCAGACCCTCTCATGACAGTATACAAATCTATATACTATACTATACTGTATAGAGGTAATATAAATTGAATAGGTGTTCACCTTTGTGCCAAAACAAACTAATGTACTACCATGTCAACTGATTATCATTCTCATAGTTTTTATCTGATACATCTTTACACATTATATTTGTGATAGTAAACAACGAATTACCATACTGTAGAAGAGACCTGTTATATATGCTTACAAATATCATAAAGTACTGGATAGTACCGGCATTTTCAGCCCTTTCCAGAACTTAATTTGTCTCCACTCCGATGCATTACATTTTTAACAGTTCCATCACTATTTCCAAGTTTTCAAAAAATATAATTTTTCAATGCGTTACCAAATAAATCCCTTCCCTTTACCAAGAAATATCTCTAGCATATATACTGATAATTCTTAGGATATGTCATAAAGAAAGCACTGAGCACCTGAGATCATTCCCTCATTACACCACAAACCTGTTTCAACTAAGCAAAAAAAAGAAAGAAAGAAAATCACTCCCAGATCCTCCTCCTAAGGTCCTGAACCTCATCAAGGAAAAGAACCGGTTTCACTTGAAAACTCTACACCCCCTCATTCTATCATCACCTTCAGAAAAGTACTAAACCAAATCAACTTGCTCTCAACAGAATTAGAGCTGTTCACAAATGACTGGAAACTTCTCAAATAACTATTAATAATTTCCAAATCTTTTCTGGTTATATTTTAGTATTCATTATATGCAAAGTACCATAAAACCATAAACTTTTTGATTTGAAGAAAATGATTTGAAGAGTGTTCCAGATTTGCAGAAGTCTCATATCCCAAAATAATTGAATCAAAGCACTAGATTTTGTGACAGTTTCTTGCCTTGAACAGGGACATACATGTATCCTTGACATTCATGAAAAATTTATATCCATTCACGTTTATATATATATCCCCAGTTTCTGGTTTTAAAGTAGTATTCCCGGTTACTAGGTTAGTCACAAGCCATCTATACATCTACAAAGGCACATATGTTCTAGTGCTTAGCATGACCTGTTAATTTGATATGGTACATAATCTTGTATTTCCACATAACAGAAATGACAATTTTTTCAAAACTGTATATTTTCTACTTGTTCTACATCTGAAGCAATTAAGCCAAGCTGAAGCTACAGTGCACTGTTCTTTGTGATGAATTTCCATCCAAAACTAGCACATATGTGAACGTGTATATCTTGCATTCCTTTTTCTCAGACAAATTTAGTATTCCACAGGAATGTATAGTATCCATTTCCCAAAGCACAAGTCAACAATAGTCCCTTTATGATATCCAATTCCCCTTAATTGATACAGGCCTACTTGTACCAGCTTCAGGAAATGAAATTTCCTAACAAAAATATAATAATCAGTTCAAAAATCCTCTATTTGAACGCATTCCATATCATTTTTAGATTCTTTTAGATGTACACTTATGTTCTTAATGATTGACATGTTTATGCTTGCAGCAGAGCTTCAATTCCAGTATAAGTTGAGAGTATGCACAAAGGTAAATGTCAATTAAGTGAAACCACTATCTCATTTCTAATACTATAAAGTTGGCCCCTAACGTTCATGTGTGCCACACATGCTTTCTTTTGTGTGTCTGTGCACACAGTGTGAATTACACAATTGTAGTTCCTCGATCGATTATCATTTTCATATTTCATTGTATATGTTGCCCTTGTAAACAAGGCAGACATCTGAATGGACTCAATACCACTAATATCAATGATTACTATTCATCAGATAAGCCTAAAATGAAACTATAAAGCTTGCTCAATGTTGGTAACCGCAAAACTTCTTTTCAGCCCTAAACATGTCTGAATATAGCCTAAAGCACTACTTCGTGCATACATTTGTAGTTTTGAATATAAGGAAAATTTTATACTGGTATAGAATGTAAAATTTATTCTCAAGTTGCATTCGATATTGATGCATGTATGTGCACAGTTATCGATCTCCCCACTATCTTCCCACGACTGTAGCAGTTCTTGATATTGACCACTTGTAAGCCCTTTCACCACCTGTAGCTTTCAATTCACAACCTTCCGCTGCCACATCTGTTCTAATTACACATACACGCACAATACACATTGGATCAATTTATGCCTTGAAAATGTATCATTGAGTGTAACGTAAATAGAGGTATTCTAGATACTTACCCAAGCATGAATTCAATATAAGTACAAGCAGTCCACAGTAAACTAGAATCGAACATGATTTGATGCTATTGTGTACCTGCAGCTGACTTCACATGTATGTAATTCTTGCTGCGTCTGTCCGCCAGACAATATCCAAAACACAATGCTGCCTCCCTAGCTACAAAGCAGACAATACAGAAAAACCTCCCCCTCTCCCAGTCTGCATAATCAAACAATTCAATGCAACCCAATCAATATTATATGTGCGTCTCCTTATGAATATACCCACATCACGATTCCGGAACCAAGGAAACATCATTAAAATGTTCGACTGTAGAGTGCACAGAAATATGCTGTATTCCAATCCATGTCTCTTTTCGTTTTCCCCTCCGCTGTCGCGCCAAAAAGCAACATCAATTCATCAAGCAAGCTAGCTGCCTTGAAGCCAGACATGCAGGACGAGTAATATGCTAATGTACAGTCCATATGGAGAATGAATATATGAGGCCCCATTGAGACAGAGGGGCAGTAGATCTAAACATGGAAAGACATCTACCCGTTAAAAAAACACTTTTCTCTCTCGAACACTGGATTCACTACCAGCAGATATTACCAACAGCTCAAGCTCTTCCAATCTCATGCCCGCTGGACATAATTTTTTTTTCTAGCATGCTGAGAAAAGACAACAAAAATCAAGTATTCAGCCCTTTCTACCTCTCTCTCTCTATATGACCCTCAGAACCTTAGCAGAGTAGAGTGTGAGCTTGTCTTACATCAAGTGCTACCAGTATAAAATTTCATTTCTCAGCCAGATCTCTGTGGCATGATGGACAGTTCACTGAAAATATCAATGTATACTTGCATTATCACAGAAAATCAAGCAATCATTTTCATACATGTAATATTCATACAATCATATAAATGACAACCACCTTCTATCATTCTTTCTTTATTATCATCTTTTAGACCTGATGACTGAATTCTTTAATTCCCATACATGTAGGTTTTGTACAGAAACCACTCAGTCCCTGTGGGTACATGTAAATAAAAGATGAATAATTATTCTCTGCTTTCAATGTTATGAGATGTGTAATCAGTTGCCAAATTTGACTGCATAGCTATTAACATGTGGGTTGGGACTATATAAGGCATCCCTCCAACATTTTTTCAGTGTTCGCCCCCCCCCCCCCTTCCTTTAGAAGATTGTAGATATTCAGTTGTGCCTCCCTTCCCCCTCCACCTGGCAATTTCCCGTTCCGTCAAGTGATGGTCCCTATTTAGCTATACCCAAATTAAAACAATCCTGTTATAAAATAAGCAAAAATTACTTCATCAATAATTCTTTTTTAAATTTCATTTGAAATACAAATACCAAAAATGTTTCAAAGATGAAAAAGATACATGTAGTACTTTCTTTTTTCTCTCTACAACAATGTTGCATACTGACATCATGGTCATGTAGGCATTTATTGAGGAAAGCCAGTGGTCTTTTGCAGATCCTTCATTTTATAAAACCCTTGAGTGATTGTTATCAGGTTCTTTCTATCTTTTTTACTACTCTTTTACTCATCATTCATTTTTTTCTTTTTAGTATTAAAGTATGGAGAAAAAGACAAGGAAGTGATATAGCAAGCGGGGGGGGGGGGGGGGGGGGGGGGGGGGGGGGGGGGGGGGGGGGGGGGGGGGGGGGGAGATGATTTCTAAATCATGCAAAAGCTTACCAATAATCCAGTATGCATGGTGCTTTCTTTCAGTCACTAGACTATTTAAAGCTCTTTTCTTGTCAACAAGTTGGGGTTTCCCAGGATATATCACATGAAAGAATGATAAGAAATAACTTGTGACATATCACATGATTCTTGAACTAGAAGAATAAACAGAAATTGCATGTCCTGCTTCTCTTCTGCAGATACATAAAAGAAATAAAAGTTTTAACTGTAATGTATATTCCTTGCGCAATGGCTGCATACTCAAAACCGAAGTCGTAACATTAATATGAAGTGAAGAAGTCACAGAGAGAGAAATGCATATTTTCCAGTATCCAGAAAGAGTTCCACAGATAATATGTCTCAAACTCCTAACCAATGGTCACTTTCATAACATCACTAAAAGCTTCTGCCTTTGAAATCACAGCATTCCAAGATGAATGATGTAGTAAACGCAAAGTCTGCTTTATATATGCATTGCATTGTATGATACATTAATTGCCCCTCCACATTCAAAGTATAACATAGCTAGGTGTAGTGTAATGCAATGAATATGCTGAATACCACATTGAATGTGATTCAGAAGTAAGACATCCAGCTCACTACATCATTGCTTCCCTTCATCCTAGTTTCCATTGCAGTCTTTAACCCTTTACAAGCCAGTGCGATTAAGAAGTCACCCTTCTGTAGTATCGCTTCCCATCATACTAGTATATCCACAGTGATTCAGGAGAAAATGATATTCCTTCTATCTCATCACTTTCCTTCATCCTAGTTTCCGTACAATGTAGTTTCTTTTAACCTCTCACATACCAGTGTTATTGAGAATCATACTTACAGCATCCCTTCCTATCTTTCTGGTATCCATAGCAGTCATTAACCCCTTAGATACCAAGAATGATCAGAGGAGAGCCCCTTGGAATGCCATAAATTTCATTTCACCAGAGTTCCTCTGACAACATGGGATTGTTCCCACTGTCTCAATTACCAAATTATGAAATGCTGGAGCTCTGGGATGTGCAATGTATCTGCCTTGAGGCATTTCACTATAAAACAGACTTGATGCACCTTTCAAACCATAACGATTGAGAGTGAGAGTAAGTGAGAGTAAGGTAAAGACTATACCAGATAAATTTGTTGAGCACAACAACTATTGAGGCTCACTCAAATGAAAGCACTTCCACATTCCAAATAGATGCAATTCTACCAGTGATGAAACATACTTGGTTTGCAGCTGTTATTACACCACACACAGAGAGAAAACTATCACAGGCCATGGGAACAGACCTAGACAAATTGCATCCATAGCAGTAACCTTACGAGCACCAATCAACTATGATCAGGTACTCTCCTCCTCCAAATTCCTCAAACCTTGGATAACAAGCTACTGGATGGTGATAGAGCATGATTCAAAACTAAGATGATGTACTCATACTAAAGAAAGTGTATAGACTAAACAAGAAGGGCCAGGGGACATGCTCCAACAGAACAATGACAAACTATGACCTTAGAGCTATTTGGAGTTCAAAGTAAAGTGATATTCCGTTTTCTTCAAGTGGAATGAAAGTGGTCTAGCTCTCTCTGATTCTCATAGAATGATTTGCATTTTATTTTACTATTAATAGACTTATCAAGAGAGTAGATAATCAGAATGAACTGTGAGAACATTCCTATATCAAGATAACTGTGATATAGAGATATAGAAGAATCCCATGGATCCTTCCATATAAGGTAATTATGGCTATTCTTATGATATAGTTAAACATAAATCATGTGTATTTCATCATAACATTGTCAAATTCAACTATTCCATCTTCAAAATAGGGCTACAGGAAGCTATCTACTGCTTGAAGTACGTACATTCTTTCTGTTTAGACCTTCTTTGGATCTCCCTTCCTCCAGCATGCAGTCACTAACTAAATTACTTCATCATGTTTATTCTTAGAACTCTTAAAAACATTCCAGGAACAGTTTTGTCTGACATAGGAAAGAATGACACAGAAAGAATGACACACAGCATGGATGGATCCAACACCAGCCAATGAGTACATCTCCCTCCCTCATCACTCATCATATATTTGTCTGGATGTTGCAATCCAACCCTCAAACAGATGACAGATAACATTCTTCAGATGATGACTGATCTCAAATGAAATACTGTTGAATTAGCTGAATTACTCAAAGTATATATATTCAAACAATATATTTAAAATCTAGTAGGGGGCTGTCTTTTCTTTAATAGGCTAAAAAGCCTCTTTCCATATACACAGTCACACATAATGCGCTTTGAGCACTCCACAGAGTGGATTTGGCGCTATATAAGTTGCATTTATTATTATTATTATTATTATTTATTCTTAATATTATATAAGCTAGAACTACAAGTTAGGCTCCTAGACATACATGTACAGATGAGGCTAATTGAGGAATCACATCTCCTAATTTGCTCAAAAAGTTGAAGGTGAACATGCTTACATGCATGTCCCTGAATTCAACCAGCCTACAATATCACATGCAGTAGGAAGCTCAAATTGTAATGGATTTTCCTTGTGTCTGCTTCAGCTCATCTAATTACATCTCCCTACCTCATTATTAAAAGATAATCAGGTTGATACAGCATCTTCTTATTGCTTGGAGTCTAATCCCACACAGTGTGTGGGGCATACAGAAAAGGCCATACTAATTATTTTACACAGTATGGATTATCTACATCATCTCCATGTAAATCTATCATCTTCAATATCATCTTTTGCGTTCAATGTTAAGAGTGAACACCCCTCTGGCTCGAGGAAATGATTTAGCAATGCTGTCAACTGCATATGTTATTGACAAGATAAAGGGGGCAAATTTATGTATTTGTTTCACATGAATCAAGAATACATACATGTCATCATTTAATAAGTATATGCACTGTATACTTAAATTCATTGAATGTACTAGTAAGGGAAAGAGGCAACACAACTTGAGTTATGAACATATATGAATTGGATGAAAAAATAGAATATTTTAAGATCTCTTCATCAATCATTCAATGAAATGTTCAAGTAATATATAGGGCCACTTAAAGATAAATGTTCTGGGAGTCTTTTATTTTACACCACTCTCTCTGTCTCTCTGTCTCTCTCCTTCACACCTGCAGTCTTGTGTTAACTACAGTCAAACAATGAGGCAGAATAGTATAGATGTTTACTATTTTTTTTAGCACTCTTAAATATTCAATATTTATTATTATTATTATTATTATTATTATTATTATTATTATTATGCATATCCAATCTCCAGTGCGTGGGGATTCTGAGACCAGTATTTGTGTTTAAAGCCAGGTAACCAAAAAAGAAAAGGTAGTAGAAACCATGTACTGAAAAACCAGAAGCTTTTGGGTGCAATAAACTGTCACAAATCTCATGAGTGATCCATATTTGTGAAAGTTTCATAACCATGAAACGACTGAATCTGAATTACAACTCTAAATTTGCGCAATTCTCAATGTTTATTGCCCCAAAACAGGCAAGAATCTTTGTAAGCAAGCAATGCTCAAAATGTTTGTGTCAAAGAAGTTTCTGGTTTTACAGGAGAATCTTTTCCACAACTGATCTTGGAAAAAGATGCCATCTGATGACAGTAATAAGGTCCACTATCAAAAAGATATAGGCAACAGACATTCTTATGTTTCCAAGAAGAAAGACAATTTTCTAAACGTACAAAAAAAAAAAAAATCCAATTATATGTCGGAAAAGGAAAAAAAATATGTTTGATTTTAGTGATAGTGTAAATAACCCCTTCTGTGCCACTAGGTTTACATGAAATCATCATCAGTGAACTCCACAGGAACAACCTTCAAAATCATTATTGTGCTTCTTTCTGTTTTAGGAAGAATCTAAAAAAAAAATATTAAAAAAAAAACTTATAGGAAAATATTTAAGTTCTTGGGCGGACTTGCAGCCCATGGAACAAAAAGGGTGAATGTAAGATGGTGAAACTTACCCTGATTTCTAGCACACCTTCCTCTGGATCTAAACTGCTGAGAAGATCAGCTGATACATCATACACAGGACTCTTCAGTCTGGATGGAGATGGTGGTGGTATTTTAGGTAATGTTGGTGGAGACCTCTGCTGCTCCTCATCAATGATGTCTAAAGTCTCCTCTTCATCATCATAGTCGTCATCATCTGCATCGTCATCTGCATCACTCACAATGATCGGGGTCACAGTCTTGCCGATGCCTGCCCGAGGGGATCTAGACACAGTGGGCGGCTTTGAACTTGGAAGAGGAGGTTTGGGGGATGTGGGTGCAGGGGGGTTGAGTTTGCCAGCAAAGGTAGCAGACCCATTGGTAGAGATTGTAAGGGGTAGTATCTTAGGTTTGGTAAGGATGGTGCTCATAAGTGTGTTTTCTGATTTTGGGGGACTGGATGATGGAAGAGGAGGGGAGACATCATCAGATTCTGTTCTTTCAGTAGAATTAACTTCCTCAGAAGTATCACCCTTATGAGAAATCTTAGAGTGCATGCTATTGAGTGATTTGGAATGAATTTTATTACTGAAATCTCGCTGGACTTCATTGTCACCTTCAAAGGACACTCTCTTACTCTTTGTGGCTAGCCTATCAGAAAGATTCCTGCGAGCCAATAATGGCTTAGAAGGCACCTGGGGCCTGCTACCCTCCTCCTTCATATTGCTGTTGATGTCTGGACTACTTGTCACAGAGGGCTCTCCTTTCAGTTCATTGGTTTCTTTCTTCACAGCTGCTGTCTTGATATCTTGCCTCAATCTAGAGAGGGATGTTGATATAGCTGCTCGCCCTGAAGGATTTAACTGAGGAATTGTCCTCTTTGCACCATCTCCCTCTAATTTTTCACCTGTACCTGGTTTGCTTACACTTGAAGACAATGACCCTAAAGGTTTAGTTTCACTATTTCCCCGGTCCTTTTCTGTTTCCCATGTGAACTTCTTCGCAGTAAGCTTTGATATAAAAGCATTTCCAGGCAAGCTTGCACTTGCAGCAGCTCCTTTTGTTGGCAATATCAAAGGCTTTGCTTTAGCACTGGACAACAAAGGAACGCCAATTTTTGAGGGACTGGTTTGTGACGAGGAACTGAGAGGTGATGTGGTTGTAGAAAGCTTCTTTGGAACAGAGAGTCCTTTAAGTTTCTGATTTGATGATGACACAGTATTCAAAGAGTCTAGAATTGATGGCTTCATTGAAGATGGACTTGGCTTGAGGGGTGGGGCAGCATTTCTTGATGACAAGGTCCCACTGACCCTAGCTAAAGGAGTTGGTCCTTTCTTTGGTGACAAAGGACCACTTGTTTTCCCTACAGTACTGTCTACAACTGGTGATGATTTAATAATTTCCTCCTTTGATGCGGTAACCTCTGCAACACTTTCTTTTGATTCTGAAAGAAGAATTTCACTCTTAATATGTGTTTCTTGCAATGAGCTATCGCTATTTTCTTGGTCATTATCTGAGCCATCATTAAAGGAATCTGTATTGGCATACTTTCGTCTTTCCTTTGTTCTCATATCAACAGGTGGGCTTGATGAAGGAAGTACAGGAGGCTTGTTGTCTTTCAACTCTGATTTCTTCTCACTGACATTTGTGATCATACTGACCTTACTGGAATTGAGAGAAGACGATGAAGGTTCACACTTATTGCGTGGAGAGTGTGTTGGTGACGGAGTTCTCACAGGTGTAGGTGGGGGAGATGTTGAGCATGAAGATGAAGATGAGGTTCTCCTCTTGATAACCTCTCCAAACAATGCACCTCTCTTCGCAACAATGTCATCATCACCATCAGATTTTTCCCTGGAGCCCCACTTGTTGAGTCCAAACTTTGAACTCCCCAGTTTGGGGCTTGTGCGAGGAGATATGAACACATCATCACTACCGATCTTAGGGGGACTCTTCAACTTGATGTCCTTAAAGGAAGGTGTCTGTGCCTTGCCTTGTGATTGTGATGACAAAGATGCAAGAGACATTTTAGCAGTGGGTGATGTGGATACTGCAGGGGTCTTTAAAGAGATATTCAGCTTAGATAAGCTTGGTTTCTTTGGAAGTGATGGCTTAGCACTAACCATGCTAGAATAGGTATATGTATTCTTCTCTAGTGGGGAGTCAGAAGATGCTGTTACATTTTTTAATAGCATTTCAGCTTGATCATCTGTCTCTGTAGGTGCAGTGCCAGCAATTGTTGTAGATGATGAACTTGGACATACTTGTACTTGTTCTGGAAACTCATCACCATCAGGAGGCAACCGAGGTGACATTGGTGTCTCATCACTTGTTACAGATTCTGCCTGATCCTCATTGCCCCTGGCGCTCCTGGGGCTGTCACCTTTTTCAGAACCTGAAGAGCCTTGTGCCTGGAATGTGTGCTCTGCTGATGACACTTCAGGAATTCTAATACTTTCCACTTGGTCAGTGGGATTATGCCTCTCAGAAGATGATGGTAAGACATGCCACTTGACTTCTGGATTCTCCTCCAGCTCCTCATCATCACTTGAATCTGAACTGAAATGTAGGGCATCGGCTTTGATGAGTTTCTTTGGCCCACTTGGAGGTGAGCTACTTTTGCTCCTGGCAACAACTGGTGACATGACCTTGATGACAGTTCCTTTTCGGTGATCCCAGTTGGGTTGACAATCAGAGATTTCTCTCTTGCCCATATCACCACTGCTACCAGATAGTTCCTCCTCTAGCTCACTCCTAGTTTTAGTGTCCTCTGGGACTTCCTCATCATCAAAGTCAAGATCTTCTAGGTTGGATTGCTCTATAGAAGGCTCTATAGATGAATCATCTCTAAAGCCTGTGGGTGGCCTCATAACAGGTATGTCCACTCTCGAATCACTGCTTAGGTTGAAGTCAGCATGGCTAGCTTCAGAACCCATGTATAATCCCTCAGAGGAAGTGTCATGAAGAGCATCATCCATTGCAGAAGCAAAAATGTCATCTACCTCTGAAGCCAGGGGATTTGCAGATTGATCTGTTGTTGATTTGGTTTCATTCAAGTGTTCCATACTGGATGCAACACTTGACATGGCCCGTATGTCAGCCCCAAAGACCTCTTGATCCTGTCTGGTCCTGGGGCTCTGTGGTTTCGATGATTCAGAATTATTTTGCATAGATTCCTGTGTGGAAGATGTGGTATCGCCTTGTTTGGGGGATGTGGGAGTGGTTATTGCATTGCTGGCAAAAGAAGACTTATTGCTTTTTGACTGTCCATTGGAAATGTTGCCCTTCTTAATACTAGCAGGTGATGTGCCAACTATGGAAAATGCCTGAGGCTTTGAGAGTGGCTTAGGCTTTGGCGATACAGAACGCAGAGGGGTTGCATCTTTACTTGCTGCCTCAAACATATTCCTCCTCTGCTTGAAGACATCTTTGTCAACTCTGGAAGATCTGAATCTCCTGGACACATTACTCAAAACTTTTTTGTCCCTCTTCACTACATCACCAGATTTTGAAGGACTTCTATAATCAGATTGGCTGCACTCTTGTGATGATTGGGAAGATATTGAGTCTGTTGGAGAAGATCTTGGAGAAGGGATACTCACTGGAGGAGGAGATGTTGACACTACTGGAGCTGTTACTTTAGAGATAATTACATCAGCCTTGTTCTTTGATGATGAAATGACAGGTGAGGATTTAACAATTCCCTTAGCATCATTGCGAAGGAAATCTCTGTTAGACTTGAGCTCTAGAGCAGTAGTTGTTTTGACATGTATAGGCTCGGTGCTTGAAGACATATCCGGTTTGACTGTCATGTCACTTTCTTCTGTCTCCATATAGCCATCATCAGACCCTATTAAATCATCAATGTCTGTCACAGGAGGATCATTGGCCTCCAGACATTCATCCATGGTGTCCTTGGAGCCAAAGTGTTCACTTGGAGTCTGATACAGACTATCATCCAAGTCTACCTTTAGAGATTTCATATACTTAAGGTTGGAAGTGTTTGTTGGTGACTCCTGTGGAGTGAGGTATATTGATTTCTGGTGTCCACTGTCACCTTCATCCTGATCACTTAAGGGTTCTGTTTCAAGCATCAATAGATCATCCAAATCCTCCTCATTCTCATCAGTGAGGTCCATTGAGAAAGAAACAGTAGGAGAGCTGTCTCTTGACAAAGTATCATCCCCCATGGCAGGTGTGCGAGGGCTTGGACTTCTGCTGCGAAACCTCAAGTGCTGCTTGTGCTTTTTGTACGAAGGAGTCAAATGTGTGCCAGCTGGAAGACTTTTAACATCACTGACAAAATTCACTCTAATGTTCTCTTTCTTGATAATAGCACTGCCATTTTTCTTCCCTTCCACCTTTTGCCAAATATCCTCACTCTTGTTGTCCCATGTGTGGCTGTTCTTTTGGTTAATTTGGATATGGGTGTTTTTAGGGTTGACATACACCCCTAGGACATCATCCATGCGGGTATTTTCAATCCTCTTCCATATGTCCTCTTCACCCCACCTCGTATCCCCACAGCTTGATCTTCCACTGGAATTGGATTCAGATTCAGGAGAATCCTGAGCCATTGATTCATCATCCTCTGAATCTTCCTCTGCCCTTGCCACAACCACCTTTACTTTCAGAGGCAGGTTAGAGAGGATCTGCACAGTATCAAGGTATGGTCTGTTTTTGAGAATCTGGTTTGATACAGCTAGGATTTCATCCCCAACAACCATACCACTGGATCCTCCAGTCGCTCTCTCTGCTACCCCATCCGCCTGGACACTTTTGATCTGTACAGTCTGAGTTAAACTGTTCTCCTCCTGAGTATGCTGGATGTTCAGACCCATACCCAGCTTCTCCCCAAATTGCCTAGTGATAGTCAATACCTCCAGTCTTCTCCCATCTGCAAGGTTCTTGAGCTCTGCTAGCTCCTCCTGGCTGAAGTGCTCTTGCAGACTCAACAATTCATTAGCCACTTTCTGGCTCTCAACCCATGGAAGCGAATCGTTTTCCAATGTCTGGGCACTCACAAAGGCTTCAAACTCGGCAGCTAGCTCTGACCCGACCCTGCCAAGTCTCTTATGCTCTGTTCTTCCAACCCTCATCACCGGATTCTTGCTGTCCGTTGTACCATTCATCTCTTCATCTTCCTCACTGTGACCGCTTCCTCTGTGTCCATTCACCTTGTGGCCATTCTCCAGTGTTGTGTTGCCTGCCTTAGTGGAAGAGTGCTTGTTCCCTGATGCAGAGTAGACATCTTGACTGCTGGTTGGTGATATTGTTCTTTCCACTTCAGCCTCAGTTATGGGAGTAGACTGGTCCATGGTAAGTTCTAATCTCTGCAGCAATAGAAAAGAAGAAAACAGACTGGATTTACAATTTATTCACTGTCTATTCTCTTTCAAACAGTATAATAATTCTTTAATTGAATTCATAAAAATCATTATCCTTAAAATCCTGACATTCATATTAATTTCTCCACAGCATTCATACTAACAATAAATTATAAATCAGTGATACATGGATATAATGTTTCCAGAACAAAAACAATTGTCTTGTCAAACGATTAAAAGTGAGACAATGCACAATTGTAGAATCTTAAAGAAGAATGAACTACATTAGTGACACACACATTTGGAGAAAAGTACCATAACAACCATATTACATTATGAAATAACAGGATAGCCAATAAAGCAAACATGACTCTATCTGACCGTCCTTTAGACATTGCAGAGAGACTTAGATGACAAATGTAAATGCAATGTTAGAGAAAGTGCAAATTAAAAACTAAATAATTAATAAAATATCAAAATAAAAACACAATTAGAATAGTTGAAAGTAGGCATTCATAAACAAAGATGATATACCTGGAGGAAGGAGTAAAATGCAGAAGAGGAAGGAGTAAAATGCAGAAGAGAAATCAGAGAAAATGAGACAAGATACAATGATGTAATGATGAAAATGGTTTTAAAAAAAACAACAACCTATACTATTAAAACAAGAATAACTGTAATTGGCTCAATTCCCATTTTTTATGTTTTGGAATCTTTGTTTGACACGATAAAAGGAGAAGAATAAAACAAAATAAATCCCTACCAAAAATTATGTTTCACTATAGATACAAAACTCTTGCCCTCAAAATGTGTTAATATCCTGTGTGTAAATGAACCAGCAACAAAGTCCCCTGCTAAATTTGTGATACTGCCCTCTTGTGTTTTAAGTCTTTGAAGCTTTTTCTTCAGAGCTTCAGAACTGCAAAAGTCATGTATGGGTCCCGGGGTGGGGGGGGGGGGGGGGGGCACTCAATATATTGAGCCTTATGGGAAGGGCGTACTAAATGCTTATTGTATTGTATTGTATTGTATATTGGACAAACGAGTATGTGCCGCTTGGACGACCCCCTTTTTCAACGGCCGATTGCCGTTCTCAAGATACCCGAATTTCCATAAACTGCTGTTCTCACCCTTTTCACACGTTCTCAAGCCGGAAGAAAAGCGCTGTCTTTCTCCTTTTCCCCCGGCGCCCTGTTCCCTAGCTCTCACGTACGTACATCCATTCACTTGCGTGCGCCATTTATATATGCATGCACTATAGAATCCCCACATTAAGTGCTGTAGTTCCTTAGACCATATTTTTTCGCTCAGTTGGGTATAGATCCACCGTTCCAAAGATTTTTTTTGCTTCTAGTCAGTTCCTTAGACCCCCATTTTGGGGTTGGCTGAGGCACATCCCCGTCAACACGAAACTTGAGTGCCCCCCGGGGTATGGGTACATAGGACCTACTATTATTTTTAACCCTTAAGTAAATAGTTTTGTAAGAATTCAACTACATGGTGATCTTTATGGCACATATCAGGAGCATTGATCTAACAATTAACAAACAGGGATATTGTAATAAGGAACTTTTAAAAATATTAGAATTGTGTTTGTGAAATAGTTATAGCATGGCAGGAAATTGTCATTTCTTCTTAACATTATTTATCCAGATAACATTTTTCTTTCACATTTGATCAGCTGACCTACATAAACATTAACTTTGACTTTGCTGTTCAGGAAAGGATGACCTCAATGGTGTACAATCTAACAAATCATCTATTCTATCACTGTTCATTGGCATCAAAACCAGTTGCCATAGCAATAAGAGGTTAGTCAGTGGAGAAGGGGGCAAGCAACATCACTGTCCATTTGTTCATGATCAAACATATGTTATTCATTTCCCTCCTACCATCCCTTCTGGAAAGAAAGAATTCTATTGCAGCAATCAAGGGACTGGGGGAAGCACTCATCATGTGAATCATGAGACAACAGGAAATTATTGTTTTGAATTTTGAATTCTTACTCATCCACATCAACATCTCCGCACAGGAACATGGACAGTGGACTACTGAGAGGGGTAAATGTCACAATATCTAGGTTCCAGCAGGAGTTGGTGAATGACTATAGCTGGATTATATAGCTACACTGTACACATCATTGCGTGCCTGGAAGAAGGCACAAACAGATGCACTGATGTACATTTCAACTTTTTACCTATCTTTGTCCATATCTACACATCATATTTCAGTCTTTACATTGTCTCCATTAATAAGAGTGATATACATGTATGTGATTAATGCTTTATCATTTCTCTATCATTTCTCTATCATTTCATTACACTTTAAAAAGACTGTTAAAATCTGACAATTGTCTTTGCATCATTTTGCTGTACAAATATGATATAATGATGAGTGTCCTGGTTACACACTAAGTAAAATGTGATTTAAGGATTTTTAATTTTTGAATTCTAATATCATTATAATGAAAAGGAATAAAAAGTCTGAGTTTTATATTTCAGCTCTAGTTTGTAAATGCATGGTCATCACAGAGTACATAAAATTATAACAACCATAGGTTAAATATTCTGGTACGAAAAACAAAGCCATTTGTGTATAACTACCAACTCAGAGAACTTCTTCACAATATAAGCAATGTCATATGTGTATTTATTTGATTGATACTTCGAAGTGTACCGCATTCTGAAAAGTTGGTGACTTTAAGAATAGATATGATGTTGAACTAAAAGAACACAGGAGGAATTGAAAACAGTTTCACCATAGCAATACAACATCATAAACACAAAAGATTAAAGTGTACCAATCACAAGAAAAAAATAATTTGTGCACAGTTAGAAAGTATAAAATCAACCTCCAAGAACTTCATCTGGCATTCTACAGGTCAACAGTTAAGCAGTATGATGGAGATAAAGGATAACATGAAAATGTTTGCGCTGAACCGAAGTAAGAGTATGGTTCAGCACGAGCCCTAATCTTGGCGAGCGCACACGGATGCGTCGACTCGTCCGCTCACAAGTTGCTCTTACACTTACAGGGAGTGTAATTGAAATTACAATATCTCTTTATAGAATTAATATTTGAAGCAGAATTTTGAATATAGTATAACGACATGGATCCTCTAACATACAGAGAAAAATATTTTTTGGTGATTGTTACCCTTTAAGTAAAGTGCTGCATAAAATAGATTTAAAAGACCGTCATGTAGGTTTTTCTTTCTGATTAGAAATATTTACACACAAACCAACAAGCAAAGCAAAAGATCTACATACACTGTAAGGATATAATAGAACAAATTTTTTATATTTTTCGCAGAAATGTAGAATTGAATCATGGATTTCATATTCATTACCCCTTACTAAAAATCACTGAAACAAGCTTCAGTTCACTTCATTGTACATCAATATACAAAAACTCTTTAGGACATATTTTGTGTAAACCTAGAGGAATATTAGAAATCTCTGATATACATTGCAGAGTCACAAAGAAGTGAAAATGCAGATTACATGTTTGTAGTACAAGTAGATGTAACATTTAAAAAACTAAGAAAGGACAAAGTATTAAGCAAAAAACTTTGAATCGCGTAAGTATGAAAAGGTTCCAATAAAAACTCCACAATTACAAAGCTTTGAATAAGATGTGTTCAGAAATAAAGAGTAGCTTTGTAAAAGTATGGCTCTACTAAGAGAAAATATTACATTAAACATACCATAGGTGCCCATGATACTTGTTTGATGGGCTTTGCAATGTTAAGTTTATGAGTGAAAATTAGTAAGGTTGAAAACAAAGAAGTAATTAAAGTTATATGGTAAAAATGAATGTTAGTTAATATGAGTAAAGCCCACCGCACACTATACGATCGGTCTACGATCCAATTTTGAAAGAAAATGTTATAGCATTAGATATAAACAGTTAAACACATAAAATATGTTTTATTGAGATTCTGAATAGTTACATAGATAGAAAAATCAAAATTACGGCCTATTATGAGCTTTCTAGTCGGAGGAAAGGCCAAATTGGTTCCGAATCGTAGTGACGTCAAAGCAGTCCTGCGATTGTCTACAATTTGAAACTGATTTGGCTCTTATTCCGGATATAAGGCTGACATCGCACCAAATTCCTATGTTGAGTATCTATATCATTGTTCAGAACCTGAATCAACCTGAATCAGGTAGCTTTCACTTATTAAACTGCCTATATTTAATGATATTGCGATTTATTTCTAAAATCGGATCGTAGACCGATCGTACAGTGTGCGGTGGGCTTAAGAAATATCTTTTTGGCTATGCCATGAATTGGAATATCTTTTTGACATTATGCCTGTTTGATATGATTGGAGAGAAAAAAAAAATCTTCTTATTGAAAATATTCCACTATCTATCACATCAGAAATATTGGTTTAATAAATATATGTAGACGTGGTATGTTTGGAGCCAGAAGGGTGTTTTAAAAGTCCTATCATTTGTACAGAGTTAAGGCCCTTTTGGCTCCAAACAGACAATATTTCTTTACAAACTAAGCTCTACCTTATTGCCCTGCACAACACGTCTCCTTCCTATTTAAATAATTAAATTAAATCAGGTTTTTTTTCCCCACAAAATTCAATAATCTCAAACTATGCCAATACATTCATCATAACAGATATTAGGCAGTATATTAAATAATTCTGTATCTACATGTAGATACAGCACAGTATTTCACTTCTGCATAAGTTCTTAACCCCCAAAACCCATCAATTAATGTCCATTTAGTTTCTATGCACAAGTGTTTGTTAATAATTACAAACTGAATAATCTGGAATATAGACTACTGTATATGCTGTATATTTTGCGAAAGTAAACAATTTTCTTTTCAATTTTCTCGCATCCATGATAGCAAAAATAACAATGAGGTATCCCGTTCACTAAGAGCAAAAAGAATTTGGTAATTGATCCCCTTCAAAAAAGAATGTTGCATCAATAGAGCATAATGAAGGTATGACTGTGATCACACAAAACTCTTACCTTACTCCCTTTTCTCTTGTCACTGTTACTTCTCTGATACTCTGCTAAAGAGAAATCTGAAAAAGAATGGAGAAAAAGTAAGAACACAAAGGGGAAAAAAGATGAAATTAGCAACAGAAGAGAACAGAAAGAGAGCATAAAAGTCATAGGTATCATTGAAATCTTTGGCTAAGACCCAAGCTGGTAACGCAGTGGCATGAATCATTGAAACAAATATAGGTTTAGTAATTAGTGCCATGACTAGTACGAAATCATACCATTAAATTCAAGCACCTTGATATTTCTATTAGAAGTCCCCCTAACCTTAATATACATTCAATATGTGCCTTGTAAATGCGCTAAACTCTACAGATAAAAAAAGGACATTTCTACCACAATTGTACAAGGCTTCATTTAGCGTGTATCATTTTGCAATAAATTATTCAATGACACCCTTATTATATCTCAAGGAATATGTACATTAGCTGACAGTGTAGGTTAAGATCCACACTTAATGGTTAAGTAGTTTTCCTGGAAAATAAAATAGAAACACCATAGGAAAGTAACTAAATATATATTTTGGCACTACTAGAGAGAATAAGAGATGAAAAATGTAAATAACAGAAGTTAAAATTTATTTCAATGGTGTTTTCAGCAGAAACATACCACCTAATTCTACCTATTAAAATCAGCTCAAGTTTCCTGTAAAAAAAAATCATCCTGAATTTTGCATTTTATATCATAGAGAGCCGAGTTCTTTCCCCTTTGTAACTTGTACAACATCTAATGGCACCTTACAGGTTCTATAAAAGTAAATGCATTCTAAACCTGATTCAAGTACTCAACATCAATTTGTTAAACAGGAACGAGCTATGTTGCATGATTTTATTTCAGGATACACCAACTTATAAATAGTCAAACATTGGCCCTCACCAGCCAATTATATCCTTTCTGAATAAATGACATACATGATTAGCCAATGGACATTCATTGTCCACCATAATTACCATTTAAAAATGCTCAGCCTGAAATACATGGTATACATGTAGGTCATAGGTGTAAATATATTTTATTAAAAGTTTTATAGTCATGTATATGTTTATAACTTCTTGTAAACGTTTGCACAGTAACATGAATATAAATGCACAAAGTTATCTGCCTGCCTAAACATTACCGGTAAACTTTTTTAAATTGACGATGGATAAAATTGTCCAAAACATGATATGCCAGATGTCTTTTTTAAACATGCTGTAAAATCTCCCTATACTAAAATTGCCAGTATTCATCAGAACTCTGCTCATAATTATGAATTCTCAAAAGAGAAAATCCATCCTGACATCTACAACAGAAGAAAAAAAAGATAGCTGCACTTAGAGAAAATCTGATAATTTAGTCAATTTTAAGTGTTTGAGAGCAATCATATCAAGCATTATAGATGACAACTTTATTCGCATTCTGTAAGAGAATATGACATTTTGCACATTAAACTGTTTACATTTCCAATTTTCTCCACATATTTAATCAATTTCTGAGCTAGCCTGAGGTATAATACTCTCAAACATGTTAAAAGTCTGTTCCTTTATCAATAATCAAGAAAGTTGGTATTTCTTTTTACAACTTTGTGTATAACACAAATGGCGGATAGCTAGCTCAAATATGACATGGCAGCAAGACCTAGTGCCTGTACCTTTGCTAGAAGCTGTTGATCCACATGACATGGCTGATGGAGACATTGACCCTGCTCCTTCTTTCTCTTCCTCATCGTCATCGTCATCCTCCTCCTCCTCATCATCCTGGCAATCAGCGACCTTCTCATAGCAAGGCTCTAGCTCAGCAGAGGTTGACAGCTGCTTGGAACGAAGATATTTCATCTCAGCCTCACAGTCCTATTGTATCAGATGATGAAAGAAATCATCATGACAAAAGTATGAAAAAGTATGAATATGGATGCTGAATCTTTAAATCTAGTTATCCGCTATTAAAATAGGACATCTTGCTACAGTGCTTGAGGTGAAGAATAATCAAAAAATATTTGTACCTCTCTTTTTCTATAAAATGTATGTTAATCCTTTTTATTTTTTAAATGTGCTCCACTTAACTTTGATAGAAGTTTTTTTTTAATACAATAAATGTTGTGATGCATACATTCACATGTGCATAAAATAGCAACCGTGGAGAGATTTATCAACAGTAACAAAGATGGATATCAACACCCCCCCCCCCCCCCCCCCCCCCCCGGATATCATTCTTTTTAAGATAATGCACAACTTTCCATGTAAGATAAGTGAGAAAAAAATTACAAAAACAAAAACAGAAATCCATTCTACTACACAAACAGATGCCTAATAAAACACCAAGGCAGAATGGTTTCTTTTTATAATATATTTAATTGACTACCTATTCCTTACCATATACATGTGTATCTTGTAAGAGCAACATTCATTACAGCATTTACATCTAATCTTTATTGTACACCTTTTTTAACCCGAGATCATTTTATCTTCATATATCATGCCATAACATGTTATTCATTCTTTTCTTAAAAGGTTATAACAGGATCACATGAATAAATCAAGATGTATACCATTGTATCACCATAGGGACATTGAATAGGACCCATGCATATTGTACCAGGAATACCAAAATATAAAAAACACAATTTCACATAAAAAATATAAGGAAATAATGGTTAATAAATATATGTTCGTCTGATAACAAACATGTAGAGTCATGCTGAGCAAATTTCCCAAAGTTGGAACAGGAAGGATGGTGTTTGGGAGGGGGCGAGGGAGGAGGAGGGGGTGGATTAAAGGGTTTCATATATCCTTTATATTGCATAGGGGGTACTAAGGAAACCATAGGACGGGTTTAGGATGAGATAATGGCTAACAGGTTCTGCTATTATCAGATATACATGTATGTGCAACATGATATATAGACTAATCATTAGAAATCAATACAACATATACACATTTTTAAAGTCAGGGAAATGCATGGGAACATAATACATTTCATATATGGGTTAAAATAGCAATTGAAACCAGACAGAGATTGGATTACTGGATAAGAATATATCCTATAACCAGTGAACATAATTTGCTTCAGCAGGAAGGGGCTGCAAACAGAAACTATCAATGTTGAAGATATTTCTCACAGAACTTACCAGTTTTGTCAGCTAGATGTCAAGGGTATGCAATACAATGTCAGGGAAATGATAAGCTTGTGACTTTTTCAATTAATCTCTACTCTCAAAAATGGAATATATCATGAATAAAATAATGCTGAACCCAGGGACATCATTATGTGATATCTGTTAGATATGAACAGAATATGTTTATATATTTGAATATCAGTAATCTAATATTTTAATTTTAAACAAATTATAGGCGCTGATATTCTGTTCTCAGAAAAACTCAAACTTTAATAATCAATTTGCATGTCTCGAGTTAAATTGCAGTAAGACAGAGTTCCTTCATGTATCATCCTGGTTTAAACACATGTCCCCATTCTTTCATTTGGATCTAGATAGAAAGCATATTTAAGCTATCAAACCATTTAGAAATCTTGGGGTAACTTTTGACAATAAGCTAACTTTTCAGAATTTTGTCACACAAAAATGTCGCGCAGCTTCATTTGCACTACAAAAAAGTGGTAAAATTTGTGAATTAATCGACAGAAGTACAACAGAACATTTGGTTTATGCTTTTGTGTCATTTTGATTTGTGCAATAGTCTCCTTTTTCAGTTACCACTTCACCAAATTCAAAGACTACAAACTATCCAAAATTCAGATTAGTCACACGTACTGAGAAACATGATTCAATATATCCCGTCTTACGCAATTTACATTGGTTACCAGTCCAGTCTCGCATCGACTAGCTCCTTCTTTATCTAAATGACTTACTCACTGCATACAGACCAACAAGAAATCATGTAAAAAGAATTTGTTTATTGTTCCTCCTATTCATACAAAGACATACAGTCTTTGCTGCCCCACTTTCATAGAATAGCCTCCCCAACTCTCTTAGAAACATTAATACAATAGATACGTCAAAGTATGCCCTTACAATGCACTTATTTCAATCGTTAAACAGACAAAAGGAACTCGGTAATACCTTAGTTTCTCTTTGCTTTGCTTTTCTTTTTCTTCCTAAGCATATGGAGACATACTTATGTAATGTGATATGCGCTATACAAGAATGTTTTTTTATTATTATTATTATTATGATGTTCTTCTTGTAGAACTTGTAATCATGTTTATTTCCTATGCAGCACTTATATATTCACACACAACTCAATTTTACAATTCCAACAAGAAGAAAAAAGTTCCAGCATCATGTATACACATGAATAATTACCATAATATCTCCCGTCATCTCATAGAATTCTACGATCATTTGAAAAATATCTTCCTCCTGCATATCCATGGTGAACATAATGTAAATGTACTGAGCAGACTTTGAAGTACCTCAATGTGGATCAACTTAAATAATGTAATGGAATGGAAGGGGGAGGGGGCCGGGCTTAACAATGCTAGGTGAAAGACTCTTCTAACAGGAAACAAATTGATTATGTATTCTTTCTACTTATTTCGGAATCGTTTTCCCAATTCTGGAAATAAGCCAAGAATAAAAGAGAGACAATACAGGTGAAATGAAGTAAGGTTATCCCTCTTAGAAAAGTAAAGTGGTTAGATATTGATTGATTTTTCTTGTCATGCTAAATCCTTTTTAATCCTCAAACTATACACAGTCCTTTTTTTCAATTTACATATGTACATAGTATTTTGTTTCAACAGTTGTCAGATATTGTTTCCATTGCCACTTATTGTATTCTTTCACTTTTTCCATGCATTGTTTACATTTCCTTTCTGATCACTGTTTTCTCTCAACTGATGAAAACATCTGAGAAAGTGCAATCAGGCATTCCATTTACAAGTCATCTCACTTCAAATTGAGACAATGGAAAGTAACTGTTATATAGACACATAATTGTATGGTACAAGGAACATGATCAATGTACCAATTGTGACCCGCTGCCTCAAAACCTACATTAAGTCGCACGGACCACAACGTAGCAAACAGCCCAAAATAGTAAATTTGCCTGGATCAGTTGATTTTCTGTTTTTGATAGAAATGGGTAGTTTCATTATCATTCTATCATGTCTCAAGTTTGTGAGTCGTAATTCGACTTAGAAATATGTTTTTGGGGCATTTTAAAATGACTCCTTTTTTTCACCTGTCGAGCTAATGAATGTTCGGAGAGCTTTTGTAATACTTTCATTCAATGCCAAATAAAGGTATTAAATTGATTTTTGGAGTGAGTAATGAATAGGTCCTCCTGGAGCAAAATTCAGCCTAATCTGATAATCCCTTCATACCCATTGCTACAGCCATTTGAATACCCAGTTTTACTTTGGCGCACACAGAGAGCGAAGGTTTAGCACTCTTTTGTTCCGAACTTAAAGGCCAAGTCCACCCTAACAAAAAGTTGATTTGAATAAATAGAGAAAAATCCAACAAGCATAACACTGAAAATTTCATCAAAATAGGATGTAAAATAAGAAAGTTATGGTATTTTATTAAAAGTTTCGATTAATTTCGCAAAACAGTTGTATGCACATCCTGCTCAGTATGGAAATGAGGGAACCAGTGACGTCACCCACTCACTATTTCTTTTGTATTTTATTATGTGAAATATAGAATATTTTAATTTCTGCAGATTTCACAATTAGGAAGCTCTCACTGAATTGCGTATAAGTTGCAACAATGGCAATTACACATGTTCATCGAGGAATCAAACCTTGTTTCACATTATAACAAGGAAAAATTAAAATATTTCGTATTTTCATTTACCAATAAAATTTTGCTCTTTACAAACTACAAACATCAAAATCTAATAGGCTTCATAAAGTGCACATACATGTAGGTTTTACATCCAGTGTCATAAACTTACCAGAGCGTTGGAGTAGCGGGCTATTTTGAGTGTGACAGGTCCAGGTTGTAAATTGCCAAGAATCTTCTGAGCTTCCGTGAGGCTGACATTCTTCAGGCTCTGACCATTGACTGCAAGAATCTGGGCTCCAATGCTGTATAATATCACCAAGAAATGAAGAAAGATTTTAATCCCACATCCATGATTTAACCCAGTGGAAACAACTTTAGTTTTGCTTAACATCTATTTCCAACAGGTTTCTTCCCAACTTATCATGAGCATACTTTTCAGCAGGTTGAAGACTAAAATATTTATCACTAAACAGCTGCTGCATGATGACAAACCGAAGTACATGTACTCAAATCCCATTTCTTGACGCCTCAAAAGATTACAATCACTGGCCGGACATATATCCACAACTAGCATAAATAACATGGAATTCATTATTGTATAACAGGTGTAATCAAACATCACAGGTGAACTGAGGAGTTAATAACCCAGGCCACTGAGAAAAAAAAATTCCCCACTGCATTGATACCACTTGATTTTGGTATAACATGCATTTTCTTGAGTTTAGTATTCAACACATTAAGACTCTGGTAAATTGCTACTCATCCATCCAAAACACTCAAGAAATACAATTAGCCTGACTTAATCTAAATAAATGTAATATGATTTCACCAACTGGAATCCTTTGAAAAATGCACTGTTTAGCATTACATACAAAGGAGCTGACAAGCTAAAATAATGACAAAATATCATTTAGTAGTTTAAACATTTTCATTAAAGAGAAAAGTAAATTTTATCAAAATGATATTCCAGACACGTACATTGGGCAACTATGATATAAATATGATTTAATCAACAAACTGTTAGGTGCTTTAATAGGCAGATTACTTAATACCTGACTGAAATAGGAGAACCCTATTCTGTACAGTACACATACAGTGGTCAATCAAATTGTAATTCAATATCTAATGATAAAAATATAATTATTCAACTACAATGTGCTAGTGATTTGTGTGGTTTTTTTTTAAAATAAGATTTATTTCCATAAAGGAAAGTGTGTTCTCAGATGCGTTCTATTTTAGGATCATATCAGTTCACACATCATCTATTGAGTTTAATGTAATTGATGCCTGTCCATGTTCCTTGTGTCTGTTCAAATCTGGCATGCATGTTTGCATTGAAAAGGAGGCCATTAGCAGTGTCATTTTGTACTAATTACTAGAACATAAACATTAGCTCGCCCAGTTGTAACAGCTGCATGAGGTTTTATCATTGTCCTTCTTTTAAGGGTTGGGACAAAATGTGTTTCTTCTCGTAAGTAGTAGATATGAATCATGGAAAACTATTTACACAAACAGCACTACATGTATATTTTTATTATTTCCCTAATTAAGCCTGAGTCATATCGAATATTTCATAAACCGGGATTCGACGGCTTTGATTCGATCGAATACCGGCTAATCGATAAATGATGTGCGGTGAAAACAGAGTTGCACACAGTTGCACGCAGTGCATGCACCATGCACCGGTGACCGGTCCGCTGGCATCGCGGGCATATGTTGTATGGGCTCTCGCTGCTCGAAATTAACGATAGCCCGCTAGCCAATGGCTAGTAAAAATCACAGCGGAGTGAGCGGACGAGCTAAAATCTTAAGTTTCTAGTCCGTATGTCTAGCCAAAATGTCACTAGTGTCGCACGAAGCGATGCTCATTGTCGACACACCCGACAATGATTCAAATTCAAAGAATTAATAATCTTACTTTGTCTTTGGAGAGCTGAATGGAACACGTTTGTTCGATGCCAAAAAAAAACCACAATACGAAATAAACTTTTCGTCGCTCAATATAGACTCGACTTCATTCAGCTTCAGAGATCATTCAGAAGTAATTGCCAATTTGATGAGAGTGTGATATTAGTTATTGCGAATTAAGTAGGAACACTCGTACTCATGCCCGTATTTATCATGTTCAATTATACAATTGTCAAATTGACAATGCAGAGAGAGTGCAAGAAAATTATCGTAAACTTCAGTTCGTAACGACAAAACGATTTTTCCATAGAGAAAGCACAGGTACAGCGGGAAGTCCTGCGCGAGCGAATTAGCGAAAGTTAGCCAACAGTTTGAACTTTGAAGTCGCCTTCACGTTCTCTGCTAGTATATATGCTGTACGTTACGGAGTTTCTGTTTTTATTTGATTTTTTCATGGTGGCTACGGTAGTCAAAAATCTGGCGGACTACAAATCGATGCACCGAATTTGCCAAAACGTATTCGGGATTCGATGTCTTCGATCGAACACCGGCTAACCAATCGATTCGACTCAGGCTTATCCCTAATCATTTAGCTTTAATCAGTTTGATAATGATACCCTGAAAGATGACAAAAATAAATACATTTATCTTATAAATACAAAATTAAAAAAAAAGAGATTACCGTAAGCTTTACAAACCACTGAATACACACAAGGTCAAGCAACATGATGTGATATAATACATGTGCAAAATATCATAATTTAGTTTCTCTAATTTATATGACTTTTATATGTTATATCTCAATGAGATACAAATGATCACAAGTCATGTTAAATCAATCAACATTTTATGCTTATATCACACACAAATGTACACGCCCGATAAGTTCTTTACATGAAGAACGAAATTTCCACCGAATACCCGAAAACATATTTGAAACTTATGAATGACTAAAAAAAATGTCTAATTCAGAAGAAAATATGGAAATGAATCATTCAGTTTGTAAGTTCTAAGATATAAGAGTCATTTGAATCTATAAAATTTCACCTGAGAATGTTTGTTTTTGGTAGATAAGTTCTCAAGACTCGTGCAGTAAAAACATGTCTCGCTATGCAGGCTCCCGCTAATTCGGAAGCAAATATGTGAGCGAACGACGCACACCCACCGGTCACCGGGATGTGCACCGTAGCTCATCGAGCTCCTAAGTTTAAAACAAGGGAAATGCCCAGGGCAGTCTTGCGTGCATTGCGCAATCATCAGGGCAGCATTTCATTTGGTGAAAAATCAAAAGTTGGGGCACTTAAGGGGTGCTGCACCCGAGCCCCCATCTGGGCCAGGTACCCCATTTGTACAACTTAAATCCCCTTTACCTATGATTTATTGGACTGAGAAAATTATTTGAAATCAATGTGTTTTAAGCAGAACAAGTGTACATGAAATAATTGCCACTGGGACACTTTTGGGGTGCAGCCCTTCCATCAGACCCCTTAAAGATAACTTGAGGTCTCCTTCCCCTAAGAATGATTCCTACCTAGTTTGGTTAGAATCTAGCAATGGGTTTTAAAGAGGGAGGGGTAAATATAAATTCATTGTCACTGGGGCACTTGCGGGGGGCAAGGCAAAGCTCCATCGCACTCCTTATTAAAGGTATAGGTACCCCATCTGCATTAATTTAGATTCTCCTTGCCTAAGGATGATTCCTACCTAGTTTGGTTAGAACCCAGCCATGCATTTAAAAAAATAATCAATACTGGGGCACTTTGGGAGTGATGCCCCAGAGCCCCCTTGGGGGCAAGGCATCCTGTTTGATCAAACTGAGTTCTCCTTCTTCTCCTAAGGATGATTCCTACCAAATTTCCTTACAATCTTGCAATAAGGCCCTAAGACTTACCCCCCCCCCCCCCTCCTTGATGCATAGGTACCCCAATCTGTATTAATTTAAGGAGTGGGTTTGACCTGAAAATTGTTCCACATTATTTGTGATACTCTACAACCCTTGTGTGGAAGTTTTATGGAAATTGAACAAATACTTCTGAAAAGAGAGCTTTTCCAAAACTGCTGAAGCCACTTTCCTTGCTGCCGCCATTGGAAAAGCGGTGCCTATATGTTTCGCTTCCCAGGCGAGGCAAAAAATTGAACGGATCGGATGCGTATCACTACAGAATATTTTAAAGATATTAATAGATGAAGACAAAAGGACACTGACATGTAAAGTAAGCAAAAAATAATTCATACTTGCTATCGAACGCTTGTTCATTGGCGATGGGGCATGCCCAGACATGCCCAAGTCGTCGATTTACGAAGGGGAATGAATTATATTAGATCTTGACCGCACGCTCAGAATACATTTTCAATACAGAGAAAGATGAATGGGATTTCATGTACTAAAACACTACGAAGCTGACTGTACTTCCGGTCGGTATGAGCGCCACCTCTTGGCATCTGGAGAACAACTGTAATATCATGATTACAACTTTGACGAAAAATAGGAAGGGAATGACGATCTACATGTATTTTGGTTTTACCTTGATTTTTATTTAGTCTTCATGAAAATAGGTAGGAGGAGATAATTTTCATTGCTCTGCATTTTAGAAGCAATACCGATCGTTTTAAACTTGTTTTATTATAAAAAATTTATATGGAAATCAGACATTATTTAGGGTTGTTGCACAGGCTGTTTGGGACTGGTTTTAAGGCCTTAAGCTGGCGCTCCGGCTTAGAAAGATGGAGGGCTATAGAGCCAGAGTGGTGGTCAGTCTTATCAGCAAAATCATCATACCAAGTACTTGGCTTCTAGGCCGAAAAATTGTGTGTACAAGATTGCCGAGAATGGGCTTTCAAAACAGGCCTAATTATACTTCAATTTGTGTGGTATTATTAATAATAGTAATAATAGTATATTACATTTATATAGCACATTATGTGAATACGTCAATGCGCTTTACAATGTTATTTTATTAATATCTGTCATATCTGACTATGTTTTACCAAGAAATAAATAGGACTGAAGTTCATGTTAATTAAGTTTTATTTGGTCATTTTGATCAATCATATTTGAAGATTTTTGATAAGTACAATACGGTATAAAAAATACAAAAGTATTCCATCCACACTTTATCAACACTAAATGACACTACAAATGCAATGGAATTCTTGGCCTTTGTTCACCTGGCAATGTGGGTCATAATAAACTCATTTGTGATGCTAAACTCCAATTTCCATTTTCATTTGAATATAAATCCAAATTAGGTTCAAATGCAATACATTCCTAAGCATTCCTTCTATTCTATTTACACCAGGCCTCCATGTTCCAGACAGGGAGTTTCATTATGAGACAGAATAGACCAGATTTCATCGCACCATGGATGTTTGGAGAGGCCTCCATATTGATGGCTATCTATTAAACATAATCACCACTGACAGACATGTTACACATATGACATGCTCCTTCAAATCATGATTATAGCCTTTATGATTCCCTGTTGAGAGTCAGTAGGGTGTTAGCTTATATCATTGCATGTAAAGGTAATGCCCTTCTGGCTCTCATCAAACAATCAAGCACAAAGTGCTATTTCTCCAAGAAGCCAAAAGAGCATTATTTCATTGTTACATTACAGCACTAAGCAGAGGACATCTTTGCAAAAAATATGTGCAGGTCTCCTGGGGTTGTTTTTCAGGATGTAAAACTAGAAAGTATATTTCACCAGATCAAATATGATACCTCAAAGGATAAAGGTCACCAGACAAGTACCTGGATTGAGAAGAGTAAATGAAATTGGTACAGATATATCTTGTTGAAAAGACAAGTTCAAGGAAAATAAAATACAAGTAGCAAAAAGTATGGGAAAAAGGGAAATTTTATCCTTTAGAATTAACCCTTACTCTGCCACTTAGTTTATGAACATTCACAATAACTTAATTTCCAGGACTCAAATTTTGAGTTTTTTTGAGTAGCATATTCCTATCATCAACAGGAAGAACTAAGTTATTATGAACCCATTGACTACTGAATTCTTTCATTCCCATATGCTTAATACAGAAACCACCGGGTTCCTGGTGTCAATGGGTTAAGAAAAAAGAATAAAATATGACTAAAAAGTTTGTGATGTACAGATCTACTCACCATAGCCTGCCATTCATATCTGCTGGTGAGTTGGAGGCAAGATGCTGGATGTAAATTCTCCTCTCATTGTTACAGTCTGGAGAAGGAAGACTAACCACTCCCAAGCCAAGGCTTATACCAGGGGCTAAATGGATGAGAGAGAAAGTAAAATTCAACTATATCTTCATCTTCAGTTAGAGCTTTACTACATCTTCATTCTTTTTATCTTAACGAAGACAGGAAGTCTGGTCATGATATAAAAATTGCTCATGGCAAAAAAAGGAAATGTGCCCCTTTTATGGTTTTACGTACAGTCCGTGTCATATTTACAAGTAAGACATTTTGATATGGCACGAGAAAGAGACATGATAACGAAGCTTTTCGACCTGCACTCATCAGGTTATCATGCAGGTATATAACAAATTACTTGAAATCAACTACATGTATATTATACTCGATGAACCCGGACGCAACCCAGACGCCGTAATTTCAGAACAATCGCAAAGCTTGGACGAACTCCTTTTGTCTGCCCAGAAGGGGTTCGTGCGATCCATAAGATATTTTGGCTCTTCTCCACACACCCCATTCTTATTTGAGAGACAGAAGTTAACATGATGGTAAATAGAGTTAACACACAATTTTAAAAACTTCATATATGCCACTGAACTGAATAGATCAGGACTGAGAAAGAATTTGCCCTCAAAAGCCACTATATAACAGCCCATGTAAAATTTTAAAAAATATGTGAATGTTTTTAACCAATATGGGACAATTACAATTCCCTTTAAAAATGCATTTGCTATGGGTTACTAAGTTTCCTTGATTATTCAATGGTTAATGCATAAAATCATTGAACCTGCTGGACAAGTCCAGTTAAGGGTTATAAGTGGCCTTCAATAATATAAACATTTAAGTTTTTACCCTGATCCACAGGGAACAATGTCTTAAACTAAAAAATCATTTTGAGCTCATGATCGATAAGATCAATGAAATATACTTTGTTTAAAGAAATACACAAAAAAGCACATACTTTTGAGCACTTTCAATCTAGCATACAGCCTTGATTGAGGCATAATGCCGACACAGGAAGTACATCCACAGAGAGGTAATAAACTCCAGCAAGAAATTAATCCAAATTAATCCAAAATATGAATGGAAATCATTACGTCCATGTGATGTTAAGAAATTACATATTCCAAACAAGCTTCTTGAACCATATTTCCACTGATCCTCCCTTCAAGAAAGCCAATGTAGAAATAAGGACTTACAGAATGGACATATAAACCAAAGAAGTGGTGTTGCCAATTTTGTGCCACAGGAGAGACATAAGTCTCATGATTGTTTACTTATCTCTAAGACTTGCTAAGTGGCCGGTTTCCTTTTGATATTCAAGTCCTGGTTAGCATGTCCTGGTTAGCACTCTCACGAGAATAACCCACAACGACAGCATTAAAAGCTACTAAAGGGGCATACATACTTAGAGCCAAAGTCGATACTTTTTTATATACTACTCTGAAGAATGACCAACTTTGAGATGACACCTAAATGTGTGTATTGCCAACTTTAAATCAAATACCTTGTGCTGTTAACAATTTGATATGTAAATAGAATCATGCACTGGGATGCTACTTCTCTATGGATAATTAATGATAAGCAAAGCTTCATATACATGTTACTGATTCCACACGAATGCAACACATTAAGTGTTCACAAAAATATCCTCTACACTTCAATGGCTAATTCACTTATAGATCTAGAACACCTAGATCATTTATTCACACTAAGACATCCTACTCTAATAAATTAAAAACATAACATAATGACATAGGAGATAATGCATATATGAAATCAACAAACTCAGGTATGGAAATGCCTATAAGCTAGGTATTTACCCCAAAAATTGACAAGACATATTCTTAAAAGTGAAAATATCATCTGTAGAAAATAATTAAAATACAATATTTCTACCTGTATTAAGACTGAAGAGAGATAGTGATTGTTTATTCCTCCAAATTGACCACAATGATGAAGAAGAGTTTAAATGAAATCCTGCAAAATGCATGTCTGGGGTACATGTACTCTTCTGATCAGAAATTCAAACTTCCCTGGAACTAATTAAAACAGTGTGAGTAGATGTCGGGCTCCAGCGGAGGCAAGAAATGACCCATCTATACAAATCATGTATGACAAATCCTTACACAATCTATAGATCTAAGGGATAATGTATGTCCTTAAAAGAAATGACCTGCCAACATGAACAAGTGGCACAAATGTTCAGATTAACCAAGGTCCTAGATTGTAGGATTCCTTTCTTCTTTCTCTTCTCATAAATTTGTCATGACAAGACTGCCAAAAAAATCTATCCTTTACAAAATTACCATTGTAATTTTCTAAATGTAGGCAATATAGCCAACTGCCTTTAATACTGAAGTATAAATCTGTCGGGGTGATACACTACAATATTTTTTAGTGATCTGACATGTGGCCTGGCAATATTTGCACCGGCAATATTTGCACCAGGCTTTATTTCTTCATGGATACAGGTTATTTGTGATTAGGTTTTAAGTTAGGGTGAGAGTTAAGGTATATTGTTTGGTCTAGGATTACAGTGTTGAGAATTAGAAAAGTGTTAAACATTTACCACATTGTCATAAAACAACATTTGTAACATGTTACCATTGACCAAACAGGCTGTTTTGTATGTGCATCCTGCATTTTGTAATTCTCTTATCATTGCTTGAAGCAGTAACCTGTATTGTTGTATGAGAGAGCACTTGGCTAGGTAATCAAATTATGTAATATCTACTATTTCTCTTACACCTCAGTGAAAAAAGCAGGGAGTGGTTACACGAAGCTCTAGAACGCTCTAGCAAAGAAGCTTTGGAAAACTCTAAAATAGCTTTCAAGAATGAAAAGGAGCTGTGGTCAGCAATCTAGCTCTAATAAGCTCTTTAAAAAGCTCAGGAAAGCTCTACTAGAGCTCTACAAAATGAAAAAGAGCTCTGGGTTTCAAAGGGGTGGGGGGGGGGGGGAGGCTGCAAGGAAATCTCACTTTTATCTCACCTAAATTATATTTCTGGAACCAAAAAGTCATTTTTAACCTCTACTTTTCCTAACTCTTCTTGTCCATATTAGATGGAATCTTACCTTTATTAAGGACCACTGTGACATTGAGCCTGCCCCTCTCCCCAGCCCTCCTTGCATGGGTAGATCCATCGGAGTCTCCATCCCTATGATGGGTTGCAGTACTCTCCTCTGGTACCACCTCATAAGCACGCTCTCTAGACTTTTTCCTAGTGAGGGAGAGCATAAGAAATGTACAGAAAAGGTTACTGTATGAATAATAATAATGAAAATAATACTGGAAAACCAGAAATTTTCGCCTGCATGAAACTTTTGCGAATTTCGCGAGAGATCGAGATTCGTGAAAGTTTCACGCACACGACATAATAAAATCACAATAGAAACAACATAAAATTATTGCAATTCGTGAATGTTTCTTGCTGCAAAATTGGCTGTCAATAACAATTCGCGAGGGTTTCTGGTTTACATTGGTCTGCTTTGTATAGTGAAGACAGTTATTGTCCTATATACCAACTGCGTGAACAATTTTACTATACTTGATTTTTGTATCAAGTTGCTAGCCCTACTATAGCTTAGAACTGACAAAATATAAAGGAACATTAACTTCCATTTAACCTACATTCAATGTTAACTATGTCCATTTTTTTATTTGGTAGTTTATTTTGTAGGACACAGAAATGGCAAAATATTTTGGACTTGCCCAATAATTAAAATGTCTCTCTAAGGTTTGGAAACTCGCAACCTGACTCTGGACAGGCTGTTCATGTTACATGTTTTTTCACAGATGTTTCTTACTGCCAGTTAATTTTAACTATTGATCAAGAGTGACGACTGTAAGCCCATTAAAGTGCTTCCCTTAGGAGTATAAAACAAGCAAACAGTATGAAATCCATGTTTCACAAAAATGTACACTTGGATTGACACTGGCATATGACAGCAAGAGTCCTACCTTTGATTTTATCTTCAATCATCATCTTTGCATACTAGCACCTGACATTTTCTTTTTATAAATAATACAGATAACAAAACTAATAAAGAGTTTATGAACTCATGAAAAACAAACAAAGAAAAACTTATGCCAAATATGAAAATGGTAAATTATTTCCAACTTTTCATCAATATGAATAAAGAAAATGAGTATATTGGATTCAAAATCCCTTAGACGATAAATTGTAAGCTGAAAGCCAGAAAGGTATGAACTAATATCACTTTACAACAAGTTAAAAACCTTTTGGCACTCAACATACATGTGTTAATAGCAACTACACACTAAATTTGTGCATACCAGCTTCTGACAAATTTAGATCTCAAATGATAAATAAAAGATAATGAGAATGTGAAAGCAAAATGAGAAATGTGCAAAATAGTTGAGTAAAACTGAACAATGAACAAAACCTTTGAAGAGTAAATGCTTGGCAATATGTACATGATTGTGACTGTACTTAATAACTGACATGATGTTTCCCTCTTATTATATTAATGATGCTTTATTCATAAATGGTTAAAGTATGAGTAAAGTATTTATGTGAAATGAAAAAAATGGCAAGGATCAAATGATGTTAAGTGAACCGCAGGTAACACTTACAATTCCAGTAGAAGACTAGAAAGGAGGAAGAAAAGGCAATAATAAATAGGATATTTACCCATAAAATTGAAAACTTAAATGATTTCTGCCACAATTATCTAAATTAATGACTTTTACATGCAATATTTATAAGAACTTTACTAGGTGAGATAATGTTTAACCACAAGAGTGTTGTTTCTTAACAATGAAACTGATAAAACTATAAGAGTGGCCAAGTCATGGGGCATTTAACTAAAAAGACAAAGACTAAAATCATTTCTCCTAATGCAACTATATTTAGCAGTGGACTATAATCATTTCTCTTTAATACATTTATATTTAGCAGTGGATTCACTATTGACTTTAGTTACTCAGTATTTTCTTACATGTAAACTAAGAGTTCTAAATCTAAACTTTGACATATATTTTTCCCACATGCACACTACATATCTTTTTCACTGGAACCCAATATGGTTTCATGTAATCACACGTAGGACTACATATAAGTCAGCTTGAGGAAGCTGAATAAAAATGACTCATGAATTTGTTGATAATTTGCCTCCTGTTTCTACAATATCACTTCCAGCAACTAGGGTCCAGACTTGACCATTATATTAAAGAAATTTATTCATAATTGTTTTCACACAAAGTACAGTCATCATTCTTATCAGTATAACCATATTTAAATGGTTATTATTTTTCTTCATCATCATCATCATCATCATCACTTTCATTCCTGTCTTCACATTGACACCATGCCATACTTTTAAGTATTCAACTACAATTTATAACGCATAATCATCTTGTGTGTATTCCTTATATAATTTAAATACATGTAATTAAAAAAAGTAGTGCTTTAGTTTCGTGAACCAATGCAATGTAAACGCAGAGGTATTAACTCTGCGCTTACTGTTAATTATGCCTTTTCATGAAACAAATGACAAAAAGTCAGTTTGTCATAAAACAGCTAGTTATATTTATATCTTTATATTCACTAAGATTCAATGTAACCCATAATTGTTCCAACATAAAGGGGTAGATGCAAAATTGTAATGAAATTTTTAAAATGTTCACTACAAAGACACTTAACTATTTGATTTCCTGAAATTGCCATGTCATATTACGTTCACAAAGCCAATACCAGATCCAAAGTTTAAAACATGATGTAAAATTTTGAAAGACATTTTAACAGTGATATGTGTAAGTGATTCAAAATGAATCACAACCTTTTAAGTTTTAATCACATGCATACATCTCTGTTAGGAAGGGTAATGAACTTGTGCCCCTCATAATGAAGGGAGGAAGTGGTCCCTGTGTAATGTATCAGGGTGTCATCAAAGGGCTCACTTCATTGTCAAAACCTTCAAAAGGCCCATTCACACTAAGGTCTAAACAACACAACTTTACTAACATCATGAGAGGTGAAAGTGCTTTAATAGCAACTATGTTAAAATCCCCTTGAAAAAATCATGCTGAAACATCTTTTTCCAGGATGTGATGCTTCTAACATCAAATCAAATACATGTTTGGATTTGATATGTAAACAGTGATCATTGAAAAATTGTGAATGTACAGTGGAAGTTGCTTAATCGCTAAAACATTAAAATTACAATAACAAAAGTGTTATATAGTTAGTGGTATGAATACATTGGGAGGTGCAAATAAACTACACATTTGTACACATATTGCCCAAAAGTCACAGTTGTTTTGTTGCTGGCATACGTTTGTCTATAATAAGTGTTAACACCGTGATAAAAAGATTAACTTTTACAAATTGCAGATTTCATAGTGTCAATGAGCCTGAAGTTCTGGCAGATTGCTCCAAAGATAATTACACATCGAAGGCCTCTTTGGAGATAGATATACGATTAAGATCAGCTGGAACTAGACCAAGATGTTCCATTAATTACTGACTCTTAACAGAAATAAAGAGGAGCATGCAAGCAGATTATCCTCATATATCTTTCACAAACCATTATATTCTAGAGTCAAATCTGCCAAGACAATATATGAGGCTTCATAATAGCAGAATTGATAGCATTATTTCAGATTTCCTACTTCATTCCATTTTTATATGACTCATATTTACAATGTAATATTTTGATCAGTGCCAAATAAGGTTTTGTGAAGCAAGCTCTCATTCATGGTTCCTTTTGAAGGTTCATTTTTTATTGTTGCTAAAAGAAACAATGTTCCATAGTATCAAACTTGACCAATTATGAACCTGTTTTAAATGTTCAAGAAGTAAGACAAGCTGTCTTAAATATAAAACAGTAAGTACAGTCAAACAATTTAGGTTGTTACATGACTGCCTATGAAGCTGAAAGTGGTAAGGTGAATGCATAATTGATTTAAGGTTAATTACTTGAATGGCAAACAATAATTGGAAGTCACACGATAGAAGAACCTACAGGAGTAACAGTTAAATTAAACTTGCAGCTGCTTATACCTAATTGGAATGTGTGATAGTATTAAGAACAAGCTTCCCGGTCTGCAATGGGAACAGGAAGTATGGGGAATCTAAGAGTTCAAATCAGTATTCCTTGACCCACAACAGACAGAGACCTTCCAAGCCTATGGGCGGACCATTCTTTTGATGACCTTTCATATGTACCCCTCCCATTCTGTCTATCATTCTCTCCCCCTTCCTTCTTCCCTCTCTCTCTCTCTCTCTCTCTCTCTTTCTCTTCACCTCCTTTTTTCTATCTCTCTTTCTCTTTTTGTTCTTCTTTCTATCTCTCAAGATCGGTTAAATATACAATATAAAACTGTAAGAAATAGAGAAACACCAAAATAGACTGAGAAACAAAGTGAAAAGGAAAATGAACACAGAGATTCGGAAAAGGAAAGAGAAAGAAAAGAAGAGAAATGTTAAAGGCATAATTTACCTTTTTAGTAAAAAAAAAATGATAGTAATAGAATTGTACAGAGATCCACCTTATAGAGTGCTTGAAACATCATACTGGAAAGATTCAAGCAAAGTGTAACTGTTAAATGTGAGAAAAGAGAAATTTGCCTCTTATATTTACTTTGTTTTATGAGTGTGTTTCATAATCATTCTTCAAGAAATGCCATAAACTCCTTCAAATGTCATTTCTTGCATGGAATATTTCACCCAGCATTTGTTCTCATATAAAGTTTTTTCTTCACTTTCCAAACAATTTTGATGTTAGATAAAACTGTTGAATAATACCTTAAGCAAAAGAGAGTTATGGCAAGATACAGAATGTGAGAAAGAGTGCATAAGAATGAGACAGTATCAGAGATGCAATAACTAGATGCATTTTAAAAGCGCAGTTTGTTAAAAGCTCATGGAGGAAAATCACACTCACGCAATTTCTGCCTAGCAGGAAATTTGAAGTTAAGAACCGGGTTTGGAGGGAAACTGTCATCATGTTTAATTTCTTGTCCACTTTGACAAGTGGCATCGCTGGACAAATGAAGTAATATAAAGCCTACATAAAAACTAAAGAACTCAGGGTCTTCCTTTTCAAAGGGCCATCTGCTCCTAGAACTTCCCATTTTCTACCCTATATCCAAACTCTCACTCTTCTTCTTTTATCAACTTTTATTGAGATCTTTCTGAGAAATATAAAAATAGAAATGTTAAATCCCACATACAGTGATAGTAAGCCGCAGAAACCGATTTATCAGATTTCTTTGATTACAGTTGATGACAGACATTATCCACAATTTTAAATGACTTCAACTATATATTTTTTCTGTAACAAGCAATTATACAATAAGAGGTGCATAAAAAAGAAACACTCATCCAACATCCTAAAAATATATTATGTCATTTCCTTGCAGTTTCAAAGTACTTTCCAATTTGCTCTACATAAAATAAGCTTTAGTTTTCCTAGGTATGTGTATTTATCCCATCTGACACATATTTGCATGAATTTAATATAACTTTAGAATATGCAGAATCTCCAAGACACAATATAAATTGCTATTCTACAGCTTTCCTGATTGCTTGCCTAATGAATACTACTTTGGACCTAAAACACCTTGATGAAATTGTAAGTTGATTCTAAAATGGCTATAGGCGATGATACTCTTTATACATGAAGAAACCTTTCCCTAAAATAAATATACATGTGATTTGTAAGGAACATTAAAAAATCATCATACAGCATGGAAACTTCAAAGAATATAGGATGCTTCATAAATTTTCAAGTCAGAGTTTGTATCCATGGTTATATTACGATTGCCACTTATTCAAAGTATCAAAATTTCAAACTTTATAATTTTTTACATAGCATCAGTTGATAATGAACTTAAATCCTATGACAGCTTTTTTTTTCCAGACAAGACATGTATTGGGAGCTATGGTGTGCTGAATATTAAAATTTAAGTCATGATTTTGGTACATTCTTCCCAACTACAAATCAAAATCAGTTCTTTATAACTGATCATATAATTGTAACTAATATCTTGGCAGTGCAATGGGAGACACAGAGAATGATCCATTGAAGAAAAAAAAACAACAACAAAAAGAGAGACATATTTTACTTAATGAAATCAGAAAGTTGATTTTGTTAACAAGTCTCAGGTAATCCTCAGGTAAATATGTATGGGTGCAAAAGTGATCAGTCACCCAAAAGTGTACATGAAACAAGATCATAAACAAGACTAATTGCTAACATTACAGGTCATGCATACTTCAGCACCTTAGCTCTGTCTGTAAGTAGTGGAGGGCAAAGACTCGTCTCCGTTTCCATTCTGATTCCTTGTGAGCTCGTCCATTCCATCTCAGTCTCTTCATCAAGCGATCCATCTCAATATCAATGGGCTCCAGCTTTGATTGGTATCCACCACCTTGGTATCATCGGAACAGAACAACTCAACCATGCAATCCTCTTTTGCTCCCAAAACAATTGAACAGCGTCCAAACAGAAATGTTAAGAAAGATATTTTCTAAATTCTGATATCGAAATCCACAACATGTGTAGTATTATCTGAAAAGAATCACTTCACATCTGTTCCTCTATTGTTCCTACAGGAAGTCCTCAGGATCCTAACAAAATGCTTCCAAAGTTTTTTTGAATTTCAATCACTATCAAATTTGATGTAAATCCACACATGTGATATCATCTGAAAAAAAATCTTTCTGTATTCTTTCTCTTTTATGCTTCAAAAATATGTCCCCTGAATTTCTACAACTAATCCTCAGAAGTCAATATTGGGAGACTTCACATGAAAACATCTCCAAGCAATGGCTCAGGGTACGGCTGCATGCTCTCAAAAACTATTCAGCAGTATCACCCAGTACAGGTTAATACAGGTTAATGTAGAATTAGCTCATTATGCCATTATGCAACCCTCGGTAAGGTCCAATTAGTCGCTGTTGAAAAAGCTTTGATGGATATCTTCCGTCTTCTTGTCAATTTTGATGAGCTGATCGATATTTGGTAATTGTTTAATCTACTAGGAATTCTCATGAGCAAAAGGGAAGTGTAATTCCCATCACAATTGGGCTTGAATATCTCAGTTAAGCTCCTAGCTTGAAGCATCTCAGAAATAGAACTGGAGTTTGTTGAAGAAGCGATGGACAGTGAAGGAGACTTAAAATCAGGCAATCTACATCTCTTCGTTCCCTCAATCCACCTGCTGAATGAAATAACCACTTTACCAATAAAAGTGGATGTCATTTGTCAACTACTTCGATTAGGGCACCCACTCAATTAGGAAACCATCCCACTGTTTGATACAAATCCGTCCAAATTACTGTGAAGGGTGGTCTGATGGCTGCACTGATTCACCCGAAGTTCTTCTTTCTTGTTGTATGACAATTTTGATCAGAATACAACTGAACATGTTGACCTTCATTTGGTAAGAATAATTTAAGTCTTGCATATCCAGGGACTTGATTTTGGTTGGTTAAGTCGACAACCATTGAGAACTCCCCATAGTGTTAATCACAATATAACTCCTTTTTGGAAGGTATATTGTTAATTTCCTACAAAACATGAAGCTTATTGAAATTTCAGTGATAGCAAGTTAAAGAAATTATAAAAAACAATTATTCTTCATCTAATTATTGGATCCAGCTAGCAAGTCTACAAAAAAGAACACTTCCATCTGTCTATCTTCTTTCCTCAAGACACGTAAGAATCATCTCAAAAGTCATCAGAGATGTAGGTATAGTGATCTCAACTGCTCATGCAGATAATCTCTCCAAAATCATACACTATGACGAAGGCCTCTTCTACATGTAGCTAAGCAACTATACACTCTGGTTCAGTCCATCCACAATGAACCACAATGAACCACATCAAGATCTAATGTGAGGGTGGATCAAGGACCCTACATTCAATGATGGGATGCTAACATTCTAATGTCAAGGGTACTCCTCTCATATCCTCCATGCCAGAGAGGGGAGAGGGAAGGAGAGATGAAGAAAGAAAAAAACAGGTAACTCTGGGTTATCTTCGCTTCCGATCTGATCCGTGCTCTGTTATCACTCTCCTGCCTTCAGAGTCCACCCAAATCAAAAACACTCTTTCCTCTCCTCCCAGCCCACGCATCCAGCCTAGCTTCTCCTCTGCTTCACATACGACCCTAGCTACTAGCTGTTGTATCATAGACCTACTAGAGAGTCCATGGTTGTATTTACACAAGGCCTGCCGTCTTGGCACTATGTCAATGCTAAATATGCCACTCAACACTTCCAGCTAGTCCCAACTGAAACAGAATATGACCAAAACCCACCCATTTCAAGTTACAGCGCTAAACTCTGAACTTCACTCTATCTGCCACTGCCAAAAATGAATTGCAGAAGAAAAGAAAAAAACTTCTCAAGTTCTACAAATTATATGCGGTCAGCCGTGGAATAGTCTCAAATTGATATTTCTTTCTTGTGAGTCACCTACTCGATAAACTTATCATGGGCCAGGCTGTCTGTCGTGAATTTAGTTTTCTAGCTACTCCTTCATTTTGGGAATGTTCTTGTCTAGATGATTCTGATGTTTCAAATTTATTCTGTATATCTCACTTTTGAAAACCTTCACCCTGAACTTCCTGCATGCCCCCTGATGGATGTCTGACCCTCTAAAAGATACTTTATATACCGGTTGGTTAGTGATTCTCAAGGAAATGCATAGTGCATAGGCCGATACCCTTCATGGCGACTTTCTATCGGCAAATTAAATACCCACTTGGTATAATTTGATTTAAGCGTTTGAGGCAAAGCAGGGGGAATATTCTCTTCTGCAGTGATCCCTAAGCTACTGGGAGCTGCTGCTGACTTATGATAAGCATCATTTATATGAAAGAAGTACAGTAAAGATATCTTCTTGCTATCATGTTTACACTTATTTATTACAATAGTAATAAATATTGTAGGAAAGTGCCTGGAAAACATTGAGCTACCCCATGAAAAAGGGTGCTACAGTTTGTCACATATATCCCCCCCCCCCCCCTCTCTCTCTATTTCTTTCTTTCTTAAAAAAAAGCAAAGTGTATGCATTTACCTTACAGAAAACTGGACTGGACTGACATTATTAGAAATTATTTCATAATTCCTTTTCTAAACCTAATTATCCAAATGGTTAAGAGATATCATATACTCTTTTTATTTACTCCCTATCATGGGAGATGTTTCAGCTGATTGACTACTGAATCTTATCACTCAACTGTTTTCATGTTTAGATGTGAAACAGACACCACATAACAGCCCTCAATCCAGACAAATAAAGTCAAATCGCTGAAAGCTTTCCTAAAGGAGTAAATGTCAGCCCTTTATTTCAAGCATTGGATTTCAATATTACTGATACTTCTCTCAACTTTTCCTACATCAATATGAGGGTGTTCTTTTACAACGAGGTACCCCCGGGTGAAACGGCGCTACCCTGAAAGTCATCAACCGTCATTCCGCACCTTAAGGAATAAAGATATATCACATAGATAGCTGCTGTTGGAGAGTTTGATGTTTCCTCTCGCATTGACGTCACTTCACCTCCCTAGAAAACATTTCCAGAAATGAACTTTAAATCATAGAGGTGCGTATGAGGCCAGTATATAGAACTATGTGAAATGCATGGTACAGCCAATTGTAGGGTCACAGTTATTAACATTATTGCAAAAATAAACAATCCCACACCTGGTTCTTGAGGACCAAAATACACTGTTCAATTTAGATTTGCAATGTGTCAGCAGTACGGAAATCACAAGGCTAAGGTCAACGGGCTATCTGATTGGATGAAACTTAGTCATGTGATTTCTCGTGAAGACAAAGTGGATTTCTGGGAAGCGCCATTAAAATAGAACATTATGGGGAACATATAGAAATGTTTCTTGCAAAGCTATGTCCAAGGTGTTTGCATACTTGCTAGCATAACTCATTTTGTGAATAAATTCTTACAATCAACTTTTCTCCAGTGGCAGTGTCCAAAGTGCAAATATTTGGCTCTTAATCAAAGTTATTTACATGAATCTATCCATTTTCCAGTTATATGAATAAAACATTTATATGTAAGGTATCATGGTTTTCCAAACAATTCTCATTAAATTTTCTCTTTTCACACAATTTATTTTTACATTAAATGTGAGCTTTATCAACTCCGCTGTAAATAGATTTTGCATAATATTGTCCTTACTGAACAATAACACGTTAAATAAGCTAAATCCAGCTATTTACCCTTACACGGAATTAATGGGCAGTGTTATTAAACCTCTGCCTGGGAACCAGTAGCTCTTTAATTTTAGCCCTCTTTGCTATGTCATCATCAAGGGCAATTCTTAATCTACTGTAGCCTCTAAAGGAGACCTGACGAGAGAAAATATCACCGGATTTGCCTAACTTGATTTATTTCTAACCCTGAGTAGAAAAATTCAATCTCAGTCATCTATATCTTCTAAGTTAATTATGCAAGGCTGATTTAATTTTCCTCTCCTTTCCAAACTTGTTTCCTCATCTCTTATTCTATATTTCTCATTTTCATTGTTTGCTTATAAGCCCATTTATGTGTTCTGCTGTAAAGCTTCTTGCAAAATAGAATGTCCTCCCCTCCCCTCCCCTCCCCTCCCCTCCCCTCCCCTCCCCTCCCCTCCCCTCCCCTCCCCTCCCCTCCCCTCCCCTCCCCTCCCCTCCCCCTTCCCCTCCCCCTCCCTCTCCTCCCTCTCCCTCTCCTCCTCCTCCTTCTCCTCTTTCTTCTTCTTCTGCTTCTTCTTCATCTCTAGATGATTCAGTCGATATGTATAAATGGCTTTACATCATTTGAGTTCTAGATTGAATTAATTATATATTCAACAATAAAATGCAGTATATTAAACATGTTTGATTTATCTATCCATCAACTTTAAAGTGGCGATCGTAAACCTCGAAAGTCACTTCGAAAGTTAACCATGATTCATATCCCTGATACAAATCTAAACACTTCTCACACATCTAGACAAACTAAATATCTCAGGTTGTGATCTCATAGGCAATCCCATGCAGTAGTTCCTGAAAGCATATTTAAGGACAGATCTGCAATATGCTTACAGCTTCTAGGTCCCATGCTCTGGTCTAGGGCATATGATAAGAAAATGTATGTCTCCCTCTAATCTCAGCAATGCAATGCAATGCAATGCAACAGGTTGAGGGACAGTGAGAAATATAATATTTTTACTCGAAGGGAAAGTCCACCCTGATTATAAGTTGTTTTAAAAGAGGCAGAAAAAATAAAGAAACAGATCAGTGAAAGTTTGATAAGAAATAAGAAGCTTACAAGAATGTAAATTAGTATTAACTGTTAACTTAGATCTGGGGAGCGTTTCATGAAAGGAAGTTGTCGGATATTTTATCCGACAACAGTTATAAGCTACTGAAATCCTTACACCTGATTGGCTGAGAGCAAATTTGTCGGATAAAATATCTGACAAGTTCTTTCATGAAACGCCCCCCTGGACTCAATTTCAAGTTCTCGCATATCGTCTGATCTGCAAGACATCGCTTGACACTTGGTAGTATAGTGCCTGGCCGGCTGTAACCGAACGACCTAGAGCTTCTTGCAAAATAGAATGTCCTCCCCTGTCCTCCCCTCCCCTCCCCTCCCCTCCCCTCCCCCTTCCCCTCCCCTCCCCTCCCCTCCCCTCCCCCTTCCCCTTCCCCTCCCCCTCCCTCTCCTCCCTCTCCCTCTCCTCCTCCTCCTTCTCCTCTTTCTTCTTCTTCTGCTTCTTCTTCATCTCTAGATGATTCAGTCGATATGTATAAATGGCTTTACATCTGGGGAGCGTTTCATGAAAGGAAGTTGTCGGATATTTTATCCGACAACTGTTATAAGCTACTGAAATCCTTACACCTGATTGGAAATCCTTACACCTGATTGGCTGTAACCGAACGATCTAGACTGGCTGGGAGGGAGCGAGCTGTAACCCCGCTTTGTACCTTCACTTCAATTCAGTGCAGCTGCAGAGACGCTGAACTTCTGTTTCACTCACATTTACGAGCAGGTCGGAGTTACCAAGGTTTGGCAAGATCAAAGATACACTGAAATACTTTAAAACAATACTGATGTTTATTTTTTTTCATTTGAAGCTCGTTATTCAAATTCATGACTTTCAGTAATACGAAACAAAGTGAGCACAACACACTTTCCCATGTGCAAATGCAGGGAATCACAATTATGCACACACAGCGCTGCTCTACACGACACAACAACATCAAATCCAAGCCTGTCTGGACGTGGATAACTGCCCGTTTTCGAAGCTCTCGAGTTCGAGTGTTTCGAGAGAGATTACTCTCCTGGCAGACAATGAAATCACATGCAGTTGGCATTGTTGTAATCTGTGGCTCATAAGCTTTCCATTGATGTGTAATTGTTTTAATTTATTTTCCTCTTTGGATAGGGTCTTTAACAGTTATCCAATGACTGAAGTCTACTTCATGATATATGTGTATAGGGAGCTGAAGCTGCAAGACTAGTTTGTAGACTGGAAATCCTGTCTGATAAAATTTGAAATGATTTCTATCTGAACATGAGAGGGAGCTAGACTTAGAAGCAAACATGGTGACATCAGTTTTGAAGCTGAGTATACTAAAAGCCATGAGGAAAAATGAAAAGTATAGTAATAAAAACAGTTAAAATTGCAAAAGCACATCTGATCCTCTCAATAGTTGTATGACAGAGAGCGAGATAACACTTTACCATATCTTTTGACTTTGTTCAGTCTCCACTCTTCTTCAGCACCACAGCTATCTGCCTAAAATGTCTTTGTCTCTCTCTTTCTCTGTCCATGTCTTTCCCTCTCTATCTCTTTCTCTATCTATCTATCTATCTATCTATCTATCTATCTTTCTTTATTATCTATCTCTTCCTGGTTATTTCTCTGTCTCTACTTCAGTCTTTTCCTTGTTCTTCTCTTCTCTCTATTTCTATCAATCTCTCTTTCTCTTGAAGATTGGATCTGTACTGATTGTCTATGACATTTGCAAATTATCTCCAATCATAAGAAACACTTGTAAAAACTAAACGGCCCTTAATGGCTTTACTCCACTTAGTCAGTTAAACCTGACACTAGGACCAAAGTCATGTTGAACAATGAGAAAACCTAGACCTTGGTCTCATTTTCTTTGTTAACCTCAACTTTGGGCTAAGCTTACACCTAGCGTTGTTTAAAATTTAAGTAGAAAATGGACCATCCTATTTATAGACTCCCTTCTCAATTTGTTTTGCTTACCTTCTTGGTGGAACAATAGGGCTTGTGATAGGACTGATGGCAGGGGATGGTCTGGGAGAGAATCGACTCCTTACTGTCAGAGTTACCACCCCTTTCTTTACTTGCTGCAAGGAGGAAAAGAAGTAGAAATAGAGGTTGTTGTTTAAAAGTGCTTGTCAAATTACATATACCTGCACAATTTACAGACTTAAAAATAATTTTTAGATGAGCAATTATCAAATGAGTAACTATCAGCTACTGGAAGTCGTTTGGGGCAATAAAAAAAACAATATTGCCCTTACATTCCTTGTGAAATTCTCAGTAGGTGGCGCTCTTCAAAATAAGATGAGTGATAAAGTTGCAGTTTTCAAGACAGCATCTTTTTTTAGCCATAACATCTGTTTTGAACATCATCTGTGATTAGTCCAATATCTGCATCAATATGCACCAGATTTCACTGGAGAATTATATGAAATATTATTTGTCACTTATAATCTGCCCCAAAGTATTTAAGTTTAGCCAGCATGCTAGTTTTAGTCTACTTCATGTTACATGTCATGTATCTAAGATTATGTAAACTGGTCTGAGTATCTGAAAAGCAACATCATAGCTTGATCTTTATTGGCTACTGTCAGATCAACTTAATATCAATTGCTAAGTTATTGCCACAAGGCTATGAGCAAAAAATATGTATACATGTATATTGTTTTTCATACTTTGATACAATAATGAAATTTTCTTCACTCAATCACAATTGTCTAGAATTCTACAACTTCACACACCTTACAGAATAATTTGTGTTATTCTGATTTCGGAATAGCATTATTAAAACATTATGAAAATACATGTACCACTAGCATTTCAATGGGGATTTAAAAAAAAAAGAAAGGTGGAAAAATGTTACATGCAGTCATCTGTTTTCCTTTGGATTATTCTTTGAAAGGTGATCTTATTATCAATTCCCCTTGTCTTTGTAGGTGGCTTATTGGTTATCATTAGGATTATATTGAGCAGTATTAAGTAAGAAAGACCAAAGTCGATCCTCCAAGAAAAGAAGATCCTTTATCGGATATCTGTACCTTGGATTAACTACTGGGTGTATGATTAATTATGACAATGATCAGAAGATAAAACTACAGTTAACTCAATCCTATAAAGTGACAAGAAGCTCTAAACTCACATGGTAATATCTGGAAATTATATTTTCCCTCCAGGCAGTACTCAAAATATATATGCAGAAATTTTTGTTATGGGACCTCCTAGCATAAAAAGATCTTATCCAGTCATACATTAAAAAAAAAACTTTTAAAAATTAATACTTTTCTTGTTTTTTCTGATTTTGTTTGAACCTTCACCCTTCTACTTATCTGATGTTTCTGTTTTCATCCGATTTAACTTGTTAGAAATGGTTATTTTTCATCGGACCAAGGGAATAAATGACAGAGCCCTAACAACATAAGTATTCTTCAATTGATTAGCTTACCTTGAATTTGTTAATGGCCTGTTTGTGGGTCATCCCATTCAAGCCTTCACCATTCACTGACAGGATTTCATCACCTGAAGATAAGGGGAAATGAGATAGAAGGATAAGATCAAGATGAATGCAACTGCGTCTCCTATATGCCTCTGCCTACATTCAGTTGATGGCTCAAAAAACTGTTCTTGAAATACTGTGATAACCAGAATACAAAGCCTAAAATTAAATGTTAGTTGACCTCTTTGAGATTTGACCTTACACCTTATAACCCCGAAGTCTGATCACTTTATCTCCTCCTAGTCATGAATACAAAATGGTCGAGATATGGTGATAAAAAAACTTTCGAAACATTAATTTCACATAATTATAATGATATCTATGACCTGTCAACTTTGACCTCCAAGAACAACAAGAGCCCCAGGGGGCACGACGCTCACCCGAGGTGGATCAATTCACATCTGGTGCATGTTCTCTCTAGCACCACCAGGAGATATGTTAGAAATTGAAACAACTAGGAGGATGTACATGAGATGATGTTAGAAATTAACATAATTCCCCCCCCCCCCCCCGCCTGGTTCTGGAGAAGAAGATGTTTGAAATTTACATAGCTTTACATGGGGGGCCACATGTACCATTTTAGCAACTTTGGGTCCCCTACCCCTAAGGATGATTCCTACCAAGTTTGGTTAAATTCCGATCATGTGTTTTGGAGAAGATCAGAATGTACATTTTGCCTGGCAGCGCCCCCCCCCCCCCCTCCAGTATGTTACCCCCACAGGGCCCCTATAGGGCCACTCGGAGAAATTTCATGAACAACATTCATTCTTCATCTATAGAGGTATCTCCATACACAATACCAAGTCAGAGCTATGCCTGGTTCTGGAGAAGAAGATGTTTGAAATTTACATAGCTTTTACAATTGGGGGCCCTCTCCCTGGGCCCCCCTGGGGGCCACATGTACCATTTTAGCAACTTTGGGTCCCCTACCCCTAAGGATGATTCCTACCAAGTTTGGTTGAATTCCGATCATGTGTTTGGAGAAGAAGATCAGAATGTACATTTTGCCTGGCAGCGCCCCCCCCCCCCTCCAGTATGTTACCCCCACAGGGCCCCTATAGGGCCACTCAGAGAAATTTCATGAACAATATTCATTCTTCATCTATAGAGGTATCTCCATACACAATACCAAGTCTGAGCTATGCCTGGTTATGGAGAAGAAGATGTTTGAAATTTACATAGCTTTTACAATTGGGGGCCCTCCCCCTGGGCCCCCCTGAGGGCCACATGTACCATTTTAGCAACTTTGGATCCCCTACCCCTAAGGATGATTCCTACCAAGTTTGGTTGAATTCCGATCATGTGTTTTGGAGAAGGAGATCAGAATGTACATTTTGCCTGGCAGCGCCTCCCCCCCCCCCCCCCCCCCTCCAGTATGTTACCCCCACAGGGCCCCTATAGGGCCACTCAGAGAAATTTCATGAACAACATTCATTCTTCAGCTATAGAGGTATCTCCATACACAATACCAAGTCTGAACTATGCCTGGTTCTGGAGAAGAAGATGTTTGAAATTTACATAGCTTTTACAATTGGGGGCCCTCCCCCTGGGCCCCCCTGGGGGCCACATGTACCATTTTAGCAACTTTGGATCCCCTACCCCTAAGGATGATTCCTACCAAGTTTGGTTGAATTCCGATCATGTGTTTTGGAGAAGGAGATCAGAATGTACATTTTGCCTGGCAGCGCCTCTCCCCCCCCCCTCCAGTATGTTACCCCCACAGGGCCCCTATAGGGCCACTCAGAGAAATTTCATGAACAACATTCATTCTTCAGCTATAGAGGTATCTCCATACACAATACCAAGTCTGAGCTATGCCTGGTTCTGGAGAAGAAGATGTTTGAAATTTACATAGCTTTTACAATTGGGGGCCCTCCCCCTGGGCCCCCTGGGCCCCCTGGGGGCCACATGTACCATTTTAGCAACTTTGGGTCCCCTACCCCTAAGGATGATTCCTACCAAGTTTGGTTGAATTCCGATCATGGGTTTTGGAGAAGAAGATGAAAATGTAAAAAGTTAACGGACGACGCACGACGGACGCCGGACAAATTTCCATCGCAATAGCTCACTCGAGCCTTAGGCTCAGGTGAGCTAAAAACCTAATCAGTTCATCTCACTATGGTTCTTGAGATATCGCGTTAACGAGGCTATATAATGACCTCTATGACCTTTGACCTTTGACCTATGCACCCAAAATCTAATCAGATTGTCTACCTATGGTGATACATACTAGCACCAAGTTTAAAGTTCATACCTCTAATGGTTCTTGAGACTGACAGATGGACAGACAACCCGAAAAATATAATGCCAAATATTACCAAACTCTTGTAAAATTTGTTGATGTATTTGAAACCTATGTGGCCTTGAAGGGACATCGTAAATCATTAATAAATCGTAAATAGACTCGCAAATTATTTTGGGTTTTTTTTTTTCTGGTCTGGCTGTAAGGCGTAAGAAAATGGTTGCCAGGCGTGTGAGCGTGAGAGAGAGAGAGCCCTGAGGCGTGACTGTCACGCCTGATGCATGACACTTGGTAGGTCTGGATTAGATCTCATTATTCATGTTTACAAATTCTTTCATAATTGTCAAATTATGCATTGAAGTATCCATTTCCATTCCTATAAATTTTCAAACAAATTTTCTGGTTAAATCCTGTGTCAATAGCTGTTGTTTATAGCAGATGAACAATAGCAGCTTTCCTCCAATAGAATTTCATATGAAAAACAGAGGCTATATCCTATGACCTCAACCTTCACATCAAAGACTTCCTTTGTCCCACCTGCTAACTATTGTTTGTGTTACACATCACTCATGGGCATATCCATACTAGGCTGTGTCACTTTTATCCCAATAACCCAAATATCCTTTTTTTTCTCGGATGTTGACTTGGTGCGACGAACGGAAGGAAACCCTTATTTTTGCATAACTCCTATTTTCCTCTTTTTCCTCTATTTTTGTCTATTTTTCTGAAGGAAACATCGGGTTGTGCTACTCTTGAGAAGTTAGAGAGGCAGAGTGATAATGTCATCTGTCATCACTGCTTTTTGAAGGGACAGGGGTTACTGAAGTCAGTGGTACATGTATTTTAAGATGCGGGTTCAACTCTTAATAATATGCACAACTGGTTAACACAGATTTTCTTATCTTTACTGTTACATTTATACAGTCAATGGATATATTAGCAATGCTATTTTACTTCGACTCCACAACCCCTCACTTTCTCTTTCTCTCTCCCTCAGCCTTCCCCCTGCCCTCTCCCCCTCTCTCTCTCTCTCTTTTTCTCTTTCTTTCTCTCTCTTTGAATACATGCGGGTGAATAAAATTAATCTATTAACAACTTGATCACAGATATTTATAATCTTACATGGTTCTAATAATTAGTTCTCTATAAAGATGAAAGAGACAGAAAATTGTGGACCAGTAAGGAGATGATCATTTGTACTAAGGGAGAAAATGAAAAAATATATATAAAGAGGAAGACAAACTACAAACTGTTATAGATTACGGCTGTGCTATTTTCAAAGTTGTACAATTGACTGATTATCACCTGCACTCAATAGGAAATTTAGATTAGGTACGAATCTGCCAAAATTAGATCCCATTTTGCCCAACAACCATGGTTCCTACATAACATATGCTTGCAAATTCCATAGGAAGTGGGTGACAAGATAATGCAATCTTGGGCAACGCTAATGCTCCGGGCTTAACCTCACTCGTACAAACTCATGATACCCCGACCAACCTCCTCTTGGTGTAGATATTACAGGGGCATAAAGCAGGAAACTCATCAATTTGGTTGAATTTTCAGCTAAGGAGAAGAGGGGATGCTTCCCTTTTGAAGGGGTAAGGAAAAAGGGCTCTGTCTAATCTGGTCTCATCCGAAGGGGACTATATTTAGTCCCCTCATGGTCGAGGCCGGGTGCAGATCTGCTAAAATGAAGCTTCTTCCATCAGCAGTGAAGTTGACATTACATTGCAATATTTGTACGGCCATATCTGATGGGGCTGCAGCTTGAGTTAATAGTTTATAGAACCAGGAAAACTGGGATTTCCCACTCTAATGGATAAGTTACCTCATCATGTCAAATGGGAGAGGGAGGGAGAAGTTGAAAAAAATATGATCTGTTTGTATCTATCTTTTTAAATCCTTAATCAACTGGTGTGCATTTTTTTCAATTTAAAGTTTTAAGATCAATATGACAGTTTAATACTAGTGTGACTTTCCAGCACAACTTAAAATCGTTTAACCCTACATGGATGTTTCAAATTATATCATTAAATTATGTTACATGAAATAATCCGGAGGCTGGGGGTGTCTTGATGTCAAATCATGCATACATTCTTCCTACTCAATTGTCTGTACCAATTCAGCTTATATCTTTTCCCATTTATACATTAATTATACTAGTTTGAAGGCCTTCCAAAGCCCCTCCTTGACAATGGTTGAAATCAGAGCAGAAATATAAGTCTCAATAGAAAGATCTGCAGATTTGACAATTGTGAATCTTTCAAAATAATTGTAAAGTTTTGGGTAAAAATTGGGCTTTAGTTTAGGTAGTCTAGGGTTAGGGGCAGTGTCAGGTCCACAGTTGAGGTCAGGAATTTGACTAGTATTAGAGATCAAATGTGGAGGAATTATCGCAATTATATTCTTATTGCTTTCCACCAAACATTTCTTAATAAATGGTAAATGAACATGTAAAAGAAAATAATCCACAAAGATGAAATTTTGTCTGCTTTATTTCACCACTTATCATATCTTGAATTTAAATGGATGATCAAACTTTAAAGGGATATCGAGTAAAAACAAACAGCCCCCTACTACTGACCAACACCTTATATGACTGGCATACGATATCTATTTTTGGTCATATTCCTTCAGTCCTCTCTAGGGATTTAGGTCACATATGCTGCTGTTTGGCCTACTTGATGAACTAGTTTCCTGGTGAGAAACTTCCAGGCTTTTGTCTGCTGGCTTACAATTCACGCCTGGTTGCCATTTAATCATTACAAAATACAGCCCTCAAGTGATGCTGACGACTACTAGCAAGTGGCCATGATTAGGCATTCTCACGAAAGTAGCGGATTAAGAACAGCAAATTATGCCCATCACATCATGTTTTGTTAAATCAAAAAGGGCTACTGATAGTCTGCTTTCTTGTTTATTTTCACTTCTGTATGACAAAGATAAGAAATGCATACATGACTTTTGCATTAAAAACAATTTTTACGAAAAACTGTTTGGTTCTATCTTTGTTTTGTGCTTGTGGGTACATGCATCTCTAACATGTGTTTCTTTTACTCTTATCATAACCCTTGAATGAAACTTCTCATCTCTTAGATGAAGAGCTGCCATTTGGATGCATCACATGAAGAAACTTATGGAGGTTATAAATTGTTCCATGCTTGAATTTGTGATGAAAGAATGAATTCTTGTACACCTCTGTCTTTGTTGTTGGTATTTCAAATTGAATCTGAAGTAGCTACATACTCAAGAGGAAGTGAACTTCACAAAAGATGTTTAGATGATCATTTCATTTCAAACTCTTGATTTAATACATACTTGAAACTACAAAGGCAATATCACTGAGGTTTTTATGAACTTTGGATCTTTTTGGTTCTCAAGATGACAATAAGAACATACATGTAGGGTCATGCCTTTAAAGTTTTCATCGTTACCATCCTCTTACATCTATAGATTAATTATATTGTACCTTCTCGTAATCTTCCATCAGCTGCAGCAGCTCCAGATGTAAAGATGGTCTTGATAAAGATGCCCATACGTCCCTTTGGTGAGTCCTCTCCACCTACAATACTAAACCCCAGTCCTTTCCCATAGCCTCCCTTGATGAGAGAGATCTGCTGGACAACAGAAGGAATGGGTGACCCTCGACCTGGTATCGGCTCACAGGTTGCTGTTTTCTGTTGGATGAGTTGCTGTAAGTCAAAATAAAAATAAATATGTTAGAATTTGGTAATTTCAATTTTGTTGATACATGTATATTGAGACAAATGCATGAAGTCAAACCTCACATCAGTATGATCTTATGGGAACTGAATGGGCCAGTTTACACAATTCAAATTTTATGCATGTCTCTACAACAATGGTTGTTTTTGATAATCCTAATGTTTGCCAGATGGATTGTTGGACATTACAACAACTACTGTATGCAACCTTTATTCTGAACAAATTTACTAACAGATAAATGCAATATCTCGACACATAGGCCTTTACAGATAAAGTTGAATTATGGTCATGTGATTACATTGTGAAAGAAACTGTCTGCAAGCAATTGGGAATTGAGGTTGATCATGTTCTAATAAGAATTGGTGTACACTGTGAGGTTTTGAAATCATCAAAATAAGAAACTTGCTCAAAAGCACATGCACCAAACACAGAAATGGGTATATGGGACTGCACACAAACGTGGCATGGATGTTCAGCCCTAACGCTTCAGCTATTTCTCATCATATTTATAATATAAGGACATTTGAAGAGAAATCCTTCTCCGGGTGACATTTATACTACGATGTTCTTCCAAACTGACATAAGAGGAATGAGAAAGCTCACAAATTATTTTTCACCTTTCCCAGAACTCAACCTTCCCTTTAAGAAGAAATATGAATACTTTGTGACGTGGTGCATCATGTTTTCATGTTTCCAAAAATATTGGAAGTGACTAAGTTCATGTGCAGGAACTAAATGATCACATCAAAACAATTTCATAAAATTGAGAGATAATATTTTTTCAGCTCCTTTACTACATCAGGAAGGATTGATACATGAGTAATTATTTCAGCAACACATGAAACCCTCCTTAAAATGCACTGTAAGATGTTTTGTCAATTTTTATTATATTTATTATAATATTATTATATTTATATGCATAAATCCCTCTTTTCATGGTTCCATGGCTAAATCCTGTTCATCTTTAAAGGTTACCACTGATTAATGTATATAACTGGCTCTACTTTTCCAGAACCAAGAAACAATGTTTATCTGATATTAAATGAATGAAAGAGGTTATCAAACATGATATACAGCTTTAATACCCCTTTGCACACCTTGCAAATTGAACTCATCAATGACCATATATGGTAATAGTGCCATAGGAGAGTCAAATCCGTAAGTAAAGGCAGGAATGCTACATTAGCCCTTTTGGGATGTCTGCAGCTTTCACTTGGAGAAGTCAGATTTTACTTGTAGATTCTAATCCTGTCCAATCCTGTAATTTCACCCCCTGAAATCCATGTAGCCTAACTGGTCTAAATGCCACTTGATATGTTGCAGCTCTATATCTTAAAGATCACATAATCCATGTTTGGAGAGATCGAAGTCCATAATACTGAAAGAAGCAGACCTCATATGAAATGTAGAGTTTCTATAGACCAAGATCATATCTTCCTCAAGGAGTGTCATGATTTCAAGCATAAATGAATTAATATTTGAGGTCACTTGCTCTGGAATAAGATTATTATATTTTCTTTGGATTTCAAACTATTTCAATGTAAAAGTTTTAATTTTCATGCTTCATATGAAGAAAATTTTGCAACAAATGCAAAGAATGACAATGATGATGACAGGAATACGGGTGGTGATGTTGGTGGGGTGGTGATGTTGGTGGGGTGGTGATGGTGGTGGGGTGGTGGTGGGTTGTGATGATGGGTTGTGATGATGGTTGTACAATGTAGGAGAGAAGATAACAGTGGTAATGGTAGTGGTGGTGGCAGTAATGGTGATGTGGTAGTGGTGATGATGGTAGTGATTGAAGTGACAAAAATGATGATAGCGTTTATGGTAGAGATAGTGGTTTAAACAGTTGTAGTACCTGTAATAAAAGTTATGTTTAGTTGGCATGCAGGCAGTATTGGGTAATACACGTACAATGGTAATAAAGGAGAAGATTAAAAATAATCTGCAGGAAAGCTTGTAAAAGAGGTTGTAGAAAATCTGTGTACAAATTCTTCTAAGAATGAAAATGACCCAGACTCTGTTTTTTTCTTTTAATTGGGCCATTGATTCTTACAAGATCAAGGAACATAGACTATCATAATTCATTTTATCAACATCAACACTACTTCCTTGTCACCTTCCACTCACAAGATTATTATCATCATAAATATGGGTTGACAGCTGGAAATCAGTGGAATTAGAGTAGAACATCTAAAGTTTCTTTTCCTCAAAAGCTATACAATACCCCATAGCTGAAAGACAAGTGCACTTGGAAGTGGGATATTGAAATATTGGAGAACATAAACACAAAGAAAATCCCTGCTCCTTAAACCCAGGATGCAGCAGGTGTGAAGTAGGCTAAGGGAGAGGATTTGTTACCATGGCAACAACATCCACGGAAGACTGCATTATGTAGCCCTAAGTGAGCAAAGTGAACAAGATATCTTTCTTTACCTCTTTTCTTCTTTGTTTCCCTTGCCTTTGTGATTATCTAAAAGTTTGGCTTCCCATCAATATGAATATTTGCATGAGGCATATATGTATAAAATCAGCATGAAATTTTTATTCTTCTTATGCAAGGAAAGGTTCATAATTTCTTTTGATATTTAACAATCTTGGAAAGATCCTAGGAAAAGTAGAAATCTCTTGTAACATTCCTCACATTTTCTTATTATGTCATTCTATTAAAGATTACAGATTCATATGAGAGCATGTTATCAGAATAGGGAAACTCTTGCCTAGCTTCATGACAATTGTGTATGACAAAGAAGTACTTTGCCGCCCTCGTTGGATGATTTCATGAAAGTGATTTCCAGTCAAAAGAAAGTTTGCTGTTGCTTTGAACAGCAGCTGTCCAGAACATGAATGAAGCTTCCACAGAAATGAATTATTGGTCCTATTTCCACTGTCTCACATCATCTATTCATTACATGAAACCATGAGAATTTAAATGAAAAAAAAAAATGTGTTGAAGTTGGAAGCAGGGGGGATTTCAGGAGGCGTGTATTTTCATATCTAATAAAGTTATCATTAAATGACAAATCAAGACATTGGGTGAGTTCAGGCCCAGTGTTGGTGTTTGGTGTTTGGTGTTGGATTTTAGATAAAAAATTCTCCTAAAATTGAGCCCCAACACCGCTGTTGAGATTAAGGAGCCAATACCGATATCCTAACACCGCGGTGCGATAGCTTAACACTTGCAATGGCATCAGCACTGTTCTCGATGAAGGAAAATATTTTGTTTTTAAGTATTGAATTATTAGTCTAAAATAACGTAAAATTACTCGAGAAGTCCGGTAATTCTAAAAGCAACCCTATTCGATCTAGAGTGCGGTAAGAAATTTCACAGAAAAAAATAGTTTTGAGAGGAACAGTATAACGTTTAGATTAGATTTCTATCAAGTTTCTCACTTCCCGCAGAAAATGCTGCGGTAGCTAATGCAGCAGACCCCAGATCGGATGGCGCAGCACGTACCTGGCAAACGGCAAAATTTGGGGAATCAGCTCAGATTAGCCGTGGGGTATCATGAGTTTTGTATTGTGAATGTTCATATAGAGTTCATCCTGGTTAATAACGTGGATTCACTGGGTCTTTTACTATGGAAAATCCAATGTCATATTTAAAAAATCTATCTGAAAAAAAAAATTAGATGGGATTTTTCATTAACTCTTCAGACCCATTAAAAAGCAAAAGTACATGTACTTCCATTCAGTGTGATCTAATGTTAGACCAAATTTTGGCCTAGATTTAATTTCAGGCTATAGAAAAAGACTACCTCATAATACCTAAGAAATTACACTTTGACTCAGATTACTGACTCTATTTCTTATGACTTATCGCCAAAATTTCCCATAGCTAGCAACACCAACACCAACATTGAGCGTGAAATGAAAATTTCTTAATCCCTAAGGGTACAGTTTTAGTGAATGGAAATTTGTACATGAAATTAAACACTGATGTCCGAGCTCTGTTTAGAAGACGATATTTGATGAAACTAAAACACCAGCAACCGGAACTATACGTCAAAAAATCAGAGGTCAACACCTAACACCGACTGATTTTTGTCTCATTTCATAGTGGGTGTTATAGATCATGATTTCACGGCAAAGTAAACACTAACACCAAACACCAACACCGACCGTGAAATCAACCATTGGCTTTCCAAAGTCAAGCAACTGATAATGTACAATTTCCGTTTTTAATTTTGAGCTTATTATGATGACTGTTCTCCAACCAGATTGCTCTACCTCAAATTTTTAGAGATAAAGCATAGCATATCAAAAGGAAAGGAACAATCCCCTTCAATATACTATGAAAATGTATAATAAAAAATGACAGGGCTTGCTACTAAAGACTTGAAGATTGCCACAGTACGTTTCCACAGTGATATGCATTGTAAGCTATGATCTCTATCCTAGAACCTCATCATGTTTAATTGCCATTGTGAAGACAGTACACCATATGAGGTTAATTGCCTTTCATAACAACCATATACATCCTTTCCCATTTAGCATTCACAGTTAATTGCTAATCATTGTTTTAATCAAACCTTCCTCTCATTGTAACTAAGACCCCTGTTACACTGGAATCCTAAGGAGTCTCAGGGTGCCCCGAGACTGGTCTCGGGTAGGTTCTAAATCCGGTGTAAATGGACGAAACCTAACTGAGACCACTTCTGAGCAAACCAGTCTCGGACTACCTAGCGATGTGGTCTGAGACTGGTTTCCCCCCCGAGACTCCTTAGGGTCCGGTGTAAACGCTAACCTACCCGAGACTGGTTTGTGCGCTGCTAGCACATTTGGAATGATTGCATCATCGCAAACATAGCGCGCGATAAATACAGTATAGCATTACGATTGTACTTGTCCTCGGAGGTGTTAGTTTTGTTGGGACTGATAGGAGTTCAATTGTTTGTGACTTGGCATTTTATTGTCAAAAAGTATCCTTTTGCTAGATTCTTTTCAAATATGTCAATTTTTTTATAATCTAACCATTGATACATGTAGGTTTGTTTACATCTAGGAAGCCTACAACGTCCGCAAACAGAAAATCTCACTAGAAACTCTCGGGTAGCTTTGCGTATATCGGTGTAAACGCTCAAAAAGCAGTCTCGGGGTGCCCCGGGACTCCTTACGATATCGGTGTAACAGAGGATCAAAAAATTTGGGTCAGTTTTTTTGTTGGGACTGATAGGAGTACAATTTTTGTGACTTGGCATTCTATTGTCAAAAAGTATCCTTTTGCTAGATTCTTTTCAAATATGTCCATTTTTTTATAATCTAACCATTGATACATGTAGGTTTGTTTACATCTAGGAAGCCTACAACGTCCGCAAACAGAAAGTCTCACTAGAAACCTGTCTCGGGTAACTTTGCGTAAGTCGGTGTAAACACTCAAAAAGCAGTCTCGGGGCGCCCGAGACTCCTTACGATATCGGTGTAACAGGGATCCAAAAATTTGGGTCAGCTTTTTAGAAACCAGTCTCGGGGCGCCCCAACACTGGTATCGGATAGATAGGTATTCCGGTGTAACAGGGGTCATAGATGACATTACTTCTAGAAGATCTCAAGATCATCTTAAATACAATTAATTAATCTGTTCTTTCCCTTTCTTTATTACAAACATATGCACTCGAACCCAAGTTTCATTTATGCCCTTATTGCAGTGTATTATTGACTCTTTCGTAAAAAAAAAAACCCGAAGAAGAATGAAGATTATATTATGGTAACCTATTAGATATGCATGTATATTTCATATGCTAATGTGTATCAATCTTAATTTATCATGTTTTAATATGCTTTGCTTTAATGTGCTACTTGTATGTCTATATTTGATTATTTGTATTGCTAAGTTATTATTTTAATCTATTGCTATTGTAATTGTTGAAATGTCTTGTAAACTTTTGCAATTCGGCTTTTGCCACAAAGAAAGTATTCTAATAAACCATTTTGAATTGAATTGAATTGAATTGAATTGAATGATGACAACATGTTCAGTAGGTGGACATATGCTAGTCTTTGCAGAGCCAAATTATATGAAGTAAACTTCTGGATTAGTGTGAGAAGAAGACAGAGACCAAACCATCCGACAAACAAACAGAAAGACAGAGTGTCAGAGGTTGTAAGAGACTAAGATGGAGGTGGAAAAGGACACTGCTGATGTCTCTCTAACGCATTACAGACTCTTTTCTGATAATAACAATTCCATTTTGACAGAAAATAGTTTGAGAGTAACCTGAAGCAGGAGCAATTCAGACTAGTAAAAACAGGAAATAAGCTAGTAACCTCAGATATATATACAAACCATTATAAAGTAGAATTTAAGATTTCATAAATTAAGCATTTTAACAGACAGTTATGTACACAGTCCAAAAGGGCAAAACAGGGGGAACAAGCGTGTACGGAAATCAAAAGACGGACATATCTGATGACTACAGCCCTCCATCTGGACATTACTCACTGGTCATTGCTACATGGTCTCCCTTCAATATTGATCAGATCAGATTATATAGATGAGGGAATTCCCAGTGCTTTCGTTATTCTAAGCACTGATGAAATATGGTATTTGGCCTCTGCAGAACAGGCCATAATCATATAAGAACTTCCTTCCTAGTCGTTGAGTCGCATTGGACTAGCTAAAGTATGTATTCTGCTATAATAGACCTTGATTAGGTGGGTAGGTCAAGCAAACCAACATATGAAACCAAGGTCCACATCATAAATACCAAATAAATACTTATCTTCACAGTTTTAAGCTGAAAACAAATACTATAGAGCAATATATGGGATTTTATGTACCTCTTTTTCTTACTACATTGCATCAGCTTTTTATATAAAATGAAGTATACACTCCCATATAGCTCTTCTTTTTTCTCTTTTTTTATTAATTAATTTATTCAATTTCTAAAAAAGTACAAACAGTTGTGGCACAAGTCCCATTTTTTGTAACTGTTATATGGAGTCTATGTACAAATAATGGTAATTCATATTCTGTACGAATACAAATATGATATAAATATGAGGGGGAAAAAATGTACAAAACAAAACTAACATGTATAAAAAGATGTACATTTCATAGAATGGCTGTGGATGGTTGGATGTGAAAAAAATATTAATATAAAAAACATTAATATAAATATCTTAACAAGAGTATAACAGATTTGCTAGTCAAGTATATTTTGAAGTGCAATACTGTTTCAACTTTAAAGCGGGATAGAGAAATGCATGAACAGATATAGTTTGGTACTGAATTCCAGACTGTTGGGAAACTAAAATGAATCGACCTTTATAAAAACGTTTTTCCTACCTTTAAAGTGAAATAAGTGAAACAAAAGAAAACTTTAAAAAGATAAATTTTCCCTAGAATCAAAATTGACTAATCCTTTTAGTGTTGTTACCTCTCCAAAACAATCTCAAAACAAGCATAATAAATGTCTGTTTATACATGCCATTACAAAAATATATTTAACTATAGAGTTGAAAAAGTACACTGTACGGGTGGGCTGTGGAACTTACAGGATAATTTAAAATGCTGAATTTCTGAACAGTGTAAGGCATACTTGATCACTGACGCACATGCTGAAAATATTCTAATGCTTAAAATGGCCTGAAACATGTCCAAAATTGATCCTAGACCATATTAAGCCTTTTCAAATTTTGCGCGGGCATAATTTTTTCAGACGCGCACCCATGTTGAATTTATTTTAAAAGTCAATAACCTATAACACATGCACATCCAGTCTTTTTTAATCCATTTTAGGAATTTTTCCTCTTTGCGCAATTTTTAAAATGGCCTGAAACATGCCGAAAATTGATCCAAGACCATTTTCAGATTTCGCGGGCGCACGTATTTGAATTAATATATATAATGTCAGTGCCCTTATAACACATACACAGTCTATCTTAGTCCATTTTCTCATTTTAACCATTTGCGAGGGCATGCGCATACATACATGCGCATTAAAGAAAAATGTTCTATAAATGATACAGGATTAATTAAACTGCTAAAACAGTCAAATATTAGTTATTTTTATGCTGTATAAGGCACTAAGGCAATTGACGCGCGCTGGGAAATATTTAGAATATTTGAAATGGCCTGAAACATGCCCAAAATTAATCCTCAACTATTTGGAGCATTTTCAAATTTTGCGCACACGCAACCCTACCGAACTTGTGTTCGTTTAATTTCTCATTTAATTAACTTGCATCATGCCAAATCTAGTTATGATATGACTTTCCATTGTCGAGATATAGTATATGTTTTTACAAAATGGCACCTAGATGACATCATGGTACAATGACTAAATAAAAGAGTTGAGGGGCACAACTTCATAACCATATCTACCTTTGTGCCAAATTTGAATACATTTGAACAAGTCATATTAGAGATATTGCCGTCACAAAAAAGCGAGTAGAAATGAAAAATAAAAAAGAAATAAAGAAATAAAGGAAAATTCGAACAAAAATAAGTCCACCTAAATATTAATTTGCGGGTGGTACATAGACTATCATCTGACCAGTCAGTGATTGATATGGCAAAAGAACTCTGAATGGGGGGTCAGGACCAGAAGGAAGTGGCTTGATATTCATAATGGATGGAATCCTATGTCTGGACATGAGTCATAGCAATCTCTGAACATCTTGTAGCCATTCTTTATCATCCTAGGGGAGACTTTCTACATCCGTCATACTGCCAAATAAACAAAACTTACAAAAGATTGATTACCCCTAGAATCAAAATTGAGTAATGTTTCAAATTTTGGTGACATCTGCTTGAAACTGAAATCCTTTTGTAATATCACATCTAGCCTCCAGTTCAAAATAGCAAGTGTACCTTGCAAAAGAATTAACAGCGCATAAATAAGGTTAAAAAGTAACATGCATCTTTCAATGTGATTTATTTTTTGGATAATAGTGATTTGTAAACAAACAATATACTTTAGAGAATAAAGAAGACTGAAATTTCTAGAAAAATGTGAAAATGAAAAGAGAAGATTATCATTATTTTGTTCATTCCTTCCACTCTTAACAAAGTACTGGGTTGTTTCTTTTGATCAAATTATATTTTCCAGATAAATAGACAACAGCTAAAATTATTTTTAGAAGTAAACAACCCAAAAAGCATGTTCAAGAGACCAAATCTAAATTAACCCTTCCTAAAATCATCACTCACTATGAGTGAATTCACTCCAAAAGGGCATAAGTCACAAAGGGAAACTGAGATATATATTACACCGTTACTATTTTTCTTGTTGCTACAGGAGCAAGCATACCATGAAATGTCAAAGAAGATACTTGGTTTAAATGACCTAAAATGTGCCTGAACTCAATTCAGTGGTTTCAGTGACATATGAGTCCATTAAGATCAACAAACTTTTATTATTTATGACACAAATAAAACTACTTATAAAGATTTCAATGCAATGAAATCGATTACAGTTTATGTCAAACATATCTAGCTAATATCTTTGATTACTACCTGAAGTAGCACTTTTTTTTTATCAATCACTCTCTCACTGTTTTCCATTACCCCCATCTCTCTCGCTCTCTCTCTCACACACTTTCAATTCTCAGATTCTCTTCATTTTCCATTCTCTTTATCTCCTTCCTACTTTTCTTTTATTTCTCCTTCCTCCTCTATTTCTGAATTTCTATTTATTCTTCTCTCTCTGGACCAACATAAAGAGAAGGATCCTCAGATGGATGAAACTTTTTTTTTTACTCTTCACTAGGTCAAGATTTGCTATGACTATCAAACTGACACAAAAGAAAGAGACAAATAATTGGCTTGGAATACTCACTAAAATATCATATTTCCTAATAGTCCAAAAATTGATTAAGTATTCTTAACAAAAGCACTGTCAATCAATCTACTTGCTATAACAACATCCTCATGATTGGCTCTTCCATAAGGGACAGCAGAGGAAATAATAAGAGGCATATAGGGATAAAGGACAGAAATAGAAATAGATTAATAATTGTCATTATGATGCTGTATGAGCGGAAGTGTTTCTGACTGGAGGGCCTACTGACCATGCGATCCTTACATTAATAGCTGGTTAATGTCAGAGCATTTTTTATTTCATTTCTTAGTCTCCTTTCACTCTATTAAGATACCTCTTGAGGGCAGTATTACAACCAAGGACGGCTAATGAGAGATGAGGGAAATCCAATTAAGAACACAAATTTTCATTTTTGTCTTCATTATCTTAGAAACTTTTAAAGTCTGTAATATTCTGTAATATTTTCTCGTTTTTTTGAAGAAAACTGTGTTTTCTCTCACAAAACATGATTATCATGAGGCTGACAAAAAGCCAGACAAAAGCATATAAAAGAAAGGAAAAAAAAAAAGAACCAGAAACAGACTGATGAGGAGATAAAGAAGTGGGGATGGGATGAATGGCCGAAAGAGATTATGATTATGAAAAGGAACATGCTTGTAAGACGGACAAAGGGGAAATATAATGGATTTGAAATTCATACAAATAAAAGAACATTAATCGTATTCTCTGTCCAATGGAAAGAGAAGAATAAATAAGTAATGTAGAAGTAAAGAAGGAAGGAGAAACGTGAGAGTGGGAAGAAGAAAGGAAAGTAGGAAGGGGATAAACAGAATGTGAGTAGGAGAGAGTATAGGAAAAAGGAATAAAATGAAAAATGACAAGGTTACCAACACAGAGTTTATCAGAATCAACATAAAAAAAAAGATTTGTGGGACCTCCTTCTAGACTTGCTTTGTTAAAAAAATTCTATGTATCCTTTGTTCGAACAAAGCTCTTTTTGAAATTACCGAAGCTATTTATACAGCTAGCAAGAGCTTAATCGCTCACTGCTCCTGTTTATTTGTGTTTATTTTTTATTTTTGCCAGAATGACATTTGAAAGAATTAAAGAGTGACATACCCTTGGTGAAGTAGGCATGCTCTGTGGAGATGAAAACCTCTTCCATATAGACTCATCATAAGACAGTGAACCTTCCTCTTGCCTAAGGATACACATGAAAAGAACAAATACACATCATTAGTATGATAAAGAACATGATGAGCTTTATCTCCATTATACTTTTAATAAAATAAAATGTAAGGAAATGCAATATTTTGACCTAAATGCTGTTGTTTGAAGACAAGTTGTTTTATTATAGCTTAGAAAATATCACATGAATATTTCTAAAAATATCATTTAAAAAATAATAAAGTATAGACAATCCAATTTACTCATATTACACTGATAACATAATTTTTGCAATAATAAGTTTGATAACATTATATTATATTGCACGGTGATTGGTACGATAAAGAATGGTTATGATCAGCTTTATCTACAACATACTTAAATAAAATTAAATGTAAGGAAATGCAATATTTTTATCTAAATGCTACTGTTTGAAGACAAGTTGTTTTATTCGAGTCCGCTCGCTATTCGTAAGGACCGCTATTCATTTAACACGCATTAAGAATAGCGGTCCTTGTGAATAGTGGTCCTTATGACTAGTGAGGTTACCCTGTTTTAGTATAGCTTAGAAAATATCACATAAATATATCTTTAAAAATATAATTTTACAAATTATAACAAAGTATAGACCATCCAATTCACTCATATTACACTGATTTTTTGCAATAGTCGATAAGCTTGATAACATAATAATACATTGCAAGGTGCTTAGCCTATAGTTTTATCAAGCTCAAACTCTTTCAGAAGGTCTCAAAAGGTCTCAAAAGGTCTCAAAAGGTCTGGAAAAGGTCATAGCTATATTTTTTCCACTTGTAATGACTTAATTTCTTTTATGAGGGTGTGTGTCCACAAAGCAACAAAAATGTCAGAAATCATAGACTGGATAGAATGTCAGTGAATGTTGTCAATTTAGAAGAGCAGCTGGAGGTGTGGTGAAATAAATTAGTCAGCTATGTTCAATATCATCACACATGATTATGAATGTCATCTCAGAAAATGTTCCTGTTGATTTTACTAATCCAGTTCCATTGATTAGCAAAGGGTTGACAAGCTCACTCAACTGAACATTTACTGAGGTGACTTAAAGTTGATCACACTCGCAAGTCAAAACTATTTTCTATATCATGAGAAGACATCAACTCATCCCCTTGTGACACATTTATTTGATTAACAACAAAACTGCAAAAAATTGAACTGAGGTGACTTAAAAATTTAATTATCACACACAAAGTTGATTAATCAAACAAACAAAAAATGTTTGTGTACTGTGAGGAGACATAAAATCATCCCCTAAAACAATATGAGACATTCATTTCATTAACAATTTTGAAGTGTAGAGTGGTAAACTTAATTTTTGTATATTACAAGCCAAACATAAATTTGGAGTACACATCCATATGCAGCAAATTATACTACATGTACTCTAGTCACAAGTCACTTCTAGCTTCCAATATTTCTTTACAGAATTGATAACGAAAGCTGGTATTCTGAATAAATTTTAAAAAATGGAGCCCCAAACTTAACATACAAAGCAAACAAATTGATAGTTCCCCTTTAAATGAATAGAGTGTCAAAGTTTGAAATGCATCGCACTTGGGATAACCCAGCCTGGGCGTACTCATGTCAGATGGATAGTCACCGCATCTAATTAGTAAAACACATAATCAGATCCCCTAAATTCACAACATTTGGTCTGGAGGATTGAAGGCAATTACTGAATGTTATGATTAATCTTGCGTATCCTCTTGAATGTAAGAGAGACAGTCATCTTCTCTAATAGGCTGTCACGTATCTGGAATTTAGAGATGAAATACATTGGGTGTGTGGAATTGAGCTGTCAACCAATGTCTCGGATGATGTTATAATTATCACACGTGAAAGTTGGGGTACAAAAAAGGTGGGGTGCTGGGGAAATTGTGGATGATGCTTTTGCATGAAATAAAAAGACAAAATTCTTAGTATGTACATATTTGCAAATAATAAGAGGTCAAATGTAATAAAATAAAAATAATTACTTAAATTTTGGAAGGATACAGGCATGAATGGACCACAAAGTTTGTGGTCTCATTTCCTCACTATTCATGATACATTTATGATATAATATTTCAACTTTATTCTAAGAATCTGATTTCCTCATTCCTATCCAAGTTCAGTGGATATTAACACATTTTTGCATGTGTGCACTAAATACAAAGTAAATGTCACTTTGTTGAAATCATGAAAATGGAATTTTGAAGGGAAAAAATGTCTGCAACATATGAATGATTATGAATATACAACAATATGAAAATAATAATTCAAATATATTTTGAAGTTCATGAAAGATTTAGTGAACATGTACATCAACATAACCTGGGGATAAAAGGGATATCAATGAGTGAAGCAATGACATCACAAGCCAATTAATAACCAAATTATTAATTTGCATGTCTAGTGATTTTCTTAGTTTTCCATATAGTTTTACTTGTAATTAGAAATGTCATAACTTTATTATTTGTCAGTTATTCCTTACACTTTCATTGATTTTGTATGATTTCTCTACTTGTATTAAAAGCAAGTTATTTTTTGTGCCGGACTTGACCTCAAAGTTTTGATGAGGCATATTTTTAAATAAGATTTATATTGCCCAAACTATCTACATTTGTTGTACTATCATTTTCTTGTCATCAATTTCTTGTACTCTTTAGTATTGTCATATACTCTTCCTATACTTTTACAGCACCTTGAGCATTTTGTGTAATGGAAATGGCGCTTTATAAATACTCAATATTATTATTATTATTGTCTTGTGTTGGATGTACTGACTGATTCATTTTTTCTATAACACACCTGAAAACAAACTTAAACGTACGGACTTAAATTGGGATATACTAGTAGTCATGAATCTCACTAATGTTATAACAGGTGATACCACATATGTGAGGAGTTTTCTAGAGACCATGTCTATGCATCATTGGTTAGGTGGTCATGTATCATTACAACATATGCTCTCCATGTTGAATAGCATTAATCACAGTTGCCTGATTTCAATCTGATCAAGGCTAAAAATCAGTCACTAAACTACATACATTTTGACACTGAAGGCAGTACTAAGTGATGACCCAAAACAGGTGTTTAATGCAGGTCTTGTCTGCACTTTTGTTCAAAATAATTTTAAAATTCAGCATAGAATTAACAAAGTATCCTATTAGTGTATGTCATCTGCAAACCATAAAAAGGGTATTGAACCAAAATTGGTATTAGAAGTAGAAATAAGAGAGATATAATCTCCAGGTAAAATATTTCTCACAAAGAGCATATTCTAGCACTATTTATGGTGCTAATATTCCATATTGAACATCAAGAGTGGTGATTTTGGCTGCAGAGTGTCCCAGTATGTGCTACATAATACACACCACACTGTTCCAAATGGATTTGCCACATTTACTATGACATATGCACTTTAAAGAAACATTTAACAGTAGATTTTGCAAACACTTAGAAAAGACTGTGATCCCAATATTTTGAACATATACAAATCACCTTATTTGGGTTTACAATGGTTTTGACATTCATCTGATTTTGTGATGACTTGCATGTTTTTTAATTTGCCTTTAACTGGAAATAAGTAAGTATTCAGAATTTTTCAAATGATTCATCCTAATAAACCACAGTCATTGTGAGTTGCAATTGTTTGGAAGCTCCAAGATTTACACACTCAGACAATGATTGTATTCAAATACCTAAGGACTATAGTGAATATGCTGTAATACTAAACAATTACATCAGGTTTTCTGAAGCCCCTCCTTTAAGACAGTAATACTTTAATCACTTCTTTAACACACTAGGATGTACAAACAATGGATCAATCACCAGATTCACAAATACAGGAAGCCTTGTGTCACATAAGCTACCTAGTCCAAATTTGACTTCCTGTGTTTTCTCAGTTACAAGAAAGTGCCTCTCCTTGTTCATGTTCATCCTCAATCTCTCATGCTCTCTCTCTCTCTCTCTCTCTCTCTATAAGTATCTCTCTCCATACCCCCCCCCCCCCTTCTCACCCCTCTCTCTCTCTACCTCTACCACTGTATCTCCTTCAGTCATCTCCTTCCTGTTTTCTCTCACACATTCTTTCTCTCTATCACTGCAAAATTTGTATCTGCACAGAGGTTGACATTATTAGTCTTAGACCCCGTTCTCATTACGAGGTTGGAAAGTGGATCGCTCCATCGTGGGGCGCGCCGGGGAGGTCCACTGGCATGCCGCGGTTTCACACCTGCAGAGGGTAGCGCTATCTATCTTAGCACTCTCTGCACAGTAAACTGCGATAGATCGCGCTATCTCTCGTGGACCACCCCCCGAGGTGGTCCGGTTTGGGATCACCATGGAGCACGTCGAAACGACATCACCGCGTTCTCACCTTAGAGGTGGCGCAATCTAGCGCGCGCTAGAGCACTCTATCCCTTGTAATGAGAACAGGGTCCTATATTATATGCTGAGAGCCAGAAGGACACCCTGATATCAAGTTGATTTTAAAAGCAGCAGAAAAATTGAAGAAATAGATGAGTGGAAGTTTGAGCAAAATCCGATAAGAAATAAGATTGTATATTGCGAGCTCAACTCTCATTTGCCCTGGAAAAATCATAATTTCCGTTTTCTCTCTAAAATATATTTTATCATACATGCACCCTAGACATAATCACTTTAATTTTCTGCTTCTTTTAAAACCGAATTAATATCAGGGTAGACTTTCCCTTTAATTCTTTGTAATAATGCCCTCTTAGTTCTCAACAGACAGTAAATACTGCCAGAATGGTGTTTAGTATTATTTAAACATGGCAAAGCTTCATTTTTGTGTTTGCTGATCTGCATATTTGAAAAGCTGCATATACAGTATTACTACTTGGGGAAAGATAAAGCTAAATCAAAGGCACCATAATATTATGTACACACAACTGTTTCTGACACGATTAAAGAAAGTATTATATACTGTAATAACCCTATAGGTCCATATTTTCTGAGGAAAATAATTCCAATAGCATGTTCCATGCATTTCTCACTCTCAGTTATTCCGACCCACGTGTCTGTAGAGATTTTATTTAGCATATAATTCCACTGGCCTAGTGCCTAGCTGATAATTCCCATACTGAATGACATCCAAAATAAATCCATCTTTGGCTCATATCCCAGCCATCCTGTGAGTTAGCTCTTTTTTTATGAAATTTATGTAAGGAATTTATGTTTTCTTTGTCCAAGCTCAGGTTAGGATGATTCATGAATGAGGCATTGGCATAATACCATGTGTTACTGCATTAACGTCAACGTCCATGCTCTGTTCATGTACGTGTTCTTCAAATTCTTATTGCATTGATGTCAACGTCAATGCTATAGTCTTGTTCATGTTTTGCATTCTTATTTTTCTTCTTCGTCTTATTCTTGATCTTCTGCCATCCAGTCCCATTTGTTTTGCGGGTAGTACTTGTGATGACTCTCTAGGTACTTTCCTGATGTCCATTTCATTTCAAATTTTGTATGCATGTTCCTTGGCATCCCCTCTAGGTCACTGAACTCTTTGTTTTCCAAAGTCACTCATGCATGACCGTCCAGGTGCCATTATGTCCGTTTTGGGGCCATTTTCATGCATTTCGTTCTGCTTGCCTATCTCCACTATCCCAAATTGCTCTGGATAGTCCAAGAGTTGCTTTTTAACTGCTCAAAGAAATACAAAATGCAGACGTCAATGCACGCACATCGTTCTGATATGATTGCAGTTCTAGTTATTTTTGTGAACTTTAGCCTTTTCGTGTTCCAATCACATGTGCCACCACAACTTGATGTTCTAGATATTAATGGTTATATATTTCAAACGAAATATGCTTTAATTCTGTTGAATTGAGTTAAATTGGCAAATTGGTCAATGCTTTCTGCATGCAGTCTAATTTAATCGTTAATCAACCCACTTGATACAACACGGTTTTTCTTTTAATAAACATTGCTTTATAGGTCTGAGTTACATAGCAATGCAAGATAAACATTCAATGAGTTGAACTGGAGACATCAGTCACAAATTATTACAGATGGTTGTGCATTATTAATGTGTTTTTTTTTTAATTTGTTACATTATACTAGTGGTTTAAATGAAGGGTAGAAATGTGAGTTTATTACAGACCTGACATGGAAATAAAGGTTGTACAGGGCATGTTGATCCGTAGTTTTTATAATGCATTAGAAGTATGAAATAGAAATATTCAATACTGTTTCTGCAATACTACCTCTGAGATCTTATACTAATTGATGAATATAGTAAGTTCACATCTTCATATGAAGTGTTCTACTAACTTCCAGGTCAAGTGTTTCCTTCAAACAACCTGACAAAAAATGTGGTTACTGGAGAAAGAAAGTCACTCATTAGATGCATATCTGTTACCATCTTTCCACACATTTGGGCCAGCTTAGTGTCACTTCATTTTAAATCTTAAACATGACCTTTCAAGCATTACATCATGAATTATATTTCAAAGTCCAGCTGTATTACATCTTTTATTAGAAAGACTAGCTAATCTGCTAAACATGCTATGGTAATAAAATTTCCCCTACTTTCCACATATTTTGCATTTCTGTAATAATTTCCCCCTCTTGCTATCTTATAATCTTACAATATTGCTGCCATGTGTCATTAACCCCTTCCATGCCACCAGATTTTTGAGCAATTTTCAAAAATGAACTTTCAAGAGTTAAATATTAACTTTCAATGAGTTTTTTCTTGAGAAAACTAGGCAAATATATATTGCATAGGAATAAACATTATGTTGGAGGCACATATTTCTGTATGAGGAAGAATTTTCACTCCATTCTGAGCCTAAACAAAATGTTCAACACTCACATTTTGGGGCGGGATTTGCCGCCCACAGTATGGTAGGGGTTAAGAATGTAAATACCAACTTCACATCTTGACATGTTCAATAAGCCTTTGGGACAAATTCAATGTTTGATTTCACAGTCAGTGTTGATGTTTGGTACATGTTAGTGTTTATTTTCCCGCGAAATCATGATCTAACACCGACTATGAATTGAGACAAAAATCAGTCAGTGTTAGGTGTTGACCTCTGATTTTTTGATGTAGTTCTGGTTGCCGATATTTCATTTTTGTCAAATGTTGTCTGCTAAACTGAGCTCAGATACATGCCAGTGTTTAATTTCATTTACAAGTTTCCATTCACTAACACTATACCCTTATGGGATTAAGAAATTTTCATTTCATGTTCGATGTTGGTGTTGGTGTTGCTAGCTAAGAGAAATTTTGGTGATTAGATATGAGAAATATAGTCAGTACAAGTCAATCAAAATGTAATTTCACAAGTATTATGAGGTAGTATGTTCATATAGGCCTGAAATTAAATCTAGGTCAACTTTTGGTCAACATTGATGGTTGGTATTTGACAGTCTGCCAAATGATAGCCAACTTGCAAACAATGCGCTTTCCCAAGTGTTCATTGACGTGCTATTCTAGTCACCTGGGCAGCGTTTCATGAAAGGACTTGTCAGATATTTTATCTGACAACTTTGCTCTCAGCCAATCAGATGCAAGGATTTCAGTAGCTTATAACAGTTGTCGGATAAAATATCTGACAACTTCCTTTCATGAAACGCTCCCCTGGTCTACGATGTCTTTCTTTCATAGAGTTTGAATTCTGTAGGTTGCTATGTCGGGCAAGCTTATGTATTATGTTTCTTTGAAAAGATGCCTATCCTAATGAAAAAAGGGAAAGGTCATTTGTGAAAAGTTGCTCATGGGCCAATTACAAAATCGCGTATCGTCTCCTTAATCTCAACAGCAGTGTTGGAGCTCCATTTTAGGATAATTTTTTATCTAAACACCAACAACAAACACTAACACCAAGCGTGAAATCACCCATTGTTTATTTCAAATTTTCAATAATGTATTTTGAATCTGATATTTACTTGAGGCATGCATGTATCATATCAAAACTGCATTCTGTTTCTTTCTTTATCTATTTGTCTCTTTTTCTCTTCCTCCCTATCTCTTTTCTATCTTTCTTCCTTTCTATATTGTTTTGGTCTCTTAATCTCTTCCTCCTTCGCTTTCTATCTATCTATTTCTCTCTCTCTCTCTCTCCCTCAGTGCATTTCTTCCTTACTTTAAAAAAAAAAATTCTCAATGATCACCTTTCTGTTCCGTACTCATACTAACATACTTGCATTGTATTCAGAGTTTAAACATTCAGATGGGTTAGACTGAACATGATGGAGCTTCATCTTTGACATTTACCTTAAGCTGAATCTGAAGTAACAAAAGTCATGTGGTCCCACCTGTTTATTCTTGTGGTGTTCTTGTATGGTGATTCATGACCACAAGATTATTAAGGCTAGACTTGATTGTGATATGCCATACACTCTTGCAAATCTTGATCCATTATTTTCCCTGTATAAACATTACAACTCTTTCTCTGTGTGAGAAGTTGTCACCAAAACATGTGAGTAAAATAAGATTCCAGAATTTTCGGTACCAGTTCAGGTCTTGAGATTTATTTTCTTGTTGCAGAAAAGGAAAAACAAAACCCGACTGTGATAATAGAAAGAATTTAGCTTAATTAGGCATAAATCAAAAATTTCTTATAGATCTTTATTAGTGGGAGGACTGTGGTAAAGGCTCTTGTGTCTCGTACAAGAGGTCCAGGGTTCAATCCTTGCTGAATGCTTATATCCTTGACAAGGTGTTTTACACACCTTTGTCCCTCTCGACCTGGAAATGCTAGTGTAATGATAATTGCAGGGCCCTCAGGAAGAATAGCACTGATGATGATGAGGCTTCTCAGCTTAAAGACTATAAGAATTTTACAAATCTCTTTCAAAACATCTCTCTCTCTCTCTTTCTCTCTCTCTCTTTCTCTATATGATTGGCTTGATCTGTCAATGGCTTCCTCTCCCTATTTCATGAACTATGTGCATAACACTCAGACTTCATGCCGCCCTGCCACAGAGAAAGATGACTTCCATCAAGCGACTCACTCTAGATTTGGGAGGGGGGTAAATTTAGCCCCCATCAGGAAGGAGTATATTTATTCTATGGGTTAAGAGTGACAGGACACTGGCCTGGTATGAAAACATGAACAGGGCTAGCTGCTCCAAAATAGCACATGGACATAGATATTATACAACTTTAATCCCCTATAAATTGCATTCACATTCCCAGTCTGGAGAAAGAAAAAAAAAGGGGGGTCCATAGCATTTCCTTTTCCATACAAATTACTTTTTCTGATTATTTTTTTATCTATCTCTTTCTTCCTCCCCTTCTCTCTTATCCAATGTTATTTTGAGAATATGAATCAAAATAGTATTACTTTAAAATGGCATTAAACTGGCAAAATTTGAATACGCCACCTTACAGTAACTGCTAAATTAGGATTATAATTTGAAAATTAATTGCATTTTATTTAGAATTTTGACTAACAGCTGTTTGGAAAATAGGCACATTTTATATTTCAAACTATTATTTTTGACGTTGCACATATGGAATATTGCCTACAGATACATTCTAAGCTTTTACAAACTAGAATGGGGCATGATGGGAAAATTAGAGGCACAGACACTTTCCAAATCCTGTTGAAAGATAGCGCCATTAGGAGCTTCAATTTACTGTCACTTTAATTTCACTGCTTGCAAAATATGATATGGAGGGGCATACGTGCCCAAGCGATCTAGAGGCATGTCTGAATAAAAATTCACACTAATCTTGAGTTCTGGTGATGGGATTTCAGTCCAAGAGAAACTGGCTTGAAGTAATTCTGAACTGTTTGCAACTAAATCTGGTTCTATTAAGTTGGAATTGAAATGGAGATCAACATTTGGATGTGATGGGTTGCTTCTATAGTTCAACTCAGATATCATCTCCATTCCATTGCCAGCAAGTCGAAATCAAAATCAAAATGAGAGGAAAAATTTGAGATGAGCGTGCAGGATATATCTGTCTCATCCTCTTACTGACAAGCGAGGGCAGGAAACTGTCTTTATTATTTCAAAGGATGTAACCAAAAAACATACATACAATACAAGAGTGCTGAATTAACCTCTTCACTCTCAAAAGAAGAGCTTCTCTGCATACATATCGTGTACAATCATCCTGGGGCAAATCTAGGATTCTGTACTAGGAAGGATTTTTTAAAAATTCAAAAAAGAAAGATGAAAAAGAAGAAGAATATCTATCACATTTTTCAATAGTCTGTATACAAGGGGTGTAAGGTATACCTTAAGGTGTCATCTAATAGAAGAGACCATAAGCTAGCCACAGGTATGGAATTTTTCTTCAAATATTTTGAAATATTTATTTTGGGAGACTTTCAGGGTGTTCAGACGCTAAAAATCTATACCAAAACGGTATAGCTATACTAGAACGGTATAGCTATACGATGAAATTTTGCGTCTGAACGCTGACTAACGAAACGACGTATAGCGAAACGAGGGTCAGAGCATCGTTTTGAACTAGAACTCGATAAAGAATCACTGTTCCGTGTCCGTCTGAACGTATGGCGACCATAGAACGGTATAACTGGGCGGGCTTAACGGGAGCGCGCGTGAAAGGTGGAAGAGGAAATCCAGGCAGGGGGGCTAGCGGATACCTCGTGATCATAACAACACGCGCAGTGGGAAACTGCGCATCTATACCACCTTTTTCACGACGGTCGCAATATGCGTCTGAACGACCCGTTAGCTATACGATGATTCTTTATACGTCGTTTCTTTATCGAGTTTCGGTATAAACTGAATAGTGTCTGAACAGGGGGATCTTCTATATTTCAATATCTGAAAAAGCACAAGTTCAAGACAAACATGTCAGATTTTCTTTCCACCATGCGACCTCAAATTGGTGATAAATCTACAAACCAATTCAGGCCTTCCCTGTACAGGTAATATGATATCAGTCCCTGGGAAATATTGAGTTCCTTGATAAGGATGCTTCATTTCATACTGATCATGTTTGACAAGATAATTGGAGTCCATCCTTTTTGGAACTTGTCCGCCTTCATCCCAGAACCTAGTCCATCTCTCAAGGGAGGAAACATTTAACATCCTAGCCAAGGAGCTTACATATATATACAACATCCTACACCTATATATACGCGTACTCATTAGATTAGAAGGCACTCTCATATTCTTAGACGAATAGTCTATCTCACGCTCTTTCTATCCTATACTCTCTTATCACATTGAATACTACGCCTGAGATAACTACAAACTTTCTCTTTCATGTTCAGACTGTGAAAATGGTTCATGAATTAACAAAAAATAAAGCAGAAATATGTATGATAACAACAATTTCAGAAATAATAACAATCCACAAAGTTTTATTTGACCTGTTATCTTCTAATATTTTACAGAACCCTTGAGAAACTTGAATTCACAATAATCCCATTATAAAACCACATACACAGGCAGATTATCCTAATTGGTGTACATTATAGACTCAATCTATTTAGCAACATTTACAGAAAAAAATTATTGAAAAAAACATGAGAATTATTATTGCACCATATTGCACTGATAGATAGCATAGTAAATACATAGCAACAATCATACTGAAAAATAAAATGGCACATACCCTGCTATCAGCGCCTCCTCAGGACCTTAACTATGATATCAGAATAATATAATTTATGTTTTATTAATCTCATGGTAAGCTCATGCTGGGTATACTCATTAAAAATGATTATGATACGATATTGAATTCCGATATCAATTTGTGTCCCCATGGGAACTAATGACTATGAGGTATGACAAAAGCAGAAAGAGGACGATATGGGAAATTAGAGCTAATTACCCAATCATGGAGGGAATTAGATAGCAAGGAAATGTGGCATGCTGAGAGTCAGAAGGCCGTTAATTCACTTTATTTAGCATAGCGTTAATGTCTTTCTGCTTCTCTGGAGACAGAGATGGGTAGAATAATCTTGAAAGCTGTTGAGCTGACATGCAGTAGGTAGCATTGTAATAAGATATTAACAATCAATAACATCCACATATCAAGAGCTCATTGAGCAGATTTTCAAAGAGATGTGTCAGATTTGATAAACTTCCTCTCTTTCTTCTATCGATGAACATGTACAAATATAACGTGGAGAAGGTTTACGGTTCACCATGTGTGTTGGTAGGAGGAAAGGGGAAAAAGGAAATTAGAAATGGATACATATGTACAAATCTGTACACATCAATCTTTATCTCATTATATATACACACACACCCCCCCCCCCCCCCCCCCTCTCTCTCTCTCTCTCTCTGGTTTCTTTATTCTGTTTTCTTTCTATCTTTCTCTCCCCATGCTCTGTCCTATCTGTTCCCCCTTCTCTCTCTCTCTCTCTCTCTCTGTCTGTCTCAATCTCCCGTTCTCTGTATCTGATTTCTTTATCGCTCATTCTATCTATCTTTCCTCTCTCCCTTCTCTCTGCCCTTCTCTCTGTTCCCCCTCCCCCTCTCTCTTTCTTTCATTCCTTCTCTCATTCCCAATCTCCTTTCTGTATATCTCTAAATTGTAAACCTTCCCATGAAAGCATATCAGGCAATGAACCTCAAATGAACATGTAAGCCTTCAAATACTAAGCCTAAGTTATTGAAATGACAAATGGCTGAGTAAAATAAATAAATTCACAATTTATGGGATACTTGCCTGAATGAATGCGATCCCATCATTTTACACTCTTCAGAACACAACACAGAGATTCCTCTACTTGTACATCAAAATTCACCTCCTGTCCATGCCTGTTCAGACCATACTCCTCACTATAACTGTTTAAACAATACCACTCTCCACAAACTAATCATGTATCTCTTAATAATTCTTCTTCACAGTCAATACTATTCTGACTCAATAGACCTATACAATGCCTAGCAAACTGATATATTGAGTGAGAAAATATATCCATCACAATGAATCATGTATTGATTGCACATAATAATCGTAGAAGGTCAACAAAAAAATCTAGAGCAGGTATCATAACGTATCAGATAGCATAATAGGGGGTTTATATTTACATCTGTTATGGCAATTGTAGGTATTTTTTTATGGGGGAGGCAATTACAGATCTTTAATTATGATTGTCGTTTGCTGTATCCTTGCCAGCTCGACCCCGACCGTTTTCAAAGGCGTGGGTTCGTGTGAATCATGCAGCTTACGTGCACGCAACTCCCGGGAATATTTCAAGATATTACAAACATGATTATTGCCGAAGTTTTGGCAAAGGGATAGGTCAAGAGACCAGTGGCTAAAAATGTATTTCATTTAAAAGTCATGAATGGCATATAGAAAGCATTTGAACAATTATTTCAATTACTAATTACTTCCATTCTGTCTTGCATTGATTATTGTAAGCTAATTTATTCATGATGGACCTGCACATTTATTTGTATGTATGTGCTAGGTCAACAAGCATACTTTCACAAAAACATAATAGGTATATATCTACTTTCAATACACCATATGACTATAAACAAGATTAATCTAGTGTATTAGAGTTGAATAAATGTTGTATTAGTGCTGTTTATCCTAAAATACACAAAATAATGATAACATGATATATCAAAATATTACCGTTGTCAGTGTTCAGTACTAGATACGCACTAGGTAGGCCTTTTAAAGACTGTTTAGACTAAGATCAAGTATGGTAAATAAAGATGTTTTTTAGGCTCAAATGTGGATTGATATAGGTCTGAACTATCTATGGGAGACTATACTACATTTTCAGGTGTTGAGGAGATTTTAATGATTAAAGAATTTGGATTCAAAACTGGGAGTGTCTGGGAGTACTTACTGAGTTTGTGTTTAGGAGACTATAGGCTAAGTTTATTGGTGCGAACAGAGTGCTCTCATATCATATTGATTGCAAGGGAGACAAGTGTCATATTAGATCACACTATCTCTACTCTCAATCTAGTCATTCAGTTTCAAATCTGTGGCAGAAAACCTGGAACAGATATTCAGTGAGATTTTCTTTTGCAAGGAAATATATTTCAAGTTTACTGCTCAGAACCTTGATATGTATCTTGGTCAATCATATTTGAGTAAGACAAGTAAAAAGATCAGAAAAACATATGTATGTATATCATTAGGCTTCATTCACACCAGCAGTGATCAAATGACAAGCATCATTATAAAGCAAGGATCCATGAATTTTGCTTTCCAGATAGATTTAGTCAACATTCTTCCCACTAGAAAGTACAGAAAGATGTTCAAGAGGGTCAGTGCATATTGTGGATGAAGCACAACACAATTTGATAAAATAATGTCAGTGTGAAATGTGATTGTGACTGTAATATTCACTTCAGAAATATGAGAACACCCCGTGTGCAAATATTGCTCTTTTAACATTTTTTTGAAAGCGCTGTTTTCATCAAGTTAAGCTAACGTTATACTTACTTTGAAAATCGTGCTTGCCCAGAGCCTAGGCTCCCGTTCCCCATCTTCTCGTTGCTATGGAAACCAACATCCAATGGGCTGATCCTTGCTGTTGGGGGTCCGGCAAGGGGTAGAGGGGAGCGTGTAGGCATGAGATTTTCCCTGGAGTGGAAGCGACGCGCCCCTAGCCTTGGGGAACTATGAGGGGTTGATGGCTGACTGGAGAGACTGCTGGAATCTGATGCATCTGAGGGAAAGACACCTCCTCCCGGTTGGTACTGGTGTCTCCGTTTTCGCTGTAAGAATAAAAATGAAGTTTTTAAGTCAATAAGAAAGTTTTCAGATAATACTGGTTTTGAAATCACACACACTTTGACGAACTTGTTTCAATTAATTAAATAAAAAGAAATGTATAAGCGTAACATATCATCACTTGAGCTCCAGAAGGGTGTAAACTGTGTGATCATTAAATGATACAAGTTGAAAGGGACTCGGTAACTTTGTGGAGGCTTGATTTAATAAATTGTTGAATTTTGATATCTGTCTTGTATCAAGATGTTCAGAAGGATAAATAAATAGCCAGGCATAGAAAGGTTTTCAAATATATAATGCTATTATTAAGATATCTATGACTGAATACTCCCATTTACGAAAGCGTAATATGGCCATACACTTTAGTCTAACACTGAGTCTATTGGGGAAAATGAGTCTGGCATTTCCGGTCACTTGTATATGGTTACTTTTGTGAAGCACATGATGATTTCGAAGTGCTTTTTTTTCCTGGGCTTCATTTTTACACAATATTTCTTACAATGATAGCATGTAAACTAGGCCAGGCAGCTCAGATTTTATCAAGCCTCTACAATGTTACCAAATCACTTTAACACCCTTCTGGCTTTCAAGATGTTACATTTCATTTTCTATAATATAATGTCAAAATCACTTGTATAATATTTGGTGTAATGAAGGGCCCACATGCTGCTTCAAAAAAGTACAAAAACATGGTTCTTACAACAATTAGCACCAATTCAGAATCATGAGCATCGACTCCATTCACCTGAAGGTCATATCAAAAAGGATCAAATTGCTTTCATAAACAGGAAAAATTGTGATGACTGACTAACATATCACTGATGAAAACCACCTGATAAAGTCTCTGAGAAAAAAGATGATAATCTAGAGCAATGACATCAATGGAGTGCCAACAGACAGCTGGGAAACATTTTGAAAGATAAAATGTACTAGAAATGAAATCTTCCATACTTCAAGTTTATGTAGTGATGCATTACCTGATATGGGGTGAAAATAACCTTTTGAGGACAGAGTGACTGAATCTCAAAGGAAAAGAACATATTGTTGCTTTCAAAAAGTTCCCTCTAACTAACTAAGTTTTCACCCCTGGCTATAAAGCTAGCTTTCCATTTCCTAGTTTTTCTTAAGTTTTGAAACTTTGACTGTTTACATCACAAATCATAGTCTTGACTTCAGGAAATTCACTGACCTAGACCAAATGACTCATGTATATCCTAACCTTTCAAGAAACATTTATTTGTCAAAACAGATTTGATCAAAGTCACTGCCCCTTCATGATTTTAAGTTTCAAAATACTGGAAATATGGCACATATATAATGAAGAAACCTGTGTGACTTTCTGATATTTTATTGTTCAAATTCAGTGAAAACAATGACGTGTGAAGCAAATTTCTACTGAATTGAGCTTGCTAGAAATTTCTGTATTAATCCTTGCAGTGAAGTGTAAAAGGCAAAGACTCTGGTAATAACCACAGTGTTTTGTTTCTTTTTCATTTTAAGGCCACTCAAATCAAACGGAAAGTCCAACCTCTATTTCTCCAAACTCCTCCAATCCATCCAATCCAAACCTGGATTACTTTCAATCATATTCTGCTGGTTATCATTATTATAATACATTTGCTCTTTTCAATCTTCAGATTTATCGAGGAAAATACCTTAATAGTATAGCAGGAGGGGAAGGCCATAATGATTCATGATAATGCACTTCAGGGTGAAATCACCTTTCCTCAAATTACCCATCCACAGGGGGTCAAAAGCCCTTCCTGATCTCTATCTGTTTTCTGGCTAGACCAAAGATTCAATTTGCCGATTTTGGCTGAATTCATGAATACTTGATTTAAAAAAAAAAAAGTAATATTGCCCCATATCCCTAAAACTCCACAAGCATAGAAATGATCGAAAGGGGGAAATGGAAACAAAATCAGCATATAATAAGTCTTACATACATTTCAAAGCCCATTCAGCCCATCCGGTTCCTAAATATAGTTTCGGAACTGGTCACTTACAGAACCATTAAGTAATTGCCATGTCAGGGCATACATGTTTCAATCACAATTTCAATCTATCTTCTTGGTTTTTTTTACTTTCAAAGCCTAAGTTTCAATTCTTATAACCTACGAAGATGATAACAAATCAATGTGAAAGGACTCCAAAGATATCAATAGCTACATTCATACAGGGCTTGTAGTTTTGAAACTATAGTTAGCGAAACTTTAAGTTAACAAAACAACGGCTCACTAACACGACAAGGGTTCACATGCGCCTGAAACAACGATGCTTGTTGTTCTGAGACTACAAGTCGAGTAATCGTAGTTTAACATTGTAGCGTTAATGCATTTAGCCGGTTTTTTTGGGGGGGGTTAAATGTAATTTTATGCATTTAACATCAATTCCTCTTTATTTAGCTAATACATCAGTCACTGAGAAGGCACACTAGTTAATGAAGCTTATTTTTTAACCGGGTACGACTCCCGTTGAACTTTCTTCAGCAACCTGCTGACACCTGGCTTAGCTGTTTTAGCCAGCTTTGTAAGAGACTTTTATTCCACGGCATACAACGAAGCTACTTCATCTCTGCAACGAGATTCTTCAAGGGAGCAGAATTGAGAAACTTTTTGGACACCTTCATTCCATCGAGTACCTAGAGCCGTCAACCTAGCTCATCTGAACTTCCAACAGACTCGGGCTCACCGCTGCATTCCGCGGGCGAATACCACGTGTCCATCTACGCTGTCCTAGGTTTCAACGAACATTCTGACTCTGTTGCTGCCGTGAGTTTTACACCCAAACATTCTTGCCAAGCAACCCATAACTGAGGGCATATTATTTCTCACTTCTTTTTGAGCAATTTATCGTATTTGTTGTACCTAAGTGCTGAATTACTTTAGTGATCATTTTTTAAAGAATTGTTAATCTGATTGAATTGGCACCAGTTTTGATTGCCATCTTGCACCAACCAGGCGCACATATTTTTGATATATATATATATATATATATATATACATATATATCACATAAGTTTAAGCATTTAACGACTCCTTTTTTTTTGTATTCGTTTACTCATATTTTGTGAGCCACAACTTTCGCCAAATTAGCTTGTGCTCACACTACTCTTTACATTTTTTATGCTTATTACAGCGGCGGCCTTCCGCTATAGAAACAGAGCCACTTGTACTTAAGCATTTACTTTGTATATTTATTTGAAATTGTTTTGGTGAATATATACAAACATTAAACCACCAGCAATTAATTTGATTGTTAATTTTCATTCATTTCTTGTGGGATCAAATAAGTTTAGTGAGGTTGTTGAACACGTATATATTTTTAGTTTGAAAATTTTGTTAAATACACCATACCATCCCCACAACATGAACAGATAATTCATCGTTAACAATGAGTTTGCTAAACCAAGGAATTATCATAGTTCTGTGATAACTCCTTGGCTAAAGTTAAAGTTTATTCTATCCACACGGTCCATACCTACGAGGGGGGAGGACCCCCCCCCCGCCGCTTGTGGCTTCTGCGTTAACTACAAGCAAAACAAGTTTAGCTCCCTCCCCGTGAACCTGACGTATATTTCAAAAAACATTCAGAGAGTACAATCTGCTCTAGACCTCACCTCTTCCTCCCAGGGTTAAAATGATTCACCCCCTACCCCCTCCATCATGACATCACCTATCCACAAACTTGTCAAATGACCCCCTCCTAATCCCCGTCTCCATGTCACCCTTCAGCTGGGTCAAGTCTAGACTCTACCTACTTGGTGATGAGATGTTGTGAATCATAGTTGCTCAAAGCAAGACATTTTTAAAGAATCAAACATGTTTGTATTCTACTCAGCATCTGTGATCCGCAAGCCGGGTCGAACTTGCCTATTCAATACATGTACAATTGCGATTACAGTTGTCCTCCAGTGGGAGCTTGGTGGGTTCGACAGGAGAGTTGTGTCAAACCCGTGAGCCGGATCAATGTGTAATCACACAGTATAAATCATATGAAAAATTATCAGCGAATAATCCATGGCCTATACTTTGACATACAAGATGAGAACAATGTTGTGTCATCACTAAAATATAAATATGTCCCTATGTTATTTTTAATGTATTCCCTTTTAAGTGAAATTCACTATATACAGAATGACATGCCTAAGTTAAGTACTTCACTAAAATTTCAAATGGGGCTTATTTTCTTGGAGTTGGAAACTTTTATTTCTTTTCACACCCAATACTATTTAATAAATGTAATTTGCATTCTATACAATTTGTATAAACAATTAGACATCAATCTTAAGCAAATTTGCTTCTATTTCAAATTTCAATAGGCCAAAGACATTGTGGTATATAAAGTAACGAACATGACTTGTGAAGTTTGGAAAACCTCTTAATTAAAGAAATCAAGTTCAGGAGATCTTTTCCCAACCATCAATTCATAGGTTACTAAGACTACCTCAACAGGTTTGAAACAGCATATTAACAAATACAGCCATTACTGGTGATATGGCAAAATTTCAGGGCCTTTACTCTTTTTTTTTGGTTGGTGGGAGGGGGGGTTAACTGATGGAAGCAGAGGGAAGTAAAGAGTGAGGCAAAATGCCTAATAAAGAGGCAGGAAAAGACTTCAAGCTGCAAACTTCCTCTAAATGAAATATACTGTCACTCAATTAGCCATAAACTGCATTTTTCATGTAATGGAATAATTTGTGCTTTTATGTGAATACATGAATTCATATCCATTTTGAGGAATCACTAGAGTATTTTCTTTGCTTAAAATGGGTTAAAAACTAGAGTCTATATTCAAATTTGTAGTATTAATTTAACATTAACAAAAATGACTTTTACAAAGATTCCTTTAAATTATATGTAATAGAAAATATGAGGTATTACATAAATAAAATATCAGAGGTGATATAACACCAGTTAGTTATTAAGATCTAAACAATATAGCAATAGTTTTATTTTTTTGTCCAGGGGATGGATGTAAGGGGGCAGTAGTCCTCAGGGGTGCTGGTGCAAGCAACTAGATGGTTGTGGTATAGAATGATGTGAAATTCACCAGTCCATTCAAGAAAGTGCAGTTGAACCTGATACTGGACATTTTACACACAACCAAGGGAATCCATCAACCCCCAGAGTAAGAGAGTGATATGATACTCTGAATATACATTACGACCATCACTTGTCAGTGGAATGAGCAAAAACGGCAAATATTGTTTAAAAAACGTGGGCCCAAAACACCAATTGTATACCCCAGAGGAATTGACTGAAATTGTTTGTGAATCTTTCTTTCCGCCATGAAGCCTGCCCTCTCTCCTGTGCTCCATTCATTAGAATAGAAGGATATTTTCACGGAGTAACATTGGAAGGAATCATGATTAAACCCATGATTAAACCCATGATTAAGATGGAATTCCTTTCATTTATTGGCCTGGAGGTTGGTCTCAAACAAATTACATACTTCTTGGAATTAACCATTTATCTGTGACCTTGATCTTCAAAGGGGTATTTCTTATATTTTCTTCCATATTTCTGTCAAGCCATTAACATACATTCCTGTTTACGATTAGCTATTGCTCCTGCAGCCCCGATACAAACTAGGCCAACTTAAATCTCATTACAACACTGGGCATAAGGGCGATATGCTATAGACCTACCGACTAAGTCTTCGTATTAAACAGAAAGATACAGCTATTCAAACAGGAACACACATTTTCTGCCTATACATGTATATGAATGTATAATGTCTAAAAAATAGTTGTGTTTTCAAAACATGTGAGCTTGTTTGAGAAGCTTTCATGGTACTGTTCATTGTTCAAGTTGGTAATCTAATTTTACTCATCAAAATGTGATCCTACATGTACACTCAAATGAGAGGAAACTTCACTGTGCACTATCCCAAGACATCATAACAGCAAACAAACACATTTTGTTTGTGTTATACAATAAAATACTTCTGTACATTGTTGTGGGAAAGGTATAACAAACAATTTTTGGCTTGCTTCTAGATAATTGCAAACAAATGAGTATAGTGAATATCTTTGGTAAGATGTTAAATTATATTGTGTTTTATTCTCATGTATTTAAAGGTAATCTGTAACTTTGTGGAGGCTTGATAAAATCTGAGCTGCATGGCCATAAATGCTATCAGTGAATGTAATATGTTGTCAAAAATGAAGCCCTGAAAAATGCATGTTAAATGCATCACCATGTGCTTCACAACTAAAGTGAAAATATGCAAGTGACCAGCAATGCCAGACCTTTTCTCCCCATAGACTACAGTGTTAGACTAAAGCGTAATCCAGTACGGTTTCATGAATGGCAGTATTCGGTCATAGATATCTTGAAAATAACATCATTGCAAAACCTTTATATTCCTGGCTGTTTATTTATCCTTCTGAACATCATTATACAACACAAACATTAAAATTCAACAATTTATTAAATCAAACCTCCACAAATAAACGGATTGCCTTTAATTTAATGATTCATACATTAGCATTTCATCAAATTACCAGGCAAACAAAAAAATTATTAGTCTATTTTAGATTACTAATTAATTTTCACATGCCTACATACCAAACAGATATTTTGAAAAATATCTGAATGGTTCAACAATTTTCTACACATACATATATAATTCTAGGAAAAAATATAGATCAATTATTTTTGGTGGTTATCTAGCTGCCTAGATCACTATTGAATTGTTTTGCATAATTGCTGTTTGAATAATGAATAATACCTTTTCATATTATTTATATCTCACACTCACGTTGTCTATGAGCTGTTTTTAGAAGGGACATGTGTACATATTTTTGATAAGTCATGTTTAGCTTGGAAGGGTCCACTTCCCTTCCAGACGGCTACTACAACATGAGCTAGGAAACTTTCTCATAAGCTAGTGTTGTTTTTAGATGCTGCCTGGATGCGCGAGAGGTCATTAGATAATTGAGAATTGCACTACCGAAACTATCCAAGGTAAAAATATACACCCAATAATTGCTTAGCTTCAGATTTTGCCTGAGGAATATTAGATAAAATAAAAAGCAGATGAAACTCACAGGTAAGGCAGGATACACAAGAGATTACATGACTTTCTAGTATGTAATTTCTAATCTCAAGATATTTCACTGACTTAATGAATTTTACATCACTTAGTCTGCATTGTTTCTCATTTTATATTCACAACAAGTTTATGTTGTTCAATATAATAAAATGTAACATGGGTACTAAAAATTTGATGTAAATTTGCATTCAATTTATTTGTTTGTTTTGATGCATTTATATTTGCATTTGATTCGCTTCAAGTAATTCTGCTTATATTCGATTGTAATGTATTTATATTTATGTTTTTATTCTTAAAAGAAGTTTTGCTAAAAACACACCAATGGCTACATGTACATCAAAGACAAATTATCTCTTTCTTTCTCTCAAATCCGACTCAAATGAAGTGAAGACTTGAAATGACCCACCTTTCTTGCAATGACAAGCTGTACTATACTACCGCTAGCCTGAAGTATTTCCACTACGTCCTTGTGAGTGACATTGAGAAGACCATTTCCATTAATTAGTAGAATCTCATCTCCTTTCTGTAATCTTCCATCCCTGCAAGTAGAAAACAAACAAAAAACGTAAAAGTCAGTGTAAAGAACTTTTGTTATGAGATAGGCTTATATGTCATAAACAGTTTAAATACAATTTAATGTATAAAATATTAAATACAACATTTATAGGGGTATGAGGATCAACTCAAGTCTATATGAAATCTATGCCCTACATATTATAAGTTATCATAAAAGCTTGATGAGGGTTTAAGGAATGCAAGGGTAAAAGGGCGTTTGTTTGTTTTTTGCATTTAGAAAACTCATCAAACTAATTAAATCATTACTGGTGTTTTTTTTAATCAATTTATCCCAGCAGTTACACTATAAATGTGTCATTTATAGACCTATAAAGGCTACTGGTATACATCATAAACATGTAATATTTTGCCATATCTCAATTCAGAATATTTACATCCTTTAAAACTATTACATATATATTTGCTGACATCATAATCAAAAGGTTTCTTCTAAATGGATGGTTCCCCTAAAGGAAAATAAATTTATCAAGTCACATCAATCAATTTAAATCCCATGGAAACTATTTATGATAAAAAACGAGGGGGCACATTTCATTTTAATGATAAATGCTTGTGTGTGAGTCATACCGGGACAATCTGGTTATAATCTCAAACGTACAAATAAATAAGCAAAATACTCTTTCCAAAATGGTCTGATGCCCTCGCTCCCACGTCACTCCACGTTTAGCTATCATCTCATTCCCATTAATCCAATATAATCAAAATGAAAGCTAACTCTCCCTTCAGCAGATTGCGTCAATCTGTTATCATCAATTAACGTTTCTAGGTCACTGCATCCTTACATATAGGGAATTCCCTATACTCCAAAAAACATATTCTGATGAATATGTCCTGGGTTTTTTTTATCATCAAAAACAATTTATTCTCCTGATCATCTCAGATTTAAAAACTAAATCCTTTTCTAAATATATACCCCAATCAAGGTCAAGATATCAATTTACAACATTTGGCTCTTTATGGAGTAAAGATTTGTTCTTCTCTTTTTAATGAAGTATAATTCCTATGCGTTAAACACAAAGATTAATGAGAAATTGTATCATTATAAAATACTAAAAAATCAGCCCTGTTTAAATAATGTTGTATAATACAAATAAAATCTTTGTTACTCACTATTCAGTCCAACAGTAACTTGATGGCTTAACTTCATAAAAATGTGGTTGACTTTTAGTGAATATAAATTACTCCCGAACAGAAATTATAATTAACACTAAATTTCATCTTTATTGGAGGGGCATTGACAAACAATGTAAATCCTGAAGTTTGAAAAATTCCCACGACTTCAAAAGTTACTACAGGTGGATATTTTATGACCTGAATTCGATTAACCTTCTTGCTTCTATTCGGAAACAAAACTAGATTGACTCATCATTTCCTTATTTCCTATTATTGAAATTCCACTGAAATATCCATTCTTTAAGAAGTAAAAAATTTAGATCATAACATGTGCTTATAGCTAAAAGCCCATTAAAAATCTGGCTCTAAGCAGATAGCAACATTTGCCACTTTGATGATGTAATCAGGACTCAGAAGTTTAATTTTCTTGTCTTGCCATAGACACAGTTATGAAGACATAAACAAAAATGATGACAATCTCATATAAATCTGCAATCAATTTTATAAAAATATAACATAATTACAATGTAGGCTACATCTTGGACTGTATACAGTATAATTTATTTATTTATTTATTTATTTATTTATTATGGTATATGATGATTGACCAGCAGCACAGGGGCTGAAGGGGTCAATTTACAATCAGATATATATGTGCATATATACAATAGAATCACATCAAATATATGAAAAGATACATAATTGGAAGCAAAACAAAAATACTAAGATTTACGCTACACAAATAATAAGATAACAAGTGTGAAGTGAGAGAAAGAAAGAAAAAGTAAAGAATAGGAAAGAAAAGGGAAGAGAAAGAAGGAAGGAGATAGATAGAGAGGAGAAGATTTGGGAGCAATACACAAATATAACCAAGTTAGAAAGCCATAACCATGTAAAATGAGTCATTACATCTAGGTATGGAATCTGAGAAGTGAAAATGTTTGGGATGCAAAGCGTGGGGGGGGGGGGAGTTTATTTCAAGATTCTGGCAAGGTGAGGGATGGTGGATTTTCGATATCGCTCTGTATTGCATTTAATTGTAGGGAAGCCAGTCATGTTACGAAGCTGTCTTAAATTTGAATTACATCTAGGGACGGGAAGAAGGTGTTTGTGGTGATCAGAGTTTTTGATTTTTTGTCCAAAGCTTAGCAAAAGGGAATCTCTTCTATCAGATAGAGTAGTGAGTTTAGTTATGGCAAGGGCATTGGCATAAGTCACGTTATAGCCTACAATTATTTTGAGGGCCCGCTTTTGAACAAATTCCAATTTATTATTCTCATTTAGGGTAATTGAGGTGTGCCAAACAGGGGAACAATATTCGAGTATGGGTCTTATGTACGTAGTGTAGACAGTTACCATATCCACCAGGCTTGCCTTAGATTTCCTAAGGATACATAGTGTGTACAATCTTCTGGATGCTTTTGACACAATATCTGAGATATGTAAGTTCCATTTTAGATCATTCTGAATTGTGATTCCGAGTAGTTTGAGATTTTGAACGACATTGAGTTGAGTTGAGTTAAGCTGGAAGTCAGTCCTGGGGTTTAAGTTCCTTAAAAATGATATGGTCATGAGGTTACATTTGGATGGTTTGGGGAGCACATCATTATCATTACACCATACTGAAAGACGATCTAATACAGATTGCAATGTAGGTTCAGCATTACGCTTCACAATTTCTCCAAGTGTTAAATCATCAACGTATTTCCACCGATTCTCGCAATCATTCACAGCATCATTAACCAGAATCAGAAACAAAACCGGACCCAACTTGGTACCCTGTGGTACTCCACAGGATACCTCTAGTAGGGGAGAGTAGTAATTACAGACTTTGGTGCTCTGAGTGCGTGCAGTTAGAAAGCTGCAAATAATTGGGATGATCGATCTGCGTACACCTAACAGGATGAGTTTCTTGACTACAACTGAATGATTTACCCTATCAAACGCCTTAGTAAGGTCAATGGTAGTAAGATAGGCATAATGGCCAGGTTTATCAAGGCCTTCCAACACAAACTTTAGCAAGTAGACAAGGTAGTGTGTAGTTGAACAACCCTTGACATTCCCAAACTGTTTCTTATCAACATGGTTCGATATATCCTCCACTACCCACTTTGCGATAAATGATTCAAGTACTCTCGAGAACAACGGGGTGAGAGATATAGGCCTTAGCTGGTCGAAAGAGCTTATTTCTTTGTCCTTCGGTACAGGAGTGATGGACGATGTTTTCCATTCCTTTAAAATGATAAGATGACTTATTATATTTACCCCCAAAAAATAAAACATTCTTCACAGATCTACTCATCCAAAAAACAGATTACTTTCTTCTATGTCCCACTGACAAATAATTCCACCGGACGAGTCCTGATTTGGAAGGTGAATCTCCAAAATGTACAAAAATGTACATATGTATTTCTACAGTCCTGTACTGTGCTGTACTGTGTAAAACGAGGCCAATCTACATGTACAATAGCAGAATTTAAATAGGTTCCCAGTCAAAAGGGAGGCATCAAAATGAGCTTCTTGGCTTAGAGAACAAAGGTCCAATTGGCTCCCTCTCTTCAAAGACTTTTAAGTATTTTCGCTTTTCTTCTCTGTGATTACATAAGGCATTATCTCAACAATGAGAAGACTTTCTGGTGTCTAGTGTAAACACACCATAAGTCATGCTAAAGTCCTCTCTATCTGATGACTCTTGTAAACCAAGATACACTGTCCTACCAAGTACAGACTTCATGTATACAAGTAGGAAGAAGGAGAGGGTCAGGAAGAGTTATATTCATCTAAATTTCATTGCTATGAAAACTACAACAAACACAGATCAATAATTATTTATCAGTGAGTTCAATCCAAGAAAACAAAATTACATCTGGCATTTTTAAGCTTGTAATACATATGGCCCAGATATGATAAAAATGTAAAGAAGAGATTCATTGTAGCATAACTTTCAACCAATATTAACTTTCAACCAATATCAACTACCAGAAGAAAATCAAATCTGATCTAATGAAGTGAAGGTAAAGGTATCATAAGTGTCAAGAATAAGTTTATTCTAATTTTCTCTGGACACAAGCAATGTAGGGCTACATGAATGAAACAAAAACTACAAGTAGTTCTCAAACTTTCTAACAAAGTCCTGTAATTGAGAAATTACACTAATTTATTTTCCTCTCATTATGGATTGATTCCTGTTGCTTAGACATCAATTTAATACATCAGTATGTTTCACACAAGAAAAACTCAAAATTTCATTATTTTGCACCTAGGTGTCCTCCAATTTACATTGCACTCTCCCAGGGGTGTATAGTCAGCACTTACCTGGGAATTCTACCAATTGTCTTCTAATGATAAATATTCAACCCACTCATATCCTCTCTATATTGCTATCAGAGGAACTACTTACTTCCTGTGTCCTTGGTCTTGCCTATCTTGTACTGTTTTCATATTCACTGCCTACATGGGCTTAGTCGGGGCTTAATCAGGGTCAATATAGATCTGCTTCTATAAGACCTGATAGCTTTCATATTACAGCAGCAAGACCGCATCACATCTGCTATGCATATTTGTTTCCATTCTCTCTGTGGTCTCTTCCCTCCCCTACTCCCACGCTATTTATATCGCACAGAGTAGGCGCGCCAAATTTGAGTGAGTACAAACTTGTTGTACGCAGATTCACCGTATTGTCGATTGCAAAATAATTATACAGATATCGATACGGCTCTGAATTTTTTTTATTATGGATCCTTTGCAATCGATGCTGATACACAATTATATTTATTTCTAATATAGTCCTATGTTCTAAATTGAGGGATAGCAAAAATGATCATTAATTACACTCAACTGACTTGCCATTTTTAGCATGCAAGTACCGTAAAAATTGCTAATCTCTCCATGTTTTGAAAATCAGTAGAGCTGCATCAGCAAGCCGTAATCGTCATCAATAGAGGGTTTATCACAGAAATACCATTTTATGAATTGACCAAAAGAGCAAGATAATGCAGGAATGATACTTCTGGTCGGCATGAACTAGTGCATCGATAGCATTCATATTACGGTATTTATGAGTCGACCCACTTCCGATCAGGGCTTTATAGTCAGGACTTAACCCTGCTCGAGAAGTGGTTCGAAAAGTCGGCTTTTGGTCCGGACTAAAAGCAGGTTTACTAAAGCTGATAGCTTTCATATTCGCTTTGGTATCACGGCTAAGTCTGGACTAAGACCACTTCTACCCCTGATATGAAAAGGTTATTGTTCAGTTTAGATATGATTATTCAAGGTGCTTTCTATCATGTTATTGACTTTGAAATGTTATAAGTATAACAGTGATTTTTTGGAATATTAATGGCAAAGAAAGTGAGCTGTATTGTAAAATATTGAAGAATCATGTCCAAAATGGTATCACCACAGAGGCTGAGAGTGATTTTAATTTGTTTTATAACACAAATTATGATAGTAAAATGTGTTTATTGTGTGTGTTATACGATGCTACATCTAGTTGCCAAAGTTGGAAATGGTTTTAAAAGTCCTGCAACTTCCCCTTCTTCATAATTTGCACAATTTCTTTGGTCAGTTAGTGTGTGTATCAAAACATTACTAGCTTCACACATCAACACATAAGGTTGTCTGTTAAGTACCAGAAGGGCTTTAATCAATATCCTTCAGTGGACACCCTTCTGGTTGTCAGAAAACCATATTACAACCCTACAAGTATGTAAAGACAACAGTTTGGTTTTTCTACTCCATCTTTGCTTTTGACATAAATCCCAAAATACTCCATTTGTACAGATTTGTACATTTTTGTCTACAGGAAGTATACACATAATCTTTATCATGTTAGGACATGGCATCATATTCTATAGTATGTTAATGTACTTTCTGGGGAGTACATATCATTGACAATGTGTACCATGAACGAACAATAGAAACTTCCATAAAAAGGAACATAAAGCAGGGCTCCACTCTAGCCCCGGAACGCTGCCACTTTGTGGCAGCGTCGAGTGAAACCACTACTATTCAGTGGGTCTCACAATTTACATGGGCAAATGACCATGTATAGTTGTATCGTAGGTACATATTTTTTAAATTAAAGTATCATATATATATGCAATACCACTTACCTAAATAGACCTTCCGCAGATCAGCTCTTCCTCAGAAATGTATACAGTCGATCAAAATGTCACTTTTTTTCACTCAATTGTAATCCTCCCTCTCTTCTCTCGCGAGCGAGAATTCGAACGTATGTAAAACATACTGACGCGAATGCGTATTGCAAACTATACACCGGCATACGAAAGTTTTTAGTTCAGGAGCCGGGAAATTAATAGGCCTTTTTTATATCATCCTCATCGAAAAGAAAGACAACAGTTATTCGGAAAGTATTGTAAGTACCTAAAGTAGCCTTAAATGAAGTTATGTCATATTTCATGGAATAATTTTGACATACGAGCTTGGAATTAAGAGGCACCCAACCTTTCAAAGGACTGCTGATCACAGCCCGAACACTACGCGTTTGGGCGGCCGCAGTAAGGCTCTACTCTAACTATTACAGAAAGTCTGGGCTGAAATGTTTGTAGTCTACATGTATGGGACCCCATGATTAAACTTAAAAATAATGAGGGTCCATAGGCACCAGACCCCTGTTGTTGTCAAGTTGTGCCTAAAACATCCTCCTGCCTATAAAAACTGACTTGTTTCCCTTGGCCTTGAGTTACCTGATATTAAAGTAAGAATATACTTCTTCCCATAGAAAAAGAAATATATAATATCCCATTTCTACTCCCAATTATCTCATTTCCAAGCACTATAGTTTCCTTGACTGACATTCATTTCCACCACTGCTTTCTAAACTCATTAACAATAGCTATTCATTGTGTTAGACCATAGCGCCAAATTGAATATCCTTTCTGATTGACAAGAATATCCTGGGATAGTGTCCCTTAAAGACTGTGTTTGTCAACTGTAAAATACCAGATAAGTCTGTGTTCCTCAGACAATGACATCATAGGTGTCATTCTGGGGATTTCCCTACATTTCCAAACAAACATGTCAGAATGTAATTTGCAATATTTCCTGCTGACATACAAGTATATTCCATAGAATTAACAAGAAGTCTTACCCTTGTAGTCTTCATATTAGACTGACCACAATATGAGGACACTGAAAGTACACAAGATAATGATTGATGAATGTGAAAATACAGATATGAAATTTCAAACAAATTTTACTTCTTTGGTGGTTTTGTTATTTTTCTTGTTCTTTTGGTTGTCCTCATTGTTCATGTTATAGCTAGTATTACCATCACATGACTGGTACAATAACTAAGTCAATTCAAATCTTAAACTATATATTCAAAAAAAGAACATCTCTTTCAATTATAAATCAAGGCAATTATTTGTGTACAAGTGTGTTTGTTTAATAAAAAGTTTTTGATTTCGAGAGGAACCACATAAAAGCAATGAAACTGATAAACTAATTTTCTGTTGCCTTGTCTTTTGCAGAATATTCAAAATATTAGACCAAGCTTCTGTACTAAGGGTACCATAATATGCAAACAAAATTATAAAAATGATTTGTCTTTGTATTTCATTGAATGAATACCAAATTCCAGCAATTATACCTTGCTTTTATGTAATTTTATTTCTGTCTTATCACAAAAATAACACTGTCAGTAACCATGCTTGGTCTAATAATTTTTTTTCCATGGCTGTACATGTGATACAAAACTGCCCAATAATGAAACTGTACCATAAGGCCTTAGAAAGTTTTTTGTTATGTAGTAAGTAATAATATTGCTAACACAGTAAAATGAGATGCAATATAAGCTATAAGCTATATTGCTTTCTCATTGAATAGTTCCATAACCAAAATCATAAATTTTGTATGGGACTGGAAACAAAAATTCTGCATTTATTTGTCAACCCAACTTAAATCAGCTAAGATACAGTTGACCCATATCAATTTGTAATAATTCATTATGAACCAATAATCATAAAAATACTAAAGGTACATGTAGTAGTAGTAGTTATTTCTATTCTTATTAGATTGGAATAACATGCATGAACATATAAAGGCCTTTTAAAAACCATTTCTAAGGTTCTTGCCCCTTCGCATACTGTTAATCTAAAAAAAATTAAAAAACAGCAGCCCCATCAGAAGTGAAAGGAGGAAATTGGTTTGTTGACACCACTAGAGATACAAGCAAGACTAACTGAGAGACAAGGCATAACCGAGCTCTGTCATCACAGGATATAGTTCTGTAAGCCTAGATACAAGACTAGCAGTAATCAGGAGCCGCCAATACAGCCTCCACAAATACTTCTTTTCCTGCCCAAGGTGAAACCTAGTTACCTGTGCTTCATATTAAAACTTTCCTTGCCTGTATTTCCTTACGTGTTTCAGGTGTGTCAAGCTATTACCACTTTCCTGATGTAAGATTCAACATTTTCTCTCAATTTTCATAAACATGCATCTAGTATTAATATCAAACTCCATGGCAAAAGAGAAGTGATGATTGAAAGTAAATATGCTGTACGATTTCTAATATGCACCAAATAGAAAATGATGGTAACTATATTAAAGCTTGTACAGTACATTTCAGGTATATCAAACTAATAAAATTTTCCTGATATAAGATTCAACATTTTCTCTCAATTTTCATAAACATGCATGTAGTATTCATATCAAACTCTGTGGCAAAAAAAAAATGTAATGTTGAAGAACACTGCATGACTTCGAAGCAAATACATGTAAATGGTTACTTGGATATATTTCATACAAAATATATAATAAGTGCCAAATAGAAAATTATGGTTACTATATATTTGTATTATACATTTGCCTGGCAACAAAAAATGACTAATGACTCTTTATTTTGGATGATTATGTGACATGAACTTTTTCCTGTTACAACTACACTAAAGGAAAAAAGAAACTTATAAAAGTTCAAGAGATCACCAAATTAAATTCTCTGCATGGAAATGTACCAAATTTGGATATAATGTTGATTCAATGCATGGCTTTAAATGACAGTCAATAACAAAAAGTTTTCTTCAATGCCACAAAAGAAATGTGCACTGAAACAAAGGACTCTCTAATCCCAAAGTCACAAAGATAAACTGCAGTCTTGTACACCATATGCATGTCAATGAATGAAACAAAAGAATTTCAAAAGGGATTTGCACCCCTCGAGCAAGAGGATATTGATGTTCTGCCATGGTTCGCCCGTTCACCAGACCTTTCCCCAATTGAACATCTCTGGGAAGAGCTTGGTCGACGTGTGTCAAGGCGTGACAATCAACCCATCAATAGGGAGACGCTCATTGCAGCACTGCAAGAGGAATGGAACAATGTTCCCCAGGCTACCATCGCGAATCTGATCGGAAGCATGCGAAGACGGTGTACAGCTTGCCAGCAAGCTAGAGGTGGACATACTGGCTATTAATCTGTTTGGATATGAACTTGCAAATCCCTTTTGAAATTCTTTTGTTTCATTCATTGACATGCATATGGTGTACAAGGCTGCAGTTTGTCTTTGTGACTTGGGGATTAGAGAGTCCTTTGCTTCAGTGCACATTTCTTTTGTGGCATTGAAGAAAACTTTTTGTTATTGACTGTCATTTAAAGCCATGCATTGAATCAACATTATATCCAAATTTGGTACATTTCCATGCAGAGAATTTAATTTGGTGATCTCTTGAACTTTTATAAGTTTCTTTTTTCCTTTAGTGTAGATTTCTGATTTTTCCTCCTAACTTTCTTTGTACAGGATCTCCCAACATGTTTATTTTTAAAATACAATACAATGAAGGGAAATGATACCACAAGGACAACTTGTACTTCAAAAGAAAAACTCTTTTGTTTCCACTTAGATCAAATTTAGGATTTGCCACAACAAAAAGGGAAACATTAATCACCGTTTCAAAACTCATAAAAACACAAAGGGTGAACTGGTAAATGCCTGACTCTCAAACCATAACAATCTTTATTATGTCACTCCCTGTCAAAACTTCCTGATTTTTTGTTCACACCATAAAATTAAAATGGTATATTGTGAACTTTTATTTCTCTTGTTGCATACAGGTTATCTATTGAAGGTCTAGCTAGTTGTGTCATTTCTTCAATTTTTGTTCTAATGTAAGTTCATTTTACTTTTAATCTGGGTATGTTCTGAATTAACAAAGTTATCTAAAGCATTAACAAAGAGGGGAAAAACATTTGCACTTCATGTAGAAAACTAAAGTTTGAAATATTAAATCGAATGATGTTTTCAAGCATAATAGTAAAAATTGAACTATTAAATCTACATCGCATATGGACTCTATAATTATTTCACAAGTACAAGCATATTTGCAAAACTTCTGAGTAATAATTTCCATCCTTCATAAAACAACAACCAGCTCACTTAATCATATACATCTGCCTCAGACATTTTTGTTTAATTTCATTTACACACTTGCTTCAATCAGAGAAATAAAATAGATAACTATAAACTCATTCTTTCAATCTTTTCTCTACAGTGATAAAGAGTGTATTAGCTAATTCTCTATTCTACTTACACTAGAATCACAAGTGATTAAGATTTCTTTAATAGCTCTTGAAACCAATATAGCATCAATTAAGCCCATTAATGGCCTAGTCTGACATATGATACTGTAGCTCATCCTGCTTGAATCTATTCCCAGTTTATATCTAGATTTCCAACAAGCATCAACCTCCCTAGATGCTTCACTATGACTCCAAGGGAGATAGAGTTGTTGCAGAATATAGCACTTTTGGGAAGTATATTTAGAATGAAATGAAGCAGGCCCCTCAAGTTTATATCTTTCCATAAGTCCATATACATGATACATCCTTGCGCAATACTTCATTTATGATTTGTGGAATCACATGACAATTTTTCTACAAGATATCAGGCAATTTTTGAAGAGTGCAAGATTCTTGTCAATCCTTTTTTTTTAAATAAAATCTGAGTAAAGATGTATTTTTAAAATACTTATATTTTGTGTATACAATGATAGCATCACACTTGGAATTCTTTACCTCAGATAACAATTCTGTAAGATGTAATAATTATTATGCTTTTCATCAATATGGATATGAATGCATGAATACATGTTTTAAATGATACATGTGAAACTGAATTATAAAAAATATATATATTACATTGTGCCTATACATTAATAAATCTGGTCTAAATTTTTTATAGGTAATTAAGACAATAAAGTATCAACACCCTGGGGAGACCATAATTATTTTCATCTTAAATTCTCCTTTTTAAGCATCATCTGCCAAGAGTCAGAAGGGGATAAGATGTCTTGTAAAATTATGTGTTTCTGGCTTTAAGGGCTGGTCACATATGTCCGCTAACGATAGCTGCCCTACTATTAATAGACACGAGCATACTCATGTGTACTCACCATTATAGTAGGGTGTACCATTCATCAAAAATCTTGTTATCGTTATCACACAAATGTGACCAGCCCCTTAAACATATGATAAGTCCTAAAATATGTAATTATATTCAGACCTTAGCCTGCGGCCTCTTGGAAAATATGACATCTTTCTGGAAATTCCAAATTGTTCGTTCATGTATTTTGAACTGTGGAGCATGCAGTATAAGTGAGGTTCAAACTCACGTCACTGGCTCCATAGATGTGATCCAAGTGGGGCACAAGGTCAGTCACATGACCAATTACAGTAAGCTATGTGGTCAGGTGACTTCAGCTGATGTCAAACCTGAGTGGATTAGCACTGTTATGTGACTCGGGCTGATAGGATAAGTGAGAGGGAGTTATGGATGGTAATCTGTATAATCCAGGTAGTGGTTTTCTTGCTTAACATCTTTTGCATGATTACTAATGAAAGGTAATGATAGAAACTGGCTAGAGTTTATAGGTGCAAACTTTATCACTTAAAATATTTTTTGATACTTTTAACACAAAGATATTACTAGCATAAATGTTTGAATGGATGCACTGTATCATGATTGCAATAGATCCTACAAATGAAGCAAAATTTATGACATACATACAAGGTTCTAAATGAATCCAAACATCACCATCCCTTTTATTATCAATATCAGTATCATGCAGTACCATCATTGTCATAGTCATTATTGCAATTATCATGAGCCTTGTTATTATTTGAGCAGAGCTACATGTATCTCACAACAAAGTTTGACATGCTTAACAAGCTTGACAAGTTTGACAACACAAGCTATTGAATCAGTCATAAAAATCCTGCCGTCACCAATAGCTACTTTTTGAACTAAGGCCCTAATATCAAGATTTTCAAATTTTCAAAGGTATACCAAAAACATATATTCCAAGAGCCAGTCTGTTGTCAAAATTTTCAAACTATCTGAAATACAAAGATTGAAATATCAAAGTTTGACCACATGGATATGAATGCATTTTCTTTAATAGATACCAGCCCTGAAAAATCAATGCAGGTAAAAGGTAAAGGTTTTTTTTTTTTAAGAAATGAGATTGTCAACTTTCTCAACTTCATTATTACAGTACTTCATGACTTAGTATCTTTTCTTATTCTCGTGCCACTTGCACCCCTCTGAAATATTTTTTTTCCATGAATACATACTTGAGCAGGCAAAAATACCCAAGTATTTATTATAATAAGCACAAATTGAGGATGGTTTGTCCATGATGAGCAATATGTTTTTCAACAATTTTCTAATTTTCTTTAGTTCTGGATTAACTAAATTCGTATATGGAGTGTGAGGTGAAGAAGTAAAAGTGAAAATGAGAAAACCCTTTAAGAAGGGAATCTGGTGAAGGAAGTCATTCTACCTCCGCCCCCTCAAACATGACGCAGTAAGTCACAATAAGGAATGTGTCTTGCCTGGATATGAATCACGTATGTCAGATGTTAGCAACGTAGGTCTATCAGACGACAGGTTATGAACTCATCTTCCTAGTACTCATTCTGATAGATCATATGTTGATTTATAATGTCTAAATGCATACTATTTCATAATTAGCTACACATGTTAATCTCCTGGGGTTTCTTCTCATTTTTCTTTATAATATTATTTTCAGTAGGAGACGGATGGCCCCCCTCCTTACTGTAAACTAAATCATCTGTTTAGTCTGATGCAAGCAAATGATTACATAGTATACATTAAAAATAGGTATGCTATGTTATTATATCATGAGAGAACAATTGCTATATTTGTTAAATAATCAAACTATTAAAGAGAGTCCTATTATTCTTTACTATCAAAATGTTACCATTGATAGTTCATGTGAAAATTCATGACTGTTCATCTTTTTTTGTGGATAAAATAATATTTCATATCCAAAACTATTAACATATATGATGATAAAATCTTTGAATTCTCTTTGCATACTCATCCCTTTAAAACTGTATCCCTGTTTTAATCAGACTATCTTCAAAATGAATAGAATCAGATAAAAAAAAATTCAAAGGTGCCACAGGTAACAACTGCTGCACCCAAACATCTGAATAAAATCTGAATTTATATTGGTGGGGATAGAAGTACCTACATTGTAAGGGACAAACAACACTAAATCTTTGCAGGAGCCTCAATATTGATTTACAGATTACATCATTTTATATGCTCAGTCTGCATTGATTATATTTTCATTATAAATCCAGGCTTTCATCTGTACGAGCAACAAAGAAAAAAAATCATTTAAAAACATGTTCTTATTCGCAATGTATTATTATCAAGCTTTTAGTCACAAAGTTTCCACCTCAACAGATAAGAGTTGAAACCAATGTAAAGCTTTAGAAAGCCCCCAAATCAATTGATTTAACTGGTTATAGTTGATAAACATCTAGATAATCATACTTTAGGCTGCTACACATATCTATAGATAATAAGTAAACAAGAGATGAACAGTAATCTACATGTAAACCACTGTTTGTTATCCACAGATTTTAAGTTGTTTTTTTCTTGTATAATCTACTGAATATTTACACCTGTAGATTTCAATTACATATCTCCACAGATTCTTATCCCTAATCCTTGTTCCTGTGTGAACATATGAACACCTTGTAAAAACAAATGTAAACGCCTTAAAAAAAAATTGCATCAGCCTAGTGTGCCTCACATTTCTGCATCTCATAACAAATTAACAAAAATACTCTTGGGCATACCACGAATAGTGGTCATATTGACCACTACAAGGGGTGAATGCAAAAATATTAGGTATTTTCTGTCACATGTACTAAAGGTATGGGGCGGGGGGGGGGGGGGGAATAAAATAAATATTTTAAATACTTCCTTTCAAATTCAGCTCTTAGAAATCTCACTCCTACCTCAAATGACTGTTAGGAAGAACTTTAGATATTTCCAGCAAAATCCAAAATCAAAATCATGTCCAAAACCAAAGAAATCCTGCCGATTTATTTTCGCGATCGCATGTTGTTTTCATTCCGCCGATGTCTTAGACTAAAATCGGCCAATAAAATTTTGTCCACAAAGGAACTCGGTATCGCGTGCGCACATCAATCTCTACGATCGCGCACAAAGAATCAGGACTTTTCCGTGTATGCGATAGGGATCAGGAAATGTACACAATGACTCCGGATACCCCGTTTCGCCAGAATTGACAGTAAATTACGGATTTCATTTTTGGAATTATCTTTTCCAACATCGGTGAGTTGAATTTATTGTATTTCATGGATATGTTGGGGTCAGTTTTTGTAAATTAAATGCTGATTTTGAGTGAATGTTGGTGACTTTTGTGCAGTGACTTTTGAGCAGTGGTGTTTGAAAAAGTTGAGGTGTATGACTGCCTAGATTCTACACACGAAGTATAGTAATGCCGCTATGAGTGCTCTTAGGGGCCTTTGTTACACATAGATTTTTTTTTTCACTCTCAAATGCCATTTATGTACATGTACATGTTACCAGTTCTTTTTTCATCATGGGTTTATCACATCACTGTAAGAGTTTTAACAAGGAATACATGTAACTTGTCAACAAATGTTACCTGTTTGCTGGACTGCCATCATCAATTCCTGCTACAAAGATACCAATATCTCCTTTCCTGGAGCCTTTGCCTCCAGCTATCTGGATCCCCAGGGAGCCTTTGTCTTTTACTAGGTGGATCTTGACAACTTCACGCTTCTGTAAGGAATGGAAATCAAAGCGACATTTAACTTCTTAAAAATGATTAGACTGTGGTATAACGCACATTCCATATACCCCTGTCCGATTCCATGTATCTACATGTAGGCCTTTCTAGAGCATAGTATTCAATGTGTCAACTTTACCAGCAATCAATAAAAATAAAGTGACATATGTCCAGCTGCTGTGTTACTGAAAACCTTATCGCAACTGATATACTTCAAGATCAAAACCGTAATAAAATAAACTGAAAGCAGTTGTGAGCACTGGTTATATTTAAAGAAAACATATTGTTTACTTCATGTATATACAAAGATGTATTTACGTACCAATATCAAATCAATCATTTTCCTTAATACAACTTTGTTCATAGATAATACAATTCATTAGTGAAATATATCATCTTTCACCTCTTAAAAAATACCAACTAATGACAGAAAATAATCACCTGTAACTGAATGATTTACTACTCTAAGCATAAAAATAAACATAGTAAAATGAATGACATTGAACAAGAAATAAATCACACTCACATGTAAATCACATAACTTTAGAGACTTTCCAGAGCAACATTTACACCTACGTAACTTATCCATCGTAGCAAATGCCAAGTGTAACACTACCACATTCAATCCTACTCCTGTTTTAAATCATTCCAATGAAGGGGGATACAGATTGCAATCCATAAGCATGTACAAATGAAATAATCCTTTCGACTGATCATATTCCACAGCAGGCAAATGAACACATCTACATGTAATCTCTTTCAAGACCCTGCTGGTATTGTTTAAGTACAAGCCTTGAATTCAATATTTTTAAACAGTGAACTTGTACATGTAGATCTTCAAAGGAAAGAAACCTGTTAAACACCATTTAGTCATTACTTTTGTTAGAGCAATAAACTTCCAATGGACCAACACACTTTGCCACACTCCTGCATTAAACATCATGACCAATGTACCAGGCAGGTTAAATGATCATGGATAAGATTTAAACCAATCCGACAAAGCTTTGTTTGCAAAATAATATCGCAAGTTCCTATCTATCAGAGCTGAAGAAAGACTACACCATACAATGACCAGAGACATTGAGATCTGTGACTGAGTTGTCCACATTCCCTATACCACATATCACAATGGATTAGGACCCTGTCTGCTTTCTGACAGGTGTTCACTATCTCTTCACTTCAAAGTGTGAATCTATAGGGGCATTTACACTAGAGGAAATTTATATAAAAGTCATATAGAAACAATGCGTAAAGAATCCGGGTAGAGCAAAAGGGGCATCCCCACAAGATAAGAATGTTGTATAATCGTAGAAACGATGATCAAAACTCTGTTTTGCTATACGTTTTATTATATGACATTCGGACGAAACAAAATACTAATTTATTGTATAGCTTTACATTTTCCTATAGCTACACATTTAATTTTGCTAGTGTGAATGAGGGATCTGTAACAAGCTCCTAGGCCAGAGTCACTTATTGTATCAAGTCTGTGGTGTATTACTCACTTCAATAGGATCCAAGTAGAATGGGAGGGGTGAGAGTTCGATCCCCTCCTGACAAATATTTGACATTTTTAGGTCAGGATCTACATTCTGTGATGCTTCTCGACTCCTGGGGAAAGTGTAGGCTTATATGTCCTAGATATAAACAGGAGACATTCATATTTCATTGTGAGGCAGAGCTTTGTGCTCATAATAGGGATCCAAAGGCAAATGACATTCTAGAATTCATAATGACCTCTACATTTTAAGATTTTAAGAATAATCATTCTATGTAAGAATTGGACAAATACTATCAAGCATGCCCCCAAACATAAAGTGCAATAGTGCATTCACAAACAGCACTATCCTCAACTTCGCGAAAGACTGTTTAAGTTTCATTCATAAATAACTGAGACAACAAAATCACACCATACTGTACATGTGACCTGTACCAGTTTTGCAAGAACACATATTTGACAGTGTCAAAGCACAACACACGTACGGTCTAACCGAGATCTGGGTTATAGACTAGTTTACATTCAGGTTAGTCCCTGTAATGAGCTGGGTTCCGGACTATGCATGCATTGTGTCTGACCCTAGAAACGTTACAGAGGTTGGTAAAAACTAGAGATGAAGAGGTTTATGTGTGGAACCAAGATCTGATCAAGATATGAGGGTGATTCTTCACTAAGTGTCTCCTTTTGTGTCCCGCTACTTTCATAGTTTATAGATGGAAAATTCACTACTTTTATTTTCTAATTTTCACCCCTTTAATTTGAGAAGGTATAATTCTGATCACCTGAGGTACAAAAATTGTTTTATAAATTCTCTTTTTTTCCCCGCTACAATAATAGGTTTGAGACCCCCCTCAAATCACCATGTCCCGATGGGTATGCATGGAATGGTATAATTGCCATATTTTTTCTTGATGACAACGGTTTTTCATGAAAATACTCTTAAATGCTTAGTTTTCAATCATGCATTACTTTGGAATTCAAGAACTTCCACTATTAGCAAGCAAAATTAATATTTTTACTTTTTTGGGTACCAATTTTTCTGTCCCTCCATTTGCGTCAGTGTAACATACTAACTTACTCCAACTAGATAAGATCATATAAATCAGTCATTTAGATGAATAATCTTTGATTCAAGTTCCGAATCTTTATTGGGCTAATGAACCTTTATGCTGGCGTTCCTAAACTGAACTTTCCGCATAATTACATTTAGCATGGTACGGTATCTTTAAGTAGAACACTACATCCCTCCCCATGTTAATTGAAAAAGTGCATCGTAATGAGAAAGCATGTTGTGGTCTGAGCTGAGATAAAATATTGTTTAATTAACCAGGTTACTGAACTAAGTACTTTATTTTCTGTATGACTCCTTTTCTTTCTTCGTGTAACATCTTTTTGCATCAGAAACTATCCTATATTTTCTCACAATCACCTTATTATATTATACAAAGACTCAAGATTACAAACACTTGATGTACTTGAGATTGAACACTTCAAAACCTTTTGTTCGCTGTTTTGTTAAAATACAAAACAAAGTTTTCCTTGACCACCAAGCGACTACAAATGTTATGATTTTAAACTTCATACAAAAACATGCAGTTCTGTAATATGGACTGCATTTGCAAAACTTGCAACAAGAGTAAAACGAAACACTCAACTTATCAAACTACAATGGCTAACCCATTGATTAAGTGTACACACTCGTAACAATATGACTTCTGCACAAAACTGTACCATCCAGATATATGTTGAATAATTTGGCAAAACCAAAACTAGGAATGACCAGAACAGTTTCTAAGACTGACCTGCAAGTTATATACTTTGGCGTATACATATATTTCCATACCGTGTACAGTATTCTGGTTTATATGAGCCATTTTGTGACCTGATGGTAAAGAGTTATGTGTACAAACAAGACATATCTTTAGCATGAATTAAGCATCTCTGATGACAAACTGCTGTTACATGCACAGATTATTACCAAAATAAAATGATGTCACATCTCACTTTACACTTTTGAGAATGTTTGTCTCAATATATACATTACTCTACTTCTCAACATTAATTTTGGTTACGTAGTCTTTCAGGTAAGCTGGGGGGTTTCGAGTACGGGTCGAATACCGCTCAGCATTTTGGGTAGTTGGGTTGATTTGTTCATTGTCAATGTCATCATTGGGAGCACTGAATTGTTCGGTTTGCTCCTGCTCAGTTTCCGTAGAAGCTGGTTCAGTGTTTTCCTTCATGACTTTGAAGAAAGATGTGTTGCGTGTTATTGCTTGCGATCCGCGACTTGCTGTAATCATGGAGCCTTTGACATTGGTGACTACCAATGGCTCCAACTCATAGGGTGTCATCGTTTTAGTGACATACCCCTCACGCTTCACTAAGACTCTATCTCCTACACAAAGGGGAACGTGTCTGAATGACATATGTCGTTCAGCGTCGGCTTTCATTGACTTTTTCCTTGCTTTGTCATGCTTGCGTAACTCTGAATCATTGCTTTCTTGCGAGATTTCTGGCAGGCGTGTGCGCATAGGTCTCGCGAACATGATCGTTGCTGGAGGTAGCGATGTTGTTGTGTGCGGAGTTGCTCGATAATTGCGGAGAAATCTGTGTAGCTCTTGTCTCCACGATTTGGATTCGGCATGTGCTGTGCGGAGAACTTTCTTCAATGTACGCATAAATCGCTCTGCTTCACCATTTGCACGTGGCCATCGCGGCGTTATCCTGCGATGGGTGAAACCTAGATATTCCGCGAATTGTTTAAATTCTTCGCTGTTGAATGGCGGGCCATTATCAGATTTCACGACCTGCGGGACTCCGAACAACGAAAACACTTTATCAAGGATCGGAATTGTAGCTTTGCTCGACGTCGATGAAACAACTTCTACAACTGGGTATCGACTATAATCATCAATGACCACCAGGAGATGACCTCCAGAGGGCAAATCGGCAAAATCTACGCTTACTTCCACCCACGGGCCAATCGGCAATTCTGACATTTCAAGTGGTGCACGAAGACTTGGCCCTACGTTTGTTGCCTGACATGGTATGCACTGACTTATTTTGTACTCAACCCTGCGATCAATACCAGGAAACCAAACCTTTTCCCTCAGAAGCTGTTTGGTTTTCACTACACCCTGATGGCCTTCGTGCGCTATGTCGATCACGCGATCGCTCAGTGATTGTGGGATAACAATGCTGTTCCCGCGTAACACAAGATCATCATTAGTCGCGATTGACAACTCGTCACGAACATTGTAGAAGCTCTGTAGGCGACTCGCTACGTTACCACATGGAGCGGAATCAATTACCTCTTTCCAATTTCGCGAGCGGATTGCTTTCATACAGAGATTTAATGCGATATCTTGCTTGGTCGCGTCCTGAATCTCGCTTAGCTTCATCGACTTTGGTACTGCATTCACGCTCACAAAGTTTATGTGTTGCTCTGCGGTTTTTTCTTCGTGGCTTGTACGCTCAGTGGTTGGCAACGGATGGCGAGACAGATAATCCGCTGGATTGGACTTCCCGGCTTCATATACAACAGCGAAATCGTATTCCTGAATCTTGAGAATCCATCTCTCAATTCGCGTTGGCGGCTTGCTATGTGGGTTATTGAAGATGGTTACCAGCGGTTTGTGATCTGTGACTACTTGGAATGTGTTTCCATATAGATATAGATGAAAATGCTGGACACCCCACGTGATCGCCAGGGCCTCTCTCTCTATCTGGGAGTATCGTTGCTCTACTGGTGTGAGTGAACGACTAGCTAATGCGACCACTGAGAGCTTTCCGTCCCTGCTTTTCTGTGCTAACACCGCACCAATTCCAACTGGACTGGCATCTACGAGAAGTTGCGTATCTTTCTCTGGATCGTAGAATGCATTCGTGCATCCTGCTGCGAGGCGTTGCTTAACATCACGCATCGCTTGCTGATGCTCTTTGGTCCACTGCCACTCAACCTTTTCCCTGGTCAGGTTGCGAAGAGGGGCAGATAGCGTCGCTAGGTCAGGAATGAATCGACCGCAGTAGTTGATGAGGCCTAGGAGACTGCGCATTTCCTGAGCATTCAATGGATCTGACGCATTGATGATCGCTTGCACCTTCTTTGGGTCAGGTGATATCCCTTCCGCACTCAGTACATGGCCAAAAAACTCCATACTCTCCTTATGTAGTTCGCACTTGTCCTTGTTCAGAGTGAGATGGTTGGCTTTCAGCCGCTTCAAGCATTGTTCGAGCCTGTCATTGAGTTCCTCACGTGTGCTGCCATACAAAAGAATATCGTCACTGATATTCAGAACTCCGTCAAGACCACTGAGAGTGGTTTGTATCAGCTGCTGGAACATCTCCGCTGCTGCATTTACTCCGAAGTTAAGTCGCTTATATCGGAACAGGCCGATATGAGTAGAGAAGACTGTTATGTAACGCGACTCCTCTGCAAGCTCTATCTGGTGGTAACCAGCGTTGAGATCTAACTTCGCGAAGTGTCGGGCTCCGTTCACTTTTGCAATAATCTCGTCGATAGTGGGGGTCAAATGACGCTCTCTCCGAATCGCCTTATTGGGAGCTCGCATGTCTACACAAATACGAATTTGATTTGGACTTTTGGGTTTCTTGACAACTTGAATCGGTGAGACCCAAGGCGTTGGTTCATCACCGACTCGCTCGATGATGTCCAAATCAAGAAGATGTTGCAGTTCCTTCTCTGTCTGTTTGCGAACATGGAATGGAATTCTGCGATGGGGCTGGACTACTGGCTTCACGGTGTCGTCTATGTGAAGTTTACACTTCACGTCTTTGAGTTTTCCCAAGCCATTGAAGAGTTCAGCATAGCGTGATGACAAGTCATTGTCAGATGTTACTGCATACGTGAGCTTGACGATGCCTAGCGATTCTGCAGTGTCACAACTCAACAGGTTATCAGAATCTCCATTTACCACATAAAATGTGGCTTGGACAGAGTTGGTTCTGAAATTCAATTCAGTTTCAAAAGTACCACAAATCTTGAGGGGGGCCTTGCTGCCGTACGCGTAGAGGCGTGCTTTATTGCTCTTGTTCAGTGTCGGACGCTTTGTCAATTGCTGATAACAGGCGTCAGTTATCACATTGACAGTCGATCCTGTATCAATCAATACACTGATGTTAGTGTCCTCAAGTGTCATGGAGATATGTGGTCGCTTACCCTTCACTCGCTCAATACCAAATGTGTATTCGTGGTCGCTGTCATGTTGCTCCGCTTTGTCTGAAGCACTGCGCATAGTCAGTTCACGAACTCGACCCTTCACAGACTTGGAGTCATGGGCTCGCTTCTTTTGAGATTTACACACCTTTGCAAAATGATCGGCTTTCCCACAGTTACGGCATTTCTGTCCTCTTGCTGGGCATTCATTTTGATGGGGGTACTCGCCTCCACAGTAGAAACACTGCTTTGCTTTAGTGGACGACTGCTTGGAGTGAGACGGAGAGCTAGTCTTGAAAGTTTGTTTGTGATTTGGTTTATGCTTCTGGAATTTGACTTTGTTGACACTAGCACTAGCAGACTGCTCATGCTCGACTTCTGCAGCCCTAGAAGCAGATAGTGATAGTGATCTAGCAAGTTCAAGGAGTTCAGTCAATGACATGTCTTTCTCTAGAGCTTTGCGTCTGAGCTGGCTAGAGTTACAGCCTTCAATGATCTGAGTTTTCAGCTCTCGGTCCACGTCACCGAATTCACACTTGGTTGCAATCTGCCTGAGGCGTGTGCAATATTGATCAGTACTCTCATCAGCCTTCTGAGTTGTACGCCTAAATACTATGCTTTCATATAGTATGTTCTTTTTTGGAGTAAAATAGTTAGTGAGGGCCTGCTTGGCTGCTTTGTACTCACTTTCAGGGTTCACTGTGTGTGCTTGCTGTGGCTGGCTGACTGTGTCTAGAGTCTCGAATATATCTTGGAGTGCTTCCCCTCCAAAATGAAGTAGAAGAGCCTTCTGGCGCTTGTAATCGGTAATTCCAAAACCGACCATAGCTCCTTCAAACCTTCGTAGCCAACGTTCCCACCGCACAAGAAGAGAAGTGGGATCCGACGCTGGATCGAAACACGGCAAACTTGGCATTCCCTGCGAAGCCATGGCGAAAAACTTCAGCAAACAGCAACAAAATCAAACTAGAACATTCACAATCGATGATGTCCGTATCCCATCCTCGTCGCCAGTGTAACATACTAACTTACTCCAACTAGATAAGATCATATAAATCAGTCATTTAGATGAATAATCTTTGATTCAAGTTCCGAATCTTTATTGGGCTAATGAACCTTTATGCTGGCGTTCCTAAACTGAACTTTCCGCATAATTACATTTAGCATGGTACGGTATCTTTAAGTAGAACACTACAGTCAGATACCGTCACGCACTTTTTATAACGCCATCTATTGACAAAGCAAGTTTCTAGCAACACCTGGTTCCGGCCCATGAACGCCCGGTCATACTGACGATCATTTCTACAAACGTGAGTCTTGGTGTTTGCAGTGGAAAATTGCTCCAAAAGCACGAATTTGCGGAATGATAGGTACGTACCTTTATTCATCGTCATATCCGAACGGCTTGGATTTCACTGAATCTGTGTAATTATTCTTTGTTTTTCATGTTTGTAAGATAAAGGCTAATTCAATGTACACCTACATCAAAACGATCATGCTAGGGGTAGCCGCAGGGCGAGACCACCTTGAATAAAAACTTTATGCTATCATATCCGTCACCGTCATTTCCATCACATAATGGAGGACCTCCTACGTGACGGATATGACTACATGCGACCCAAAGTGTGACGGACATGACTTTTTGTCATATTTTGCTGTTGTAATAAGTTTTTAAACGTTATTTAGACCTCATATATTCCAAAAATAAGTTTACATCTAATGTAGATCACAGAGACTAGGACCAGAAAAAAAATCTTAATCAGTAACGTGCAATAAACAATTTATTTCAGCCTGGACTGTTACAACGTTCCCATATATGCCAATTTGTGTCATGTTCTCTGTCAACAAAAATATTGGGTGTCGAGAAGATTATTTGACACTAATTTTAAAGGAATGTCTTGTAGATCTAGGTTAATGTTTTTTTTTAACTGTTAGAGTTAAAATATAAAATATACGGCCTAGGGCCTATTTCTTTTACCTAATAAAAAACTTTCATTATAAAACTATGCTTTGCTAAATCATATAATAAATTTTCTGCTTTTATGATATAATAATTACCAAATAATACCAAATAACAAAGTAGGCCTATGCTATGAAATTCCATGAAATCAATTCTTTTTTTTCTTATCCCTAAATTTTAGGATGGCCCTTACACCCGCAGAACGTGCGAAGCGATACCGTGATCGTCAGAAAAGTGACCCAACATTAAAAGAAAGATATCTAAAGAAAGAACAAGAGCGTAAGAAAGCAAACTATGTTCCTGTCTCCAATAGAAGTCAACGGGCACAGAGGAAAATCAGAAGAAGTTGGCGCAGAAGTAGCAAGGAATACAGGGATTTATTTGAAAGGAAGCATATAAAAATTGTTATTTCTTCATTTGACCACACATTACATTAATCTTCAAGCTGCATCGATATTAAAAACTAAAGATGTTTAATAGAGGTAGAAGAAACATTGAGATGCAAATTTAGTATTTATGGTTTTGTACTGAACACCATCTACATTGAATTTCCTTTTATACAGGCAGTCGTTGAAAAAAAATTAAACCAATATACATTCTATCACCAAAAACAAAGCCTAACAAAGGGAATGGAAAAGTAAATTTATTCCTTTCGATAAACTTGTCTAACTCACATAACATGAACTTGCTAAATCATAATAAAGACACTTTTGGAGATTGGGTTTACTTTTTTATCACTAACAGAAACCCACCTCTCGAAATACAAGGTGTGCGACCATGAATACTTGTATGGAAGCATTTGTCATGTCTTGCCAATGCTTGGGCAACTGGTCATTGCCGTATATTGTTGCTTTTGTATACTTTATGCTTTATGAAATTGAATAAAAATGTTTTCAAGTTTAGAGCATTGCACTACTTGTGTATGGAGATCGATGTTGTGTATCTATTCATTTTGACAAATTTAAAGTCACATCCATTGTGTGCATGAAATGAGTGATCATCTCCGTCACGGCTTGTCATATCCGTCACATGTAAATTTATTCTTTGATATTCCTAAACTATTGCAATAATAACCATGAAATTTGAAGAAAAGTGACAAATGAAAACTATTCTACCATCTATAAATGCATGATTAAAACAGCTTTAAGGCAAATGGGTGAAAAGCATTGTGACAAGTGTCACTTTTGCGAAAATTCGAGATTTTTCTTCGGCGGTGGATTATAAAGTAAATTAAAATTGCTTTATGTTCACCAAAAATAAAAACTCTTGAAGTATCTTAAAGAATTATATCTATAGATCCGTTTAATGGAGCATAAGAAAGAAAAAAATCTATCAAGGACGAATTTCTAATGTTCAGTACTGATTACTCTCAAATGTGACGGATATGACGCAATGCAGTGAACAATGCCGAAAAAATGGGCAGGATAAGTAAAATAAACCTTGTAAAGATCGTGCCAAACCTATTTTCCCGGTAGTAGAGATGTTTGTGCATATAAAAAGCGAATGAGCATGTCAAAAAGCAAATATTTTTTTTCTGCTTTCCAGAAACTCGAAAGTAGACACTTAGCGAAGAATCACCCATGAACCTAATTGCTCTGTGTCTTTAAGACAATACGGCATGACTGCTGAGCATTTCTTTAACATTCCAGAAGATGTCTTTAGTAAAGAACATATCGAATTTCAAGCATAGCAACATATAAAAATGGTACATGGTATTCATTTCCTTAGCATTCCTGCAATCATTTGAAATTAAAATTCCCAACTCTCAAAAGGTGTTAACTTTAAAATGTGTGAACCCTAACTACCACTGAGCGATGACTCAGAGGTAGAGCAGCGATCTCGTAACTGGGGAAAGCCAGGTTTGAAATCAAATTGATGCGCTAGTGCCCTTTGGTAAGGCATTTATCCTCATTACCAAGTCCCTCTGAGAAGACTTATAAAGCCATCGGTCACCTGTCAATCTCTCGTTTGTCTTCAGTGTTGCAAAATGAATTTAGCTATAAACAACTTTTGTTTTTTACTCACAAACATGCATTTCCTCAGCAAAGTTTATCACACCCTCCTTCACTAATGAAGAAACTATATCAAATGATATGAAGCTACTATCATTATAATGATCACTAATAGAGGGGAAGGAAAACTATTTGCCTCTACCTTTACAGACATGATGCCCCCTAGAACAAGCAAGTAGATCTGAAATACGATAACCATATTGACCCATATAGGCACCTGTCGATAACCAGTACACCGCGACACCCATGGATGGCTTGCTCGGCAGGTCTTTACATCGTGAATCACGGGGGGTTCCAGATTAAAATCATATCTGTTCCAAATCTGATCAGTGCCATTTATGAGGACCTGGTACCAGCAGGCCTCTCAAAGATAATTCTCAGACAGATACTCATCAGTTTATTCAAAAACTATTCAATCAAGTATAGATCTGATTCAATCCATACATTTAGATTTTTTTTCTCCCCTTGCTTTTATCTGATTTTTCTAAAGCAAAGTCTCTATTGCATTTCCTGTTTTCTTGGTTTACAGAATTTTTTTCAGACATCAAACGCTTTCTTCTTCAAGCGATATTTTGGATTGAGTTAGGATTTAAAAGTGAATTGACTGCATACAATTACATGTGATATCAGGATGGCTGGTTCGAAGCTCAATTATACATCATTTTTGAAATGTATACATTTATACCCTATAGCTACATTTACCTTTTAAAGCAATACTTATCTTAACTTTATTCCTTATATGGAGTAGAGCTCATACATGTAATAGCTGATCAGGCTATGAAGGATAATAAAAACAGAAAAGAAAAGACTTTAAAATAAACTCTCACATCAAACTTGGTTTTCTGTCAATGTACATGAATGCATTTGCTACAGGCAGATATATGAACATCTTCATGTAGTTTTCTTTTCTTTTTTTTGTGTAAATGGTGTAATCTTTCCAAAAGAAAGACATAATTGCAATTATAGTACTGGTTAGTGTGATCTGACATATAACTTTAAAATTTCCTTTAAAAATGGCAGGGTAAAAAGAAATATTGGGAAGGACAGGATAGATCAGCAATGGGAAGCATTGCATATTTTGTCTTCCTGATGAGGTATAGTTTAGTGCAGTAGCCTTTTTGAAGAGAGGGAAGTTCAAATCATTTCTCAAATATGGTTTGCAAGTGATTCTGCAAGACAAGATATGAGTCAAGAATGGGAAGAGATTAAAAAATGACCTTTGAGTATTAACTGTCTCAACGTGCATTAAAGTATTATGTTTGAAGTTGCGTACGTTTATGACTACCATACAATGTAAGGTGTGTATTTGAGTGATATTACCAGAGAATGAGCTAAAACACCTCTTTTACATCATGATGCTAATATCATTGCTGATTCTACGAACCCGCATATATGAGTTCTAGCAGGGAGTAAACGCTCCTCACAAGGCACCATGCTTAACTATCCATCTCCCACGATGCTGCCCACACTTGGTGACAGAGCATTTTCAACTGCTGCTCCCAAACTGTGGAATCAACTACCCCAAATTCTCCGTAACCAACAATATCTGGATGCCTTCAAAAAGCTCCTCAAAACTCAAAATTCCGTTAATATCATTGAAAAGCGCATTTGAACATAATATATGGAAAATGCGCTATATAAATACATTATTATTATTATTAAACTAAAATACTGCAATTTCATTTTTTAATATCATATGTATATGAAAGAAAATAATCCACTCTCATCATCTCTACGATTATCTCGTCAGAAACATGTTTTCGCACTGTGAGACACCCTATGCCAGTTTGTAAATCAGTGACGATATCATCCACTTGCTGTTTATGCAACATCTTCCACAACTATTTGAAAATGCACCTTTCCAGTTCAGTGCCTTTAGAAATAAAATAAAACCATTCACTGTCAGTGTTATTGCTATCCATGTAAACACCTTTTATCCCATTTCCTTATGGCAAAAGATATATATTGCCTTCAATAGGCAGTGTGTGCTGCCTTTTAGTATATTGTTACTCAAATTTTAATAATAATAATAAATTTAACTCATATAGCGCCAAATCCACTCTGTACATGTGCTCAAGGCACATGTAGAAATTAATTAAGAATTAAACAAAGTGTTGAAGAAGTAGAGCAAGCAAGTCTTCAATATAAACATAGTTCATCACTTACGGTTTTGAGCCCAAGACCATATTCTGAATAATTTTGTATGCATACATGTAGGTTAATCTGAGCTCAGAGTGCATAAGACCATAATAGCTTCAGAGAAGCAGAGTATCAGTGAGTTTGAATTTATGTAAAAGATCAATTATATTTCTACCAAAGAAAGAAAGCAGACCTTAAAGTACAGTGTACACATACGGGTATGTTGCATGTATACATCTATCTATATATATATATATATATCTACATGGTACATTAGCAGGACATGCAACAATGCGGTTTATTCCGTCATAATAGCGCCCCTTTCATTAGATGGAAATTTCGTATACTAAGCGGACATTTGAACAGAGAAATACTGTAAAAGTGGAAATTTTTGCGTGATTAATATTTCGCGCTCAGCTGAATAAAGTGAATTTCGCGTGTTTTTAATTTCGCCGACGCGCTAGGCTCATGGGCAAAAGAATACATAAACAAAAATATTCGCGTGTTTTTATTTTCGCGCACATTTCATGCTGCGCGAAATGCGCGAAAATTTCCACACCGCGAAATATTCCACATTTACAGTAGGACAAAGCATGTCCTGCTAATGTACCATGTAGATCTATATATTTATATAAATCCTAAAAAAGGCCCCAAACCCTTAGCGTAATATATACGCTAAGGGTTAGGGTTAGTGTTTAGGGTTTACCTAACCGCACATTTGGGTGGTTGTCGCATAAGTCATTCCTATTATCAACAGCTGAATTGACATGAATGGGGAAAATGGCCTTCATACTGCTGGAAAGATGTTATTGTATACCGCCTCAATTCATTCCCTTATATGACATACTAAACCGATAAGTAGACATCATTCAGGGGAGGGGAGGTGTAGGAGATCACATCACTTAGGAATATCGGTTGCAACGGTGTAAAGAAGAAGCCCCCCGCCCCCCAATAAAAAAAAAAATAGATGAATCTCCGACCACGCGCGGTCGGAATTTATGCCTCTGCCATCACTAGATTGGCAATGTATGGCATACATGTACACTTTAAAAAGGATTGGTCCATCAAAATTACAAATCTTTTCACTTCAAAAGCACAGGAGACAGAAAATTTATTTCATTTTATTTTCAAATAAAAAACTTAATTACCATTGATGACTTACAATCATCAAAATAATAGATATTTTATAGCAAATAGACCACTGTCCCCTTGAAATTTTTAAATAGGTAGGCCTAGACTCCATACATCACGAACCACTTTTATGTATATAATGACCTCTATGACCTTTGACCTTGAGATCCCCTAAAATTTAATCAGTTCATCGTCCCTCACATATATATGCATACGTGGGCCGAGTTCGTTGATCTCTCAAACAACTGAAGTTATTGCAAGAACGAACCATTTTTATGTACATAATTACCTCTGTGACCTTTGACCTTTGACCTTGAGACCCCAAAATCTAATCAGTTCATCGTCCCTCCCATAAGAATACATGGGCCAAGTTAGAAGTTGATCCGCCAAACAGTTCCTAAAGTTATCACAAGAACGAACCATTTTTATGTATATAATGACCTCTATGACCTTTGACCTTTGACCTTGAGACCCCAAAATCTAATCAGTTCATCGTCCCTCCCATATGCATACATGGGCCAAGTTACAAACTGATCCGCCAAACGGTTTTGAATTTATCGCGAGAACGAACCATTTTTATGTATATAATGACCTCTATGACCTTTGACCTTTGACCTTGAGACCCCAAAATCTAATCAGTTCATCGTCCCTCCCATATGCATACATGGGCCAATTTACAAACTGATCCGCCAAACGGTTTTGAAGTTATCGCAAGAACGAAAAGGGGAGGGACGGACGGACGACCCAAAAACATAATGCCTCCCGCACCATGTTTTCATGGCCTTAATTTCTCTGAGTATTAAACCACAGAAACATGGCAAGATCAAATCGCTCCCTCTAGCTCTATGCATGATATTCATGTACTACATAATTATATCCATATCATTTAGTCTTCATCAAGATGAAAATGTATTTTCTTCAGAACTCATGCATGATTTGGATAAATAACACATACTCACATGTTGTAAATACTTCTTGGTAAAAAAATAACACTTTACCCGACTTTTTTTAATTCACTTGATTATTGTGACAAATATACAGTATGGTGATTTATCATAAACACAGCTAGCGCCTGTGGATGTCCACGGGCTGCTTCTGCTATTGTTTGTATAATTATACATCTCAAATTATCAGATAAATGTAATCAATGTCTAGTTTCAATTGGTGATTCTTAGTTTTGAAGTGCACTTCAATGTCTAGAAACAGGTGTTAATTATTATTGAATCTTTTTGATTTCCCCACGCATGATATTGGTTTCACTATTGCTAATTATCTATAATCAGTCATACCAACCAGAATTTAATAAACTCCAATCTCGCTAGCAATGACAATTATCAATAATGAAGAAATAATAAAAATATATATTGCATGCAGGGGCATATCCAGGGGGCCTGGAGGTCTGGGCCCCCTCCCCTGACAAAAAAAGAGACCTCAAAAAACGTTGATGACCATCTTTTTTTGTGCTTGTCAGAAAATTTTCAGAATATTGTGCCCCTCTCTAACAAACTCCTGGATCCGCCACTGGTTGCATGTACATGCAATATCTCCCTTTAAAAAGCCACAACAAATTTACCTGGCATTCTATGGATTAACAGTTAAGGAGTAAGAAGTAATATAAAGAGAAACCCTGCCCACATAATTAGTCTGGCTCACTATGTAAGAAACTGGGCTTTCATTCAAAATTTTGGGAGTATTAGCAAAACTATACATTTGTAGAATTGTTAGAACATGGGGAATTCAAAAATTCATGTTGGCATTTGCACAAATCACTGGCATAGCGGCCATTTTGGATTTGAATGGCCGCCTTGTGTAACTTATAATTGACAGATTTGAAGATAATTTTCTAATACAACCTTAAACTTTCTCTACTGCAAAATGTGTGCAAGACCTCAAGGACAAAAGCCAGAACGTGGCACAGCGTGAAATTTTTAAATGTAGACATTTAGTGAAATTTGTCTGGGGACACCCGGGCTAACCACTCCCAAAGCTGAAAGTGAGGGAAGCCTCTGGATTATAAGTTTGATGCTAGCACCAAAGATTTCCTTTACCCGCGAAACATAAGCTTAAAGCACATTTCATTTAGATTTTATTCTGACCATTCGGGAAGAACAGGCAAACTATGAATTTTATGTCTGTAAATTTTGAAAATCAAAGATGGAAGCCATGTGCCAGGGAGCATTGAGATGGGAAGTCTAAAAGCATCACAAATGTTATGTACCTGACCCTAGAAACATAGTATTAGAATATTCAAATAAGTTTCTAGGTTGGCTGGAAGCAGAGAAAGGGCAATAAATATATATTCATGGTGGCCATTTTGGATTATGAGATGAAGTGTTGGGAATAGAAGTCTAGTAAATGTCACAGATTGTTTTCTCGACCAAAAAATGTAGGATTAGCATATTTCATTAGGTTTTTACGTTGATATTAAAGAGGCTGACATACAGGTGTACGGCAAAAAATGTCTTTTGTAGCGGCCACTTTGCAAATTAAAAATGGCAAACATGTCCAATGGTGCGTTGATACTGGAGGTGTAATTATGTCACTTATGGTTTTCCTGACTCAGGAAACAAAGTACTAGTATAGGGCCATTCTATTAAGTTGCTATGTTGAGTGGCATATATATCCATGTATATATTTCATTATGGCCATTTTTCAAATAAACAAGAGCCCCAGGGGGCACGACGCTCACCTGATGTGGATCAATTCATATCTGGTGCATGTTCTCTCTAGCACCACCAGGAGATATGTTAGAAATTGAAACAACTAGGAGAATGTACATGAGATGATGTTAGAAATTAACATAATTCCCCCCCCCCCCCACCCCATGGTCTACTTTGGATCCCCTACCCCTAAGGATGATTCCTACCAAGTTTGGTTGAATTCCGATCATGTGTTTTGGAGAAGATCAGAATGTACATTTCGCCTGGCAGCGCCCCCTCCCCCTTCCAGTATGTTACCCCCACAGGGCCCCTATAGGGCCACTCAGTGTTTCATGAACATTCATTCTTTCTTCATCTATAGAGGTATCTCCATACACAATACCAAGTCTGAGCTATGCCTGGTTCTGGAGAAGATGTTTGAAATTTACATATCTTTTACAATTGGGGGCCCTCCCCCTGGGCCCCCTGGGGGCCACATGTACCATTTTAGCAACTTTGGGTCCCCTACCCCTAAGGATGATTCATACCAAGTTTGGTTGAATTCCGATCATGTGTTTTGGAGAAGATCAGAATGTACATTTTGCCTGGCAGCGCCCCCCCCCCCCCTCCAGTATGTTACCCCCACAGGGCCCCTATAGGGCCACTCAGAGAAATTTCATGAACAACATTCATTCTTCATCTATAGAGGTATCTCCAAACACAATACCAAGTCTGAGCTATGCCTGGTTCTGGAGAAGAAGATGTTTGAAATTTACATAGCTTTTACAATTGGGGGCCCTCCCCCTGGGCCCCCCTGGGGGCCACATGTACCATTTTAGCAACTTTGGGTCCCCTACCCCTAAGGATGATTCCTACCAAGTTTGGTTGAATTCCAATCATGGGTTTTGGAGAAGAAGATGAAAATGTAAAAAGTTAACGGACGACGGACGACGCACGACGGACAAATTTCCATCGCAATAGCTCACTCGAGCCTTAGGCTCAGGTGAGCTAAAAATGGCCATCACGTGTGCTGATACATTAAGATTAGAAGTCTTATTATGTCACTGATGGTTTCATCAATCCAGAAAACGTAGGATTAGTATATATATTCTACTAGTTCCTGGGTCAACCAGAAGCAGAGATAAAGCAACATATACATGTATACAGCCCTGGAAAACATTATTAGACCAAGCTTCTGTAATAAGGGTACCATAATATGCATACAAAATTATAAAAATGATTTGTCTTTGTATTTCAGTGAATGAATACCAAATTCCAGCAATTATACCTTGCTTTTATATAATTTTATTTGCTTCTTATCACAAAAATAACGCTATCAGCCCGGGCTATCAGTAACCATGCTTAGTCTAATAATTTTTTCCATGGCTGTAATACATGTTTGTCATTTTGAAAATCAAAAAAATCTACACACAAGACACTTTTACCTTCTTTCAGAGAGTATTTAAGCTAGTTAACATTTTTTCTTTACTAAAGTAATATCTGAAGCTGACATTTTAAACAGTAGACCAGCATGAAACCAAAAACATTCAGAGCAAAATATTTTTTGATGATTGCTCCCCTTTAAATATTGAGTGAAAACATACCCTTTTCTTGAGGTCTGGCAGCATCTTGGAGAGTATGGAATCACTCCTGGCTACAGTGACAGGGTTAGGTGTCTCACTGGTTCTCACATGCTTTGAGGCTGGTACCTCCTCCTCGGTGTGGTGTCCCCTTGGCTCTTTCCTGGGTGGTGGCGGAGCTCTTCGCTTCACCGATCCACTCTTAGACCTCCTGATCTCCCTGCTCCCTTCCTTGACTGCCTGCCCTCCCCTTGAGCCCAGGTTGGGAAGTGTCGCGGTCGACCCTGCTGCTGAGTTCATCATGGAAGACTTATTTTTGTTTGAGTCTGCTGGACCCCTCATCGTATCTGCCCGCCCATTAGCAGTATCTGGTATCAACGTTGAAGTACTTGTCGATGTGGATGACGATGATGATAAGGACGGTGAAAGAGGGAATTGGGATGCCCCCGAAGGAGAAGGGGTTGCAACGTTCTTGGGTTTCCGAGGGGGTGGGGGTGCCCTCCTTTTTGTTTTTCTCAAGACGCTGATGCATAAATTAGATCCTGTCCGTAGAGCACTATCCAGCAGAGCTCTGTGGATAGAAACAAAAATGGTAGAATTTTAGTAACAATTTATCTGCAGCAGAACAAATTATAGTATTATCTGTCAATAGGTTATCAAATTCTGTAATCAAATTACACTGTGTAAATGAACCTGAAATGATAAACATGAAGACTGAATAAAAGAAAACAAGGTATGAATAAATACAACTGGCAATTCAAAAAGGCATAAGCCTAGCATTAACACTGTACCTTTCTGATTCTCAGTAAATGACTATATAGTCCATTACTTTACACAATACTGTAACCATGGAATATTTCAGTGTGGAAATTTTTGCTCATTTAGCGCGACATGAAATTTGCACGAAAATAAAAACATGCAAATATTTTTGTTCATTCTTTTGCCCATGAGTCTAGCATGTGGGTGAAATTAAAAACATGTAAAATTCATCTTACTTGGCCGAGCGCAAAAAATTAATTGTGTGAAAATTTCCACTTTTCCAGAATGTCCATAACGACTCCCAGGTAAAAACATCACTCTCATAATCCACTGAACAGAATCTGTGATCTCATAATATTTTTATTAAGATCAGTAAAATACACAGCAGCTTTCAGGACACGGCTTCAGAATCTAAACCATGCATGAAAAGTGAAGACCAAAACACCATTGTTAAAAACCCCATGAAAACGGGAAAACAGTCAAGTACACACTTACATGTCACTCCTAGATATGTTCAAAACCAACTATGTCATCACTGGATCTGAACAAACAGTTATAGAGTGAAAGTATTGTATACCACTCTTGAACAGACTTAACCCTTCTACTCTCAAGCTGATATTCATATCCTGTCAGGGTGTATGTGCAATAGCTCTCTTGACATCCAAATGGCTTTATAGGAAGGGAGCTTGACTTTGGCCCTGCACTAGACAGTGCTAGCTTGCTGCTACATGTATGTGCATTATAGGCTATAACAAGGGAAAGACACACTTTCCTCTTGAAAACTTACTCAGGAAACGGTGAGGAAGATCTAAACTTCTGGAAGGAGTATTACATAATATTTCTTCTTTAAAAAAACAAATTTGTTTGCATATCCAATCAAGGTAATCAAGAAAACGTGTAAAAGGATGCTTGAGTGATATTTCTACAAATCTATTGCACAGCACCATGAATAATACATTAAATTCTCTTCCAATGGGTAAATATCTATTTTGTTTCAATCTCTTGAAATTTTATCAAATTGGCAACTTTATTTGGCCTCGCTTGTGTTTGGACATGGCTTCCAATAAAACTGGACTTCCTGTCTAGGCTTTTGTTGCTCACAGAAGGTCAGTTGGCGTCTCCAAAATAATTACAAACTTTTGGTACTTCGGGTGGGAGGGGAAGTTGAAAAAAGTATCTGTGACAATATACATTTAACTTGGAACTCATTTCAGCAATATTTGATTGATATATACAACACCTGAAATGAATAATACTTGGAATAAGACTATCATTCCTGTTCAAAATATGAACATATGTACATGCAGTCATCAAAAATACATGCTCTGAAATATAATTCATTATTCTGAAACAATGGTGACTAGGGAGCAAGGTCTCAATTAAATTTGGAAGAGTAATATCTACACTGTCAGTCATGCAACCCTGGATATATTATTCATGTTGAGATCATCATCATCATCTGTTACTTTTTATTCACAAATTCCATAAGGTTGTTAACTCTACAGCTACATTCAAGCCAAGAAGTACATCTGGGATTAACGATCGGTGAGAACAATCTTTCACTTAAAATACATCAGAAGTCATCTTGCTCCATAATGACTGACTCATACATGTACATGTACATGTACATGTATGTCTATATGTTGATGAAAACTGTATAGTTCTGTTCCCATAAATCTGTTCTTTGTTTTCTTCAATAGGCATGGTGCCAAGAGAAAGATTGTTTCTTCAGATTCCTCTCCACTGTTTTCATTTGCATCATACAAGCCATCAATTGTTGTATTGTCTTTGAGGAACTATAAATACTTCTATGACAGAATCCAAATTTGGATGCAAGGATGTAAAACATTAGAAACTCTTGAAGACATCTGTCTGTCTTTTTTGCACATGCACACTGAAATCCAGAAAATTGTCTGGTAACTCATTGTGTCATGTAAAGGTATGCAGTTTTCTCCTTTAAGAAGGCAACTATCAGGGGTAGATATGAATAAAGAATTACAAAATAACTTAATATCGTGTGTGGGATTAACACCAAAAGCTATGAAAATTCTAAAAATCTTAGGTTCAATATATTGTCGCTGGTTTCACAAACCAACACACTCTTGTGCGCGTACATCGATTCACGAAACCAGTTCACGAAACCAGTGACGAAATAACCACTATAATCCTTCGACATATATAAAGCCTTTGACATTTTGTTGTGGATACTGCTTAAGCTAGAGCCTCTTGAAACATTCTTTAACAATCAATGTTCTACTTAATATAGAGTTACTGCCCATCAATCTGGCTCTGAGCAGCTAATGTATACACGTACATGTACATAAATTTAGCTTTCAAAACTCTGTTGATTTTGAAGTTTACTTTCAATGCAAGATGTGAAAAGGTAAAATCATCATCTATTTAGGATCACATAGGCCTCTCTGTGAATGACATCTAACAAGAAATTCAGTCAAGGTGATTTAGAACAATCGATCCCAAATATAAACGTTATTAAAGTCAAGGATATTTCTCATGTTTGATCCTCAATGTAGAAATCTAGCTAAGGATATGTGTAGAATTTGATCCTTCATTTTAAGCTTTATAGACTGATAGAATGTGAAGGTTCCTGCAAACATACTGCCAATTCACATCTCTTTGTCATCACCGAAGTGGGGAGCTTGCAATGCTCCTAAGTATCAGTATAAATTACTGATTTGGATTACAGGCATCGACACATAATATTTGTCTTGAATATCATGTGAAAATGGTTTTCAAAAACAAGATAGCCTAAGGGTTTTCACTTCAAATGCAATATAATAATTACTTAACTTTCAGTAGTTTCCAAGTAGGCCCTATATGTTTTAACATATTCTTGTCATTGACAAGATTCTTTGGTGCAATTTATGCTTCCACGATTGCATACATCAAGGGTATGAGCTAAATGAAATCATCTTCATTTACCTGATAAACTTCACTTCTAAGTTTTAAAATATTTAATGAAATGTTGGTTCACAAGAGTCTAAGATCTGCATTGTCACTAAGCAGTTGAATAGGTCACTTTGAATTGCCCAGGGTCTCCTTGAGTTTGATATTTGTGTTTGGTCCTTCATGGGGCATTCCCTTTAGGGTGGACTTGTAAAAGCAGTGAGACATTAGACAGCTCTGGGAGAGAGAGATAGGTGTATGTCTGTTGCCATGGAAACTGTTTTGAGGAAGGGTAAACGAGGTGTTTGCTTTGAAACTGCGGAAGGCAGACAACACCCTCTATGGAACTGTCACTGAGCTGAGATGTCTGGTAGATGGCGTCATGAGCGGGGAAAGGGGGTTGATGGGAAAGGGGGTTGATGGAAAACACTTTGAAGAGCATGTTAACAAACTGGCATGTTGTCAACAAGATGTTGTACAATGTCGTCTGCTGTAATGTGAGCTCAGTCGGAGTCTTTAGCAATTTTGAGCTATTTCTGGACAAATTACAAGGCTGGCAGATAACAGTAAAGAAAGACCAACATGAAACAAAATCAGCTGAGCAAACATTTGATTGATAAGAAGGTCTAATCTTTTAATCCATACATGACAGAAAACATTTTGTGATCAACCATTGGATACATTGTCCAGTAAAGATTATTTCCAATGCGCAACAGAAAAGGAAAATGTTGTGACTTACCGATAATCTGCGATAGAGCGCTTAGATCCTTGCTTTGCCATAATTCAGTGATGAGAGACAATGAGTCCCTAAATCACTTCCATCCAAAAGAAATGTCTTCTTGTCTCCTACAGAAGTACTAGAAGCTAGTGACCATTAATACGCATGTATAATAGAAACACAGACTTTCAGATGTCGATATCAGACAATGTGACAAAAGACTTTTACAACCAGGATAATAATAATAGTCATTCCTTTCAATAAAGAGAGCTTTCAATGAAAAAGAATAGCAAACTCAAACATCCACTTGACTATATTACTGGCTGGCATTCTATATTTGTTGCCCTTCTGCATTTGCCTACATAATGATGTAATATAAAAAAGCAAGTACTTCTGCACATCAAGTTCTATCCAAATAGAAATGTAGAATATCATTCCATAGCAGAGGCATATAAACTGGCCATCCACATTAATCCTCTTGAAATAAGAAGCTCAAACTTCTTGACACAATGTGAATCCATTCTCTTTAAAAAAAAAAGATGAATGGTTACATGTAGTAGCTCACGTAGCTTCACAGAGATGCATCATTTATTGAGTACCAGTGAAAGATTCTAAACTCTCTCTCTCAGCTCCGATACCTTGCCATCACCGCATACGTTTGCAATCGAGACAGGTACTTCCCTTGATCTTATTCTTCCGTCTGAACACCGGGGAAGGAGAGGGAGCGCAGTCTCTGCTCTGCAGAACAAAAAAATAATCTCCACTATTGTTTTCTTTTTGAGGTGATGAGAGTTCATCAGGGGTGCTAGGTAATAATCCATATTCCTCTAACACTCATCCATCATCACCGTGCGTCATTACCTTCAGCATTGTAATGTCATTTGCATGTGACTGTACCGGGCTCTCACAGCGCCAAACTTTTGTCAAATTACTCTCCTATCTTACGGATAAAACATACAATTATAAGCCTTTTCCCCAACTCCTCCAGGAATTCACTAAATGTGAAGCACATTACTTTCTCTTATCATTTGTTGTATCTCTGTTCACAGCTTTGCTCAAAAAATTTCTGGAAGTCAAAATTTTAAGCATGGTCAACTGCTAAGTAAAAAAAGATGTACACTCTTTCTAAAGAACTTCTAATACACTTTTGAACTTCCATAAATATGCGATCTCAAGGTCTGAGGGTCCTACATGTAGATCCACATCTCCGTATTCCTCACTCTTATCTTCTGAAAAGAAAGAATTATTGTGGACTGACGCAAACTCTACACCAAAAGGAGAACTTATTCAACAAGCCTTATTTGGCATCAATATAGGCCATGTGCACTTTCAAACCAATGCAAATTGTGATATCTCCTACATCCGACATATGCCTGTCTTTCTGCTCACCATAGAGACGGGTAAAGGAATCATAAATTGTGCTGAATTTTGCTTCGTTACTTTGTCACCTGCAAAAACGCTAAATCCGTAACATTGGCCGGTCACATGTCTAACCGTGCGCTTCTAATCCTTCATCTGCGTGACCTTCTGCGTTAATTCTGTGCTGACAGAAGAAGCTTCGGTAAAGGTGGTAAAATCCACACCGTTCTGCGCGTAATCTGTTTAGCACATCAGACAACTATCATCCCAGGTTTCTGGTCTGCTAATCAAGGGTGTCAAATTAGGTCTTTCAGGTGATGCCATCATCAGCAAAGTAGGTGGTTTCACAGCAAGATATTATCATGTAGAGAGTAGAGAGACCAGCATCCACTTGTATGCTTTGAATGTTGACAAAAATGTGCAAGATTTCTGATTAATCGCCTCACAGTAAAAACTATACCACAAAGAGAAAGGTACTTTAAAGGAAGATCATTAATGTTCCTTAGCTTGCATCCTTTGACCTTCGGTGCTGAGTAACTGGAAATTGAAGTGATAACCTTTGCCAGGAAATTACCACGTACCTGTCAAAAAATAAACTAGACAAACCAGAATTTCAATCATAAGGTCTCAGCAGAGACATTAAGAGCACTGTCCAAACTCTAGTGAATGGTGTGAACCCCTATCTCAAGATGTTTCTATCCTTCCAACAAGCACTTACAGAAAAGCAGATACCAAGCAGACATCACCCTTTTCACAAGAGTGACTTGCAATTGCATGTCCCCAATCAAGAACAATAATGTACAGAAAGATGAAAAGGAGATGATGGGGGATATGTGAGAGACAGAGAAGACTGGCCCTCGCCCCTCGTCATCCTCCAGTGGGTGGGATCTTGCCCAGTCATCCGGGGTGAGTGAGGGCGGTTGGGGAATTTCTGCAGCATCATGGCAAGCCTTGGACAGCCTTGGCCACAGGGACTGGCATCTCCAATCAGGCTGATCAGAGGTCTGGTAATGATTCTATCCTTAAACTCAAGACAAAATGAGAAAGTGAACTCCATTTTAAACATCAATATTATACAATTGAGGAAAATGGTCACTTGCTTTTTAAAGAAAGTACATCAGACATTAGAGAACAGAGAGTCCTGGTAATGACTCCATCCCAAACTTCATTAAAGGGTGACTGACAGTTTTTCTAAACTTTAAAAATATATTTTTCAAGCATTGATCTACAATTGAGGAAACTGGTCAACTGCTTTCAAAATAATACATTAACACAAAACAGTACATACATGAAATGTTCATTATTTCAATGTAAATCCTATTTTCCACAATAGCCAGAATATGATAAGATTCTTTCCTCAGTCAGACATGGTTAATTGTATCTGTAGGTACATGATGCATCAAAACATTTTTACACCTCTTTGATATTTAAACTCATTACTGCAGTTACACCTGTATAATTCATATTGAGCTACAATGCTGAAAATATTATTAGACATCTATTTTGACAGCGCTTCATATCAATGATGAACTAAACACCTGCCTCAAGTAACTGTAAATATGAAATAATTTTGTGATTACAAGTACAAGCAGTGAATATCTTAACGAGAAAAACATGTGAAGGTGTGCATCATAAACTTGAGCCAATATCATCTCGTAAATTTCTTCGTCACATCAGAGAGCCTTTCTTGCTAACAATATATTTTAGTCTACAGGTATGTTGTTCTAAAGTTCCTAAATATAATGTAGGTGCTAATTTCTTGTTTTAGAACTGTTACTTCATGCTTGATGATAATAAAAAGGTGGCACTTTCTTCACATACATTTTAAAAACCTTTTAATCTTCATGCCCAGAACTAAAAACAGACTTATGGGGTGTTGCAAGAAAGTTGCGATTGATTGCAAGTTGCAACTGATCGGTACTGACCAATCAAAATCATTGTTGCACGCGCATCTTCTTGAATGGGCAGACTCTGAACCATTCAGAATGGTTGTTCTAATTTGCTTTACAATTTGCAATTGATTGCAACTTTCTTGCAACACCCCATTAGAGCGCATGCAAACAGATCTATTGCATTTTGTAATATAATTAATACAAAAACAATTTTCTTTAAATTAAAACAAATCTTTTGGTAAGATTTCAAATGTGTATAACTTATAGCCAGTCTGTGTAAAACTCCATTTTACATCAGATGAGGTAAGAAGTGAGTCAAGTGACCCTAAATATTTTTCTGGAGTTTCCATGAATTTCAATAGAACTTCAGTAAATAGTAATCTTGTTGAAAATTTTGAAAATTACATCACTATGAGAGAACTTTAAGTTCATGTGCATGCCCAAGGAATGACTCTTACTCGTTGATGCTGGTATTTCTCTTTTAGCTGATTAAGAAGAAGTGAGAGTGACAGCTCACCGGTACGTCATGTACTCTCCTTCCCTCCTGGGATTTCCAAACCCTAATTGTGAAAAATCTGTAATGTCAAGTGATTCCCCGTCTGCCTCCGATCCTAAATTCATGAATCAAAGCGATTGTAATCTTACGATGCATTGTGTTCTCAACCCTGCCACTCGCAGCCTATGCGGCTTCCTTAGATGTCTGACTCACCAAGCGATTAAGATCTGCTGTTTAAAAAATGTTGCGCATGTTTTTTTTTTATATGTAAATGTTAGGAACATGGAACTGTAAATACCTAAACAGGAACTTTGGGGTTACTTTATAAAATAGCTAGATACAGTGTATATATACACCATCCTATTCAGTCTGGGTTCCCCAAACAAGAGTTTAAATATGCTGCACATGAATTGATATTACTCTGCATGAATACAAATTAGCTCTTTCCCCAACATCTGTTTCATGGCAGAAAAATGAAATTATATTTTGCGGAATGTTTGATAACAGTAATTACTTAAAGTGTAGCAACTTTCCTTCTTCCCAGGCTGATCCTGTATGTAGGTTGGAGGGAACTTTGACAAACTATAGTTTCAAATGAAATAATAATCAAATTAGGAAAATCGCTGTGGTAAACATATGTATATTGAAACTATAGGTTATTTTGCGTGTTGTTGGGTTTTTTTTGCCTAGGACTTAACCACACTGCCACACTGCAACACAGGTATTAAACTTGAAATTACAGACATCTTTGAAAGATAATTCAGACTTTGATTCCTTAAAAATCACTTGGAAGTCCATCTTACTTTTGCTTTGATATTTTATGAAACTTTGTGAATTACTATAGTGAAATTGAAAGGACTTTGATAAATTTATAATGGTATGCAAATGCTTCATAAAACCTACTAGGCTGTTTCGACCAGAGAACTGACAAAAAACTTGCTGAAAAGCACATATATACACTAACTGAAAGCATCAACACATGTATATTCAATTGATTGCATTTGCCAGATTCGTATCCTCATACATACATTTCTCTGTTTATTTTAAATCAAATTTGTTTGGTAGATCATTCATTTGTAATTTTGAATGTTCAGGGTAAATTTTACTCGATTCAGGGAGACTTGCACTATTTGTTACTGCACCAGAACACAAGACTACCAGTATGGTATCTTTCCATTGCACAAGACTACCTTTCACTTGGTCAACGTCCTACCTGAAAGTGTATTGGGCGGTGGCCAGGTATGCTTAACAGACAGCTCTAATAATCTACTCTTGTCCAGGGTTAAGTTTCTTGAGCCTGTCTACAGTTTCTTCTCTCATCGCCGGGAGCAGGGAACAGGATATAGAGAGAAATGGTCCGAAAAGGAGATGGATGCCAACGGAATGAAAGACGAGGCGAAAAAACAGGGCTTAAAATAAGACTTGGGTCTGGATGAATGTCTGGCCCACTGGGAGCTAGGGTCACTGATATCTCAACAGTGAAACTTACCCAATAAGGCTATAATAAAACTCTCCATTATAGATAAGATGAAGACCAGGACTTTCTGATTTTGTTCATTTAGCGAAGAGCCTATGTATGTTTATTCAGTGGCTGAATTTCTGATATACATGTAGCGTCATGATGATATTGGAATAGTGCCTTATCCATATCCATGTAAGAAACTTACATGTAAATATATTTAAAAAGAAGGGTAAAAAGAAGGCAAATACTCTATGCACAATCTGCCTTCAAGTAAAGTCACTGCAGGAAGATTGCTTATCTTTTTCTCAACCACCCTACACAAGCTCAATTTTTTGTAAATTTATTCAATTAAATTTAATTTTGATATTATAACTGAAAGCACATAACATTCTGAAGAAGTAAAGGCAGACACAAACTTTCTTAAGTCTTAATGTAACATTTATGTATTTAAAAAGTGTGTACATGTTGCTTTGCAACAAGAGGGGAGAAAATAAAAGATACATGTGGAGGCCAGGTGCTGGCTTGGAAGATCTTCCCATTAGTATTTCATACTTTCACTGATTTCTTACAGTTGTTAACATCTGTATAACTGTCTGCAAGGTTCTAATAGGTTGGACTTTGATTGAAATGACAATAAAGACAATACAAAATAATTTTCCACATTTTACTTTTACTGTTTCTTGTTGCACATGAAGGAAGCTAAACAGTGAGTTTCGCTCGTGGTTTCAAAATTTTCAGTTATCTTGTAGTTTCAGACCATATGAAGGGACTCATAGTTTCGAAACTGGTGGGGGGGGGGGGGGTCCTCTGTCGTAGTTATGGACCGTGTGGACAGAATAATCTTTAAGTTAAGCAAACTCGTTGTTAATGAGGACCTCTCTGTTCATGTTCAAATGATGATCACTCGACTTGCAATCTCAGAACAACGAGCGTCGCTGTTTCGGGCCCGTGTGAACCCGTTTTGTTGTTAGTGAGTCGATCGTTGTTTCGTTAACTTAAAGTTTCAAAATCACAAGTCCCGTATGAAAGTAGCTACTGAAAGGGGGTTTTATATTTGAATGCTTGGCATTTCCAGCTGAAAGGATAATTTCCAACAAAAATCAAAGACATCACATGAAAATGTCACTATAAATTTTAAATTACCCTATGCACAATGACTTTCACATGTGCATTGGAGGTTAAATCCCTACATCAGATCTGGGGTTGTACATACAGTGTATGTCAGCTTTCCAACGTGATTCAAACAATAAAATTTGCATACAATGTAATTTGTAAAGTGTTTGTCATGTTACCAAAGGAGGTTAATTCAAAGCAGCACATTAGACCTTTAAAATTATATTTTTTCATTCTTGAAATCATAATTTGGAAATCAGTTGATACACTATACATGTACTTTCTAAAAAAATAAAAGAAAAATCCCTTTCAAAAACTTCCATCACATATATATGCATCTATTCCGGGCCACTTTGTTAATCAACAAATTAGTCATAACTTTCACAACTTCACAATTCTCTGTAATGTTATTTCCTAACACAGTAACATACATTCTACTGGATACACATATGAGCTGTGACATGTATCCCTTTAAACTAAATAAAAAAGAGAGTGTCCATGCACATACTCCGCTAGCAATGACCTGCAATGGTTGTCATAGCAACCATGATCCAGACAGGCCCAACCAGGGAAACATAACCAACAAAGCCAACATTACAATGTAAACCACACTTTATCGCCATGCTATAAATTTATGATAGATTAATAAAAAAGTTAAGAGATATTTTAAGCATGCGTGAACCTCAGGTGTTGTCTTTGTACAGACAACTTACTTCATGTTCACAAAGTGCTACATGCCAAAAATAAATTGTATTATGGTGTCTTGTCATAACATGTCTACGTCAAAAGAGGTACAAAGGAGCATATAATGTGGTTAGACTTGGAAAGGATAGTCAAGATATCAGATTAATTTTGCAAGATATCCATGATCCAGTGAGGAGAAGAGAACATCTGCTTACAGGAGCCAGAAGGGCATTATACATGTATGTAATATACCATTAGTTAGCACCCTTCTGGCTCTAAACTATATAACACCAAAAAAAATAATAGGCATGAACAAAAAATGTGAATTAAGAATAGAAAAAGAACAAAATTGTAAAAAAGTAAATGGAGGAAAAGAGAAAACAAATTAACAGAAGAAGAGTAAGAAAGAGAGGTGGGCAGTATTTTAATACCCTCAGAAACAGTCACTTCAGAAACAGATGTTATCAGCTACTCATTTCACCCAAGTTGGAGTAGCAAAAAAAAAAAAATTTCTTGCCAAAGTACATGTATGTTAGTGCCGTGCAGGGACCTGAACCTTCAACCTTTCCCTTGAAAGTTGAGTGAATGAACCACTACACCACCATACCTCAAGAATTTTTTTTTCCACTTCTTACCTAAGGACATTCCTAGTACAATTGAGGAAAAACTTCACTCGCCTCCTCCTCTACCATAAAATAAAAAGAATATGTTTCTGTATTTTCATATCAGAAATATATGATTCGACTGCATTATTCAAAAGTAAATTAATATATCACGAAGATCACAGCAAAAGTACTTACGGATTATGAGTATCCATATTATTTATCCAAACATGAAACTGACATAAAAACGAAGGCACATTAATACAACTACAAGCGCTGTCACTAAAAACACAACATACAATGAAGGTAGAAAACTGGCTCTTGAGAGAGCATTAAGGTTGTGAGACTGCTAAAAATATAATGAAAAGCCTCGATGGCTGCTCACGCTCAATTTGCCTGCTCCTAGTAGCAGATTGGCCATCTATAAATATAGGAGGGGATAATCAGAGAGAGGTCATTATGCTCTAAAACAGTTATTGCTCAAGATGGATAAAAATCCAATTAGTGACAGTTCTATAATCGACATGGGCTACACACTTCAAGGCTTGCTTGCTGGCTTGCTTACTTGCAAAGTATTTAACAATTTCTTTTCACAACTACATGCATCTGCACAAAATGTCAATGTTTACTTACATGTATGTTCTGTCTGAATATTTCCTTTTAATATACAATGATATCAGCAATTATTTTTTAAGTACAACCCACAAAACCGGAGTCTTTTAGCAAAGACTTTGCAAGTGCAAACTGCATCAAGTCAAAAAGAGAATTCACATAAATTTGCCATACTGATTAGTGTTATAATAATCTATCCTATTAAAAAAAATGTGGTTAATTCAGTTTCCCTACATTACATCATCTACCATAATAAGGTGATTTTCAAAAACGTGTTTACATACATCTAGCCTTTAAAATAAAAGTGTGGTCAATTCAGTTTCCCTACATTCACCACCACATGTATTTAATTGAAACGAACACATACCATACTGTACCAAAATTAGGACTCAGTACTCAGGAAGTAGCAGTTCTGTCCCTAACATTGAATATCAATACCTCCTTAACCACTGCAGAGGCCATACTACCCTCCTATTCAGACCACCAAAATTCATTGTACATGTACATGTATGTACAAAAACCATGTAGCTGTACGATAAGCAGTAATTTCTAGTCTGAACAGGCTATAAATGAATGTAGAACAGGAAGTTGTCTGAACAAGGCCAGTTGAAAAATGCTAACCATGAACATGTACTGGTAGTGAAAAGGTTAGGTACTACTATAACATTCATTAAAAATAATAGACTTGGGTCCATGTACAATAAAGAGAAGGAAAATTCGTGGGCAAAACTACAAACATTGAAAAGATGACCAAGTGTTATCAAATTATAATAGATTGTCCAAAAGACTTCAATATATTTTTCAAACTGACCCAGGACAAATTTCCTATTGCATGTTCCCATTTCACAACATGTGAGGCAAGAGTGGTAAACTCAATCATTTTTTAAATTACTATTTAACATTTCTATCTACAGCAGCAGCAGATATGGGGTGTGTTCATGCCAATTTTCATCAACGCTGATTCTATTAAAACTCAATTCAACCTCTGCCATTGCGCAGCATACTACTCAGTTTGCCCCAGGAGTTACGGTCAACTGTGGTGCGCCCTTTTCCTTCTTCATTATAGATTTCCTTATTTTCTTCTGTCATCTTATAATAACTTTCTTTATGTTATTCTTTGTTTTTAGCCTTCTATCATCTTTTTTTTTCTATCATTCTAATTTTTGATTTATTTTCATCTTTTATTTCCTTATGTAATTCCTTTTTCTCTTTCTATCTTTCCTTATGTTATTCTTTGTTTCTTCCTTCTATCATCAGTTTTCTCTTACTTTCCTTGTTTTTCCATATTTTTTTCTTTCATATTTTCTTGTGTCATAAACTGTGTATTTCTTTATCTTTCTTAGAACCCGTTCTCATTACAAGGGATAGAGCGCTCTAGCGTGCTAGATCGCGCCACCTCTACGGTGAGAATGCAGCGACATCGTTTTGGCGCGCTCCACGGCGATCCCAAACTGGACCACCTCTGGGGGGTGGTCCACGAGAGATAGCACGATCTAGAGCACGCCTATTCGCAGTTTACTGTGTAGAGAGTGCCAAGATAGATCGTGCTACCCTCTGCAGATGTGCCAGTGGACCTCCCTGGCGCGCCCCACGATGGAGCGATCCACTTTCCAATCTCGTAATTAGAACGGGGTCTATGTTCTGTTTCTATCTTTCCTGTTATTCTTTGTTTTTATACTTCTAGTATCCTCTCTTTCTTTTTTCCTTGTTTCATTTCATTCTTTCCTTCTTTCATCTTTTCTTCTATCCTTCCCAATGCACCTCTTTATTTATCTTCTATTGTATTTTTCTTTTTTTCTTTTCTCATGTTTTTCTTTGTTTTGATCTCTCTATGATTTTCTAGCCTGCTGTCTTTCCTTATATGCTATTCTTTGTATTTTTTTAATATCCTTCTATCAACTTCCCTTTTTTTTCCTTATATTTTTCAATATTCTTTCCTTCTTTCATCTTTCATCCATCCTTTCCTATGTATCTCTTTATTTTTCTTCTTTCTCTTCTCTTTTTATCTTTCCCTTAAGTCTTTCTTTGTTTTTATTTTTCTATCATTTTTTCCTTCTTTATATATTATACGTTATTCATTGTTCTGATCTTCTATCTTTTCTCTTTCTCTCTTTGCCTTTGTTATTTTTCTAACATTTTTTCCTTGTTTACATGTATATATTTTCTTGTTTCCCTCGTTTCCCTTTATCCCTTCTTTTCTTATATTTTTCTGTATTTTACTCCTTATTTCTCCTATACTTATTATTCTTTTATATGTATTTCTTTGATTTTTCATATGTAATCTTCTTTCAGAAGGGCGCGCTGTTGCACAGAACCGGAAGCTTGCCACTTTTAAGCGGATATAATGACGGCATAGAATCACGACTTAGATCTCTGTTACGTTCATGCAATCTCAGCGACCGTGATTCTGGCAGAATCGTGATACAAAACGCACTATTTTCTGCATTTCAGTTTGGCAATCTCAAACATGTTTATTATTATTACGGCCGACGAAAAATTGCATGGATGCAACCGTGTTTTAAACTAAACGTCTTTCAAAACAGTAATTCTGAGCTGAAAAATGTTCGCATGAATGCAGCTTTAGAGGGGCATAACTGGCGTATTGAACCACGCCCCATCCCATTCAAGCATACATTACCTTAACCTTTCAAATTTCAGACCCAAACTATTTAGAAAATACACAAATACAAAAGATTCAAATTCATATTCTAATTAAATGACATTGTTTTCCCCTAAAACTTTGAATGTCCTTTTCAAGTAGTTTGAAATAGATTTAACTTTTCACTAAAAAAATACAACAAAAACCCCAAACCAGTATACTCTAATAATGTGCTAGCTTGCTACATATACAATCAGCAAGTCTTCTGGAATGTTAATAAACAGTCTGAATACAGTGTCATTGTGATTTTGTAATATACACTGTACATATAGGACAGCATGTAAAAATAATTGCTTAATATATTTGGAAAAGAGAACTTGTCTCTATATCATTTCACAGCTTTTTCCTCACATTTTTTTTTTCAATGAAGGAATTCATCCATGCAGCATTGGTACTAAAATTCAAAGCATCAGCCTCACATTATATAAGGCTTATTTCATCTTTGTGTCCCCGAGCTCCAAAATAGGGGACATGATGTAGAGACAGAAAATGCAAACTTGCCCAATTGCTGCTTTGCAAACATTTCACAGTAGTAGAGAATCTTGAACAAAAGTGCATGTAGGGTTTTACATGTCATCATATATCCTTCTCTAATTACTATCTAGCATTGAAACTTAATCCACACGTGATTGAGCAGCACTGACTAGAACGTACATGTACCCACTTCCGTTTTAGAAGCCGCTACCATCTCCAACCCCCACCCCTTCCACGGCCCATTCTTTTTTCACCCCCCCCCCCTTACCCCCTTGTACTGGTGAATTTTGAATTTTAAAACTTCCTAAAGAACAAAGTTTAATGAGTAGTTTTAACTGTTATTAAACCTATTTTTAAAACCAGCTGTTAAGAGTCATAATCGACATGGTCCTCCCAAGATATAAATGTAGCATTGTATAGTGAAAATCATATCTACAAATAATATTGCAATTGTGGGAACACAAGGGTTAAGGTATAGAATCCAACTTCATATGTTGCGAGTGACTCATACTCAGCCATCGACAGATCATTCACAGGCAAGCCACACTCAGCTCACAAGGAGGCGGCAGACCTGTCGCTGGCTCAAAACAGAGACCCTGCTACCGTAAGGCCAAGGCTCGGGCTCCTAGTAACAATCGTGGGACAACCATCAAAACACTGTCACAGTCACTACAGACATGATTGTAACAAATATAACCTCTCACATCAAATACAGAGTGAGAAATGAAAGAAAAAACAAGATTTGAACTGATAGTGAGGAATGATCAAATTCAAGGGTGCTTTGGCTGGTTATTAAATTTGCAGTGACATTTTGACAAAATCTAACCTGAAATAAATCAGCTCTGCAATGCTCCCTCCTAGTGATATCGCTAAACCTGATAAAATATATGTGTGATAACTTTTAAGAATCTCCATTTTTAATACAAAGTGAAAGATTTATGTACACTTTACATGTACAGTGTATTTTAATGTAGACTGTCATACTGTACATTCAGTGTGACATAACAGTTTTGTTCACACAAATTCTTTTAGGATTTGCTCAAGAAAAAATAAAATTCCATCAAATAATTTTTGTGTATTCTTTAGATCTACACGTATGCTTTCATTTTTAAAACAATCCATGTATTTTTTTTCATTTACCCCCCTCCCCCACACACATTTTTGGTCCACTGAAGTTTCTCTTCATTTTGTAAGTACATCATAATGTATCAGCATATCATATTTTTCTAAATATCAAGCTAGGGCTTTGTGAATATTTTCAAATGTATCTTCTATTTCAAGATTAAAATGATAAATGTGAATCAACTAATGGAGCACCAATTGCATATCATAGATCGCTTTTACATTAGATAAAGTTATTATAATATCCAAAATATAAATGTTTCACAAAAACTGATAATATAGCCATTTTAAAGGGGAATCAATGTAAAATTAACCTCTTAATGTAAAATTGGCCTCAGTGAAAGCAGAAAATCAGAAAACAAATTTAAAGTGATGAAATACATCTTGACATGTTTATATGCAGAAGGCATATTGTTGTTTAGCCAAAACAGATTTTTACCTAAAAACTGTAGGCCTCCACGATGTCTACTAAATGTAACATATATACTGTATGCATGTACACTGTACCAAAATATTTTGAATTAGAAAAAAAAATCAGAATTCACGGTTGAAGTCAGTCACCATTAATCCCAATAACATGACTGATAGACTGTACTTGTGTTGCACTCCTCATGATGCAGCAAAATTGATGATATTTGAGTGCTTCTCTGCCTGACTTATGACCCTCTGTAAAGCTCTGTATACATCCCCTTACTATCTGCCCCTCCCCTATCAACCATCATAATCCAGAGAAGAACAGCCATTGGCTGAAGCTATAGCGATACAGTGGATTCCAATGACAGAAACAAATCATTCTATGGGGTTTTAGTCCAATGCAATTCTGCGTATATCCCAATTTGGATATCATGTGAACATTCTATATGACATCACAGAGTGCCAACAGTGTCATACATGTTCAGTAAAAAAACAACTACCGGTAGTCTAAAATGGAACATAGCTCTAGAGAAAATCCTACTGATGTTCTTTGAATGCCTGTGTCATTATGTACATGTACCTATCATAAAATGCATTTGTTTCACTGCCAGCTATAAATTGCAAAACTGAATAGTAGGGTGCCTAAGAGGGATATCCGTGCACCCCCCCCCCCCCCCCCGAACTAAAACGAAACCAACTTTTTAATCTTTTTTATAATGTACTCTAACATATTCAAGATGTTCAAAAGAAAAAAAGGTGGCCTCTCATGGTGAAAATCAAGATAGCATCAAAGGTGATGAAAATGGCTTTTATTCAATTTTTTAGGGGGTCCCATTGTACCCTTTTGATATCTTCCCCTTGTAACTTGTTGTATGATTAAATTAGATTTCATTAAAACTTGGTTATTGTATTTAGAATTATATTCCACACATTTTGATACCAGCCAAACGTATGTACCTTACTGACTGTTGCCATGGCAATCACCTATTTCAAAAAAATCCAACGTGGTTTTGAGAGTTTTTTTATATTTTGGTTTAAAATTGATTTGGTTTTTAAACTTTAGTTTTGATATGGGTTTGATACAATATTTAGACAGAAAAAGGATATTGTACATCTTTTTGGTGTACATATAAACACCATTTTGATAACAGTCACTTATCAGTAGAGTACCCTGCAAAGCATTATCTAAACCTCCGTTTTGGGAAAGTTTGAGATTTACACATCTGTCTATACTATACTATAATAATACAATCTACCACTCTGATAATACGTGAATTCTGAAAGTCCAATGTGGTAACCTCAGTGGCTTCAATGTACTGTGATGGTAAGCTTTAGACACTATGATGTGAACCTTAAACTTGCAACACTGAATATTTGATGTGAACATAGTGGTGATCAGACACCATTGACGAGATTTCATATTGATAAAAGAGTACAAATACTGTATATAGAATATATATCACTTTATTGCCTGTTTTGTTTACACAAACACTCTAAGATTTGTCTTTCTGACTTGCTTTTCATTTACATGAAGATCATGCAACCGATCTCAAACTCTGGGTGTTACTAGAATTCATTAACCTTATATTTTACTTTAATTACGTACTGTGATATGTTTTTAGATGAGTTTTTTTTATTTTTACTTTCTTTATAATGTACTCCAAGATAATCAATAACTTAAGTGGAAGAAAAAAAATCACCATGGCATCAAAGGTGGCGAAAACATCTATTTTGTTAGGGGTCCTACTGTACCCTGACGACATGTGTTGAATACCTCTAAGTTATGCATCATATTCAAAGAAATATCTCCTCTCAGCATATTTCATTCAACATGAGCAAGCTAATATTGATTGTTCCAGTTAGAAAGAATAAAGACATCTCTAGGCACAAGGAGAAATGTAGAGAGATTATTAGCTAAACAAATAAAGATTTCAAAAAAAATCATATAAAGATAAAAATAAAGAATAAGTATCACGACTGATCCTATTCAGGTGTATATATTTACAACGATATAATAACTGCCTGGTTGTTATGTCTAACTCAAATTTACATTGAATTCTCGATGTTCAAAGCAATCTCTGTTTTTAAAAAATCATAGAAAATGTGTTGACAGATATCAAAAAATCTCAAGCTTTCCCAAAACGGAGGTTTATATAATGTTTTGCAGGGTACTCTACTGATAAGCAATTACGGTGACCGGTATCAAAATGGTGTTTATATACACCAAAGAGATGTATGATACCTTTCTTCTGTCTAAATATTGTATCAAACCCATATTAAAACTAAAGTTTAAAAACCAAATCAATGTTCACCACAAAATATCAAAAACTTCTCAAAACCATGTTGGTTTGTATTGGAATAGACGGTTGCCATGGCAACAGTCAGTAAGGTACAGTACATACGGTTGGCTGGTATCAAAATGTGGGGAATATAATTCTAAATAAGAGGATCAAGTTTCAATGAAATCTAATCATCATGCAAAAAGTTCTTGTTAACATCTTGAATATTTTAAAGTACATTTTCAAAGAAAAGAAAAAAGTTGGTTTCGTTTAGTCCTGGGGAGGGAGGGGGTGGGTGCACGGATACCCCTCTTAGATTCCCTACTAGAAATACAAGTTCCATTTGCATGTTCTGAAAATAATGAAAATTGATAGGGTCAAATCTGTGAATCTGCAAATTTCAAAAGTTATATCCTGTAAAAGACTACTTATACTTCTAGCCCATCCCTGCTTTTGGATCAAGATAAAGTGCCTTACATGTATTGTAACATAATAGAGCGACATATTTTTGGCACAAAACATTTTTGTGTTCATTAGAGTCCGTAAAAACATTTCCCTCCACTAACAATGCATTCCACTGTACAACACATGTACTTGAATAATATACCCAAGAAAATTAACAACAAAATTCTTTTATTGAATCAACCAACTGTTCAACATTTCTGTGGCAAAGCCTCGGGTCTTAAAATCCAATCCAATCAAACCAAATCAAAACTCAAAGAGCCAAAGTGGCGAGAGAAGGAACAATGGAATGTGATCTTTGTGTTTCAATTTACAGGAAACTGGCAGTGAGTTTGACTCATCTTCAGTTTCATTTTGTCTTCTTCCAGGCCTCTATTTTCTCTTCTCTCTCTCTCTCTCTCTCTCTCTCTCTCGCTCCCTCTCATATCTCTCTCTCTCTCTCTCTTAGCTCTTTGTGATTACCAAATCAAACAAATGTACTGCCCCCTGTTCAACAATACATCTTTTTTTCCATTTTTTTTTCAAGGTTATAACTCTGATAACTCTGATGTCTACATGTACATGTACATCTGTTCGATGTTTTAAAAATATAATTTTTTGTCACTGAAATAGAAATCTCTTGGACTATAATTCTTATAGAAAGGGTCACATTTCTTTGGGGCATTAATTTTCAATATGTTTCTACCACAGCTTTTTCTATAGAGAGTAAAGTCTATGATTTTCATACAGTGTAGCTTTTTTTAAATTTATTACATTGTACATGGTTTCCAGAGTTACATCAGAGTTACTTCTATCATAATATTGCAGATGTATTATGAACTTTCAGTCATGTGATCATACATGTATCAATTAAGGAAGATTGTCAAGTGTTTCCTAGCAAAATCAACTGTTCTGTGAATATCAAAAATAGCTATCCTAACAGTGATTTCAAAAACAAGAGCTACGAATATTCATGGGGCTATGGTAGGGCAGTCAAATTTTTCTACAAGTATGTTTTGTACAAATCAGGTCAGATTTTTAATCCACAACTTCCTATGAAAACATGCCAAGAATATTAAAGGAAAAAATGTATACATGTACTACTTGGCTTCTAAAATAAGTATGTGTGTTCCCTTGAGAGTTGGGACACTTAAGTTGGAAGTTTAGAGAAGGTTAACAAAAAAATAACATAAGCGTAAAACATGAATCATCTACATAATGAGAAGGGCCTCCATCCAACAAAGCTAATCTTACATACTGTACATGGATATATTGCTATATTTCTCTCTCTCTCTCCCCCTCCCTCTCTCTCTCTCTCTCCCTCTCTCCCTTTCCTCTGTACAAATCGTACATTTATATGTACTCGTTAATTTTATGTATGAGAGAAAACTACTACCATTTCAGCATTCATAATATCTCAAATGACATACTAGGTCCTGCAACACAGATGTTAGGATAAAATGCCACAACATGTCTCACTACCTTTCTTCCTTGAGATAAAATTTCAATACAAATATAAACTCTTTAACAAACCCTAATTGTGCAAATACTGCTCCAGATGTCTGAAATACATGATGACTCAGTGTAAATCATTCAAAGTGTGTACATACATGTAAGATGTTCATGCCAAAAGAAAATACAATGACATTTCAATAATCAAAACTCGAATGCATCATGTGTAAGAAGCTAATCAGTTAATCATGTGAATCTATTAACCCTTTCAAGACAATTGACCACATTTTGTGGTTTGACTCAATAATTTTTTATTCAGAGCTCTAAAAAATATACTAGATGCATGAGTAGAGAGAGCAAAAATTTCTCCACACACACTATGTCCATTTTCGTTGCATGACCATATTGCGTTTGATGCCAGGAATTTTTAAGACAAGAATAAGCTTTAAAATCCTTAAATTGGCAACACATTGAGAGATTAAAAAAAAAAAATTTGCCTCTAAATTGGCAATTTTTAAAACTTTTTGACAAAATACCTAACCATGTATATTTTTTTAAAAGACATTTACACCTAATTAGAAGCATGTAGCACTATAAGAAAAATATTGTTGCCAATTTGAAGAACAAAATGTGATCAATTTAGCCCTGAAAATTTTCCTGTCCTGAAAGGGTTAATATGGCAACTGTTCATGTACATAGAAATTGGGCACAAATCAAAAATTTGTCTGAAAAATGTTGTAGCATGTTTGAAAGGGCTGAAAACTGACAGCATTTTTAAAAATGATTACTTTCTAACTTTATAGTGTTGGACTCAGTAACTATCAGATTCAGCATTTTTTTTAAGTTTTCACTCCTCAGCCTTTTCAAATGTTAATTTAACACTTTAGTTTTTAGAGTGTATTTAAAGTAAATATTCTTTGTAAATAGCTAGGTGTTTGTATAAGAGCAAAGGAATACATGTAGTACCCACCTTGCTTGGTCCACGGAGCACTTTTGAATGAGTTGATTGTTCACAGTCAAGAGTTCATCACCAACTCGGAGTTGATTATCAGTATGAATGTACAAGTTTGGCAGGACAGCTGCCAGTCTGATATTTCCCAATATTTTTCCAGTGTTGGACAGGGGCTTGACTGGATCCAGAGCCAGGAGTTCAGCCTGCCCGTGCTTGAGTGTGGCCCCGCCAACCTGCAGCACAATCCCAAGCTCGGCAAATGTTTGAGGCGGTGACACCAAGCTTAGTATTTTAATCTCGTCCCGGTCTTTATCGTTGCTCCCATCTTGCTGCAGAGCTGCGTCTGTGGATCCCCCTCCTCCTCCGATTTTGCCTGGGAGAACGCCCCTGCCTTTGAACTTCCAACGGGTCGTGCCCTGCTTCTCAAGGAGTCGATTCAGGTGGGCATTGAGGACATGGATGGTTTCTAGCACCTCACTCTGGAGTTGGGAATTACGTTGTGCGGCCTGCTGGAATTCCTCCACAAGTTCCAAGGCGCGGGAGGCTGAATCATCCGTGATAGGCATGCTGATTTCCTGGCTGCAGTGCAGAGGGAATATTTAGAAACCAAAGACATAGAGGAATGAAGGGGAAGAAAACATTAACATAAGGATAAACGTTGTTTTCAATTAGTATCAAGATCATGCCAGTCTCGAGCCTTGTCACTGGTAAACTAGTTTATTGTGATGATTCATATCAGAGAATGTTTACATTATGTCATATAGAATACGTCAGCATTTCTACTTTATAACAAGTTCTCAGAATTTAAGACACACCACATTTGTTTACAAATTCATACTTAATAGGAAATAAGTTATTCATTCATAGCACACTGAATTACTGTTCTTTCTTTCAATAATTCCTGCAGAGACTTACGAGTATCTATATATAGGGCTTGACACTAGTGGAGGCCTGGTGGCCTGTTGGCCTAGGGCCACCAAAATGCTACTGTATATCGGGCCACCAAAAATTTTGACTATGCAGATCCCCAAATTGGTAAAAAGACAAAACCTGGTTGAAAGTTAGAGAGAAAGAAAAGGGGGAAGAATACATGTAAGTATTCAAAAAGGTGTCAGCGCAAGAATCAACATATTTTCACATGCACAAAATAACTAAGATCTTTGTATTATATTGTTTTAAGTAGGCCACCAAAAAATCAAAATTAGTCTAATCTGGTCTAATCAGGGCCCTGCATCATAAAACCTGTTATCAAACAAGTCGCAATGACTGTTATAAGCTACTGAAATCATAGCATTTGATTTGCGGAGAGCAAATTTGTCATACATCTGTTGCAATTGAAAAGCTTTATGAAACGGGGCCCAGTTAGTGTTGAGCCCTGTTATAGTACATGTATTAGTTTTTCTTCCCCCCCCCCCCCCCCACTTTTCCAAGTCACCATTATGTGCAGCTTTTTAACTCTGATATGTGCAGCTTTTTAACTCTGATATGTGCCCCCTTTTCATTCTAAGTGCTCCTTTTCCTCTCTAATAAGTGTCCTCCAAATGTAATGAGTGCCCATTTTTGCTTCCGATCTGTGCCTTTTTTCCTTTCTATCATGCCCTTTCTCCTCCTCATAAGTGCCCCTTTTAAAATCTGATAAGTGCCCCCTTTTACTTCTAATAAGTGCCCATTTTCTGTTCTAATATGTGCCCCTTTCCCCTTTTGATAAGTGCCCCTTTTCACCTCTGAAGAGTGCTTTTTAAGTGCTCCCTATATTTCCTTTTGTCGTTTACAAAATGTGACCTCAATCCTCAAAAGAGTCTTATTTAGCAGGTGTTTAGCTTCAGAATATTAGCATGGCTTTATATATGTTCAGTAGTTACCCCTATTGCATTACAGCTGGGGGTAGGAGGGGCGCAATGCTCCCACCCAAGGAAAAGATTTCTCATTCCATGGCTAACACGTGCCCATAAAAAGGAACTTAGGGCAATATTCTCTAAACATTTTCCCAAAGCTCCACAGTTTACCGAACTATTAAATCAAGCAGAACGCATCTCATGGCCTTCAGCATTAGGCAAAGTCTTTAAATTTTTGCTCGCACCATTTGCTTGCTCACAAATGAATCATTGATGATTTACACACAACTGTAATGTATGTAGCATCCAGTAAACACGTAATTAGATTGAAATAAAAAATTATACAAGTTGATGCTTGATAATGTATTATTTAGAATGAGGGGTATTCCAATGTCTCAAAGTAGTGTTTATTTTGCTGTTCATCATTTGAAGGTGCCCCAGTTTCCCCAAAAGTGCCCTTTTTTGTTGGTGCCCCCCCCCCCCCCCTTGAAAGACGCTCCACCACCCCTGGGAAGAACATCATAGTAACAATGTCCCCTGAAAGGGATTGCTCAATTTATCTGACCAGATGACCAGAAATACCTGAAACATTCATGCCACATGTGTGTGCAGTCCCATATACATGTACCCATTTCTGTGTGCAGTGCATGTGCTTTTCAGCGAGATTGCGTCAATTTCTTATCATTTTGACGATTCCAAAACCTCACTGTATACAGCAATTCTTAAACAACTTTCCACAACACTACAACCAAAGGAAGATAAAGTGACATCAGCAATAAGCAATCACGTAATTGTCTAGATATAGGCCTATTCCTTGCATACTAATAGCATTGCAGGTTCAATAAATTACTCTACGATGACTGCCGAGATTCTTTTCTTTTCCAGGTTAATCTGTAGTAATTTCCACTAAGCGGCTAAAATTAACCTACATCCTGTCTCTACATACAGACAAGGATTGACTACACTGTAAAGGGGAGAAAGCTATATTGATCCTGGTAAAGCAATGGGGTCGTACTATATACAGTCATGAAGAAGTTATGTGTGCATGCATGCTCATTCACAGGTGTTTTCATATGTATGTACATGTTACTGTGTCCTATGAAAAGTAAGAGATCCATGTTTACATCAAGAAATTATTTGACAGCTTAAATTACAGAATAAAACTTGGACTCATGCCTTCTACAAATATCTGGAGTGTGAATATTAATCTTTACAGGAGAATGAAACCCCAAACTTGCACGCACTTTAACAGAAGCAGAAAAATCTTACAAGCATATCACTGAAAGTTTGAGGAAAAACGGATGAAGAATAAAAAAGTTATGAAGATTTTAAAAACCTAAAATCGATAAATAAAATTGGCAACATACTCATTATGGTAATGAGATGCTATGACGTTTTTGTGCTCTCTCTTTATAGGTAATAAATACAAAAATTATCAGACTTCAGCTTTTAAACAAAGAAAATTAAATTATCAACATTGTGCTTGAAATATCTTGTAAGGAATAAATTTATAAACACCACCTATAATACAAAAATCAAATTTTTAAGATATATTCAAGGAAAGTGGATTTTTACAATGTATAAGGCAATTGCAGCATCTCATTTGCATAATGAGGATATTGCCAATTTCAGATCTCCATTCATTTAGCGATTTTAGGATTTCAAATATTCATAACTTTTTGATTAGTTGTCCGTTTTTCCTCAACCTTTCACTGATATGCTTCTTTGATTGTTCTGCTTCTATTAAAATGTATTTATTTTGGGGGTTTCATTCTCCTATAAAAGGGCTTTCTTCTACAGCTTCAAGCTAATCACTGAAATAAGAGTAAAATGTAGCAAAAGGTATTTATTAATTATATGCATTAAAATTGTCATTTCTACAAGAAAGCCATTTTTAAGGGAATCCAACCTTGGTAATAAGATGATTTGTGTGAAAGCAGAAAAATAAGAAAAACAGGAAGGTGAAAGAAATCGGACAAGGAATAAGAAAGTTTATGGATATTTGAAAAATGAGATCACATCTATGCAAATCTCAAATTGGCAATTTTGTGAGTCGATTGTGACATACTGGCAGACAACTCTCCATTAATTATGCACCTTTACCCCTGGGGCAGTACTCAAAATATATTGTAGATAGCATATTGTTATAGGTCCTCATGAAAGAAAAAGATCCTACTGAAAAAAAAATGAAAAAAATGACACTTTAGTCATTTTGTGTGTTGGAGCAAAAGGAGGAGTTGTCCGTCACTATTAAATCACAGTGACATTACCTATTCGGCCAATTTAATATTCCCATTTAGTGATTACAACTTTCTTATTGCTTGTCCGATTTCGTTCAAACTGTCACAAATCTGAGTCTCTGATTTTCCCCATCTTTAAGGTAGGATTTCCCTTTAATCATGATTTACCGTAGGCATACATCCTATTTTTTAATAATAATTTACATGAACATGTTAGCAATTTCCTAAACAGATATATGCTTTGAGTATTAAGTAAATGTTTGGGTATATACATGTACAGTACCAAAGTAATAAAAGTTAACACAGCTGATCAGTGATCAATTTGGGTTATATTTCTGTATCATTCTGTAATGTACCTTTCAATATTACAGGGGTTTGGCAATAACAGTGATCCAAGAACGAACGATTCACTAAAATTCTGAACAACAATTTAATTCTACAAACTAATCAATTGTTTGTAATCAGAGAACCTTGCTTTTTTGTTTGTTTGGGGTTTTTTAAACAAAAAATGATTGCATGCCCTTATTAAAAATAATTAAATGTATGCTTCACAAGAGTGTGAGCTGACTGAGCTCAAAATACCATTATCTCAATCATTTCTAGTTCTGTCTGAATTGAAAACTATTTCTGCCATTCATAACAACTGGGCAACCAAAAATATTTAGTACCATTTCAAAAACCTATGCAATATTTCCTTGCCTCTCTCATACAGGAAATCAATCGTACATGATTTAATGAATCATATGCATACTGGTGGTAGACAAAAATAGGCCTGCTACACACATGATTTCTTTATTGAACACACGGGATGCAGGCAATTGCAAATAATTTAATTAGACTAATACAAAACAATGAAAAACCAAGCTACTGTAACTTCTACAGTTTTGAACATGTGTTGAGGTACCATTGTGATTATCATCATTTATATCACTTATTCTCATCTTCATCACTACATGACAATGTATGTACTACACATCATTATTATAAGGATTTTAGTACTAAATACAGTTTAGAAATTGAAATGCACGATGGAATCAAAATTTAGCATGCACCCCATTAAAATATGGGATAGTATATAATGTAAGCTTATTTTGATCAATTAATGGAATATATTATTCTACATACAGTATATAGAGAACTTATTATATCAGCTTTTGATTTGCTTTACAATGACAATGTTAAGACTAAAAATGATGATAATAATAGCAATAACCATGATATTGATAATAATAACCATAATAACTATAAGAATATTCCGTTCTTGAAACACATGGGCTATAATCTCAATTATGCATGTCACAAATACATGTATCAACGATTTTAGATTCAGCATGGAAAAAGATGACCGTACATGTACCTTCAGATAAAATTCAACTGTCCCTTGAGAGATATTATGTTCCTCTTCTTAACATTATTTTGTGTATAGTCAAACTTCCATGGAAGCCTGCAAGAGTACTATGCATTATACATGTATGTATATTCAATCTATATGATTGGTGCATAGAGAATATGCGTTGAATAAATTGAACGTTATTATTATTATTGGCAACTTTGTGTACTGATGCTGATGATGAAAGTATAATTTTCCAACTTGATTTTCATTTCTGTAAAGTGTTTAAGATTAATCAAACTTACACCAGACATCAATATACTGTGGTATACTAGTATATATGATCTATATATGTACATTATATACATGTATTTCACATTCTGCATGACTTTTGTCATGTACCATTTCATTCTTTTATATGAGTACCTATACAAAAAGAATTATAGGAAAAATTAAGTTTTCACTATCAAGAAATGTATTAATAACCATTATTATCATAAATCATTAATTGATATGATACATGTATATTATTATTATCAAGTATACAACCAGTGGGTTAATATGTGATACAAATCTTATGGGCAGGGAACAATACCACATTGTGAATCTGCTCTTCTTTAACAATAATTTTTTGTAATCTTTTGTCACTATTGAAGATATAATGTAGACCATGCATCTTCTTCTTCTTGTTCTTCCTCCGTTGGGGTCGGAGATCGTCTTTCTTGATTTCAGTGAAATGATTTTAATTGTCATAACAAAATGTACACTTATGGTGCAACATTGGTTAATGACTGCGCAAAAGTGGCTACATACGCAGAAGTCATCTGCGCCCACAAATTTATATCAATTACGGAAAATTTGTTGTGACAAATAAAATGTTTTCACTATTAGTATTACTTATATCAAGATAAAATAATTCTCATAAATATACCATCCCAGTATCTACATGTACACACATCTAGGCAAGAGTTCATCTACATCATGATATCATATTGTCAATAACAACTGTTGATTCACATTACACTGAGGTCTTAGCATTTACAATTTCCAACATCACAGTATATTTAGTGTCCGTAAATTTTATTTCTCTATATAAAGCCTAAATCGAATTCTAATGCATGCAATGCTACCATGGTATTCACGCACCTGCCACCTGCACAGTACAAGTCAACATATGAATATGAACATGGTGAAGTATATTCACAAATCACTCCCAACAACATCAGAAAGACAAGAAATTATAAAATAATCAGAAATTATTGTAACAGTGGCCGTTTAACTGATATTTTATACTCACAACTATCAGCCGAGAACTTGTAAATGAAATTCCATTGCGATTACACGTTCGAATTTTCTGAATGAAGAATAATATATGCCTGTCTCGTTGTTGGCTTCTTTAGCGTCCTACTCAACGGGCACTGCATGCACTGCGTGGGAGTATCAATACCACGGTGTACCATACATAATCTGGCTGTGTGAGGGTGTGTGTTTGTGTGTTGTGTGTGTTTATGTACGAGTCTCCACGAAGCTTTGGTCCCACTCGCTTACATCACTGTATTTTCCAGAGAGGTACCTTCTACGTAGCAGACGACGCAGTGGGCATCAGTTGCTTCCGTTATTTCAGCCTAACTCTCAGGAAAATGGACACGGGGTGAGAAAATAGCCCCACCACATCTGGGAATTAGTATTTAGGCAGGAAGACATATGGGAAACACTGATTTATATTATAACTTAAATGCTTCACGGAAGTTCACGCGACATAATTAATAGTGTTTCATCATTACAGACACATTATCTCCTTTTTCCGGGTGCAACTTTACCAACGTCCTTGCAAGAAGACTGAATATAATCAGTGGCGGCACAGGATTTTTAAAGTGGGGGCAAATGGGGGCAAAAGAAAATGTTCGCAGTGGATGCAGGAAAATGAAAGTCAAAATGTAGACCCGTATTTTTTTGGTCTCGCCAGGGGTAGGGACAATTCTCGCCAAACTTCGAAAAAACGCTCAGTAAAGGGGTTATGGGCCCAGTTGCCTCATAATTCCTGTCAAGCAAAAAAAAACTAAGAAAGATGGCGCCAAGTAAATTTCCACCCTTTTATTTTTTTCACTCCGAAAATTATTGGGGGGCAACTGGGGGGGCAAAGCTTCTGACTGGGGGGGCAAATGCCCCCCCATGCCTGATGAATATAATTTTTTTTTTAAGGGGCAATCGATATGGCTATATTATATTCATCATTCAGTTAACATAGTGAGTGCAGTATGTTGGTGCTCATAACATGTTTATGAATTAATTAATTAACAGAACAGTGATAAAGAGAAAAGGAAATCAGCGATGTAATCTTCCCCATACGGCAGGGGCATACCGGGAGGGGGGGGGAGGCACTCAATATATTGGACAGACGTGTATGTGCCGCCTTGACGACCCCCTTTTCCAACGGCCGATCACCATTCTAGATACCCGATTTCTTTGAACTGCCATTACGCAGACCCTCGGAAACGCAATGCCCCGTAATACACCCTCTGATCCGTTCCCTAGCCTTAAACGACCCTATTTTTAACATTTTGCAGAGCAGTGCCATAGCTCTGTAGACCCTATATTTTGACCTACCTGGCAGTTCCTTAGCCCCCCATTTCGGGGTAGACCTAGGCACACCCCCATTAAAAAAAATCTGAGTGCTCCCACCCCCCCCCCCCCCCCGGATCATTTTATAGACAGATCCACCTATAGGTATTTTAAAAATCTGTCATCCCCTCCCCCTCCACGAGGTAAATACATGTATATATATATATATAGGTGCTTTACTTTGCCATGACCACAGCTATACAGCGATCCGGTCTTTTGCAGTTCAACCCCCCCCCCCCCCCCCCCCCCCCAGTCTGAAAATCCTGGACCCACCCTTGGATTTTCTTTTCTATTCTATTCTAAACGCAATGAGCTGGCGACAGGAGAATGAAATAAAACAATTGGGCGAATTAGATTATTATTTATGTTGACATTGTGCAATCAGATAAAGTTGATTTCCGGTCATGCAATTACATTGTGAAAGAAACTGTCTCAAAGCAATAGACCTGTTTACTAATTTTATGCATACTTTGTGAACAAAGGTTTCTCCTGACGACTCAACAGCTTGCCAGAGGCTTGCCCGACATAGCAACTACTAATGTATGCAAAATAGATTCCATCGATAGAGATACCATTATGCATAATAGGTGCACTAAATAGTTGGTAACTAGGGATTCTGGAGAGAAACATGCATAAATTTAAATACATTAGTAAACAGGTCTATTGGGAAAGGTTGACAATGCATATCTACATAAGAATTGTATATATACTGTGCTGTTTTGGAATAATCAAAATAGATAAGAAATTGACCCAATCTCGTTGAAAAGCACATGTTATGCACACATAAATGGGTATAATGGGAGTTGGGACTACATACACACAAAGTGGCATGAAAGTTCGGCCCGAACATTTCAGCTATTTCTAGTCATTTTTAGAAATATGAGGGCATTTGAAAAGCAATCCTTTTCAAGGGATCCTACTATGATATTCTTCCCAACTGATATAAAAGGAATGAGAAAGCTCACCAAATTATTTTCACCTTTCCCAGAATTCAACGTTCCCTTTAAGCAAATAGTGCAATTGCAATGTACATTGTGGTATGGATCTTTTCAATTTAGCTTCCCTCCTTAAAGGAGTTTCATTTCTGGGTTAGTCTTTTTATGATATTGATACTGACAAGACCAATAAAGATTATCCCACAAAGCACCCTATTCTCAAGGATGACATTTAAAAAAAAATATTGCGAAATTTCGTTCGGTCATTCATTTTATTCCCTTTTCTCTTCCCTCCAGAATACTTGCAAATTGAGTCATGTGGTGTCGGTTGTTTTAAAACGTCGTTACTCTCTTGTTTCTTTGTTTTATATAATTTTGTTAATAATAATAATAATATTCCGCTTTTATATAGCGCCTTACTGGTTGTGTTTCTAAGCGCTTTACAGAATTTTGTTCTATACTTTCGTCCTATAATATTTTGTATGGCACGTTGCCCGTCCCCTCCTCTGTTGATCCATGAAGACCCTGATCTAGGAGGGCAGCAGGAGGCGCTCCATCTCTTTTTGACATACTAGGTCATGTTTGAGGCCTTGTGTGCCCCCCCCCCCGGCATCTACTTTATGGACGCCTTCTCTATTAAAGAAATTAATCTGCGACTATACACTGCCCTTTTCTCAAAACATTTTGGTTGCATTGCCGCTTTACGATATTCAAATATAGGTAACCTGTTATTCCTGTCCAATTTGTTCTCACATGGGTTTCTTTCTGCCACCCATAATTATGTGCTCATCTCTATCCCTTTCAAGGAGATTGACACCGATACCGGGATGAACCACGCTGATGATGTTGACAAGAACGGGAGAACCAGTACCTGGGGATGAACAATAATGAGTATAATGCATTGGGCTATATCCTAGCTAGTTTAGATATAATTAACTGTTAATTAACACTGAGACGTGTGTAGGCTTAAAGCTGCTCATTAAACATTTTTGTAACTATTTTAATAGACACTCTTTGACACACCTATATGAGAGCGAGGTCAATTCAACTGATTTGCGTTTTACATAATGTAAGAAGTGTAGGCCTATACGTTAGCAAAGTAGAACGTTGTTGTGATTCAATCTATAATTGACAAAAATAGTTCTTGTCTTCATCATCGGATTATTTTCAATAGCTCAGCCGTCAATAATTCTGCAAAGGGCCTGATATGTTTCTCCCGAGCGAAATATTTAAAAATTATTATAATGAATGGGGCAAGTTTCTTATTATAGGTGCCATATCCAGGAACTGATAAACATGGAAGGGGCGGGCGGATAATTTATTTGAACACACAAATTGAGTGGAGGGAGTGGGAAAGTGTCCCAAAACAGGCTCCATCATAGAGTAATTGCAGGTATATTTCGTTATCATGGAAGCGAATAAAGTATAAGTAAATTTTAGAAAACTACACTGAGAAAAAATAAGGGATGTGAAAGAGAGAAGGACATAAGAAAAAAAGTACTTATAAAAAGGGGGAATGGAGAAGTGGGACCCAAAATGAAAAAAAAAAACAATTAAACATAGAACTTCAAAAGAATAGGGGAAAAGAAAACAAAAAGGGAGAAGGGCAGAAAATAAGAAAGTAAAAAGAGGGACAAGAAATGACAACAACAAAAAACGATGGAAAGTATGAAAAAGAAGAAGGAGGAGGAGAAGAAGAAGAAGAAGACGAAGAAGAAGAAGAAAAAGAAGAAAAATGAGAAGAAGGATCGAGGAGGAGGAGAAGAAGAAGAAAAGGAAGAAGAAGAAGAAAAAGAAGAAGAAGAAGAAGAAAGAAAAAAAAAGAAGAAAACGAATGGGAGGGAGGGGGGGGGGGGGAGTGTCTTACCAAACTCCTATAATAATCTTGCATGGCTATCGTCAAGATCGAGCTATCCTGGTAAATTGTCCCTGTAAAATGTAATAATCTTTCACTCATTAATTTTAACCATATATGCGGGGCCGATTTTTTTTGTTCAGCCGTACAAAAAGTAAAACCGCATATTTTCATGTATATCCCCCACTATTATCATTATAACAGAACGTAATAATTATTCCTTTAGGGTAAATTCACTTTCCTGTAAAAGAAGTAGACAGACGTACAAATTAAACTATCAATGTGACGCAAACAAAGACAAAAAAGATGGCTTGTATACTTCCCAACGACTAGCCTATTTATAATGGCTACTACAGTAATATTATATTATCACGCGACAAATGATAGTAATAATAACCGTTCCTGTCATTCGGATGTTCTGGTGTGTTTGTTTCTTCTCCTCCTCCTCCTCCTCCCCCTTCCTTCTCCTTATTTCTCTTCTTTTCCCTCAAACACATGCATACACATATTATGTAACCTTTCTCTCTCGTCTCATTCCCCCTATAATTCTATATTTTCCGTGATATGTCAATGCACATGAAACGACAATGATAGTAGGCCTACAGAAAAAATACTATGAAAATATAATGAAGAAAACGAAAACTTCAAAGTGAAGCAAAAATCATGGAGTTAAAATGTTGCCCCTCATTTTCAAATTCGTCAATGCTCAATTCATGCCCTCCTAACAAATTATCAAATCGATTTGATATATGGTTTGTATAAATTAAGAGCCAAATAGAAGATTTTGTTTGTTGTCTGAACCATAGAGTTACATACACAGTTACTTTTGGGACATTGCTTTTGTTGCAAATCGGTCTGTATACCGCAGATGGCGCTCTTCGCTCACTTTGGACAGTGCCGTATAGATACGGCACTGACTTTGGATAGAGCCCTCCATACAGGGCTCTGACTGCGGACATCTGGAGTAGGTACTGTGGACAGACGGGCGAATTGATGTGTTTGAATTAATATATTTTTTCGGTTTCTGTTCTTTTACTAGCTACGGTCCTAAATATATGTTCTGATGAAATTTGGTATTTTCCTTTATTGATAATTAGATATATAGTATTGCTATGAGTTCTCCTTAAAGACATTAACCAATACTCTCTTTCCCAATCAAAGCTTCAATCCTCCGATTGTTTGAGAAAATTTACATACATTACTAATTATGATTGAATCATATGAGAGGTAAATTGTTTTTTGATGGAATCATGTTTGCACCTCATTCCCATCTCAATCAATTAAAAGAAAAAGATAATTGCATACATGCGCATTTGAATAAGTTGTTAAAAAACTATAACAAATGCAATACCGGTATACGTTTTTGTTACATTATTATGAAGAAATATTGTTGACATTTTTATTTTGAGTTTTGTTATGTGCATGTTCCTTTGTAAGTAGCAATTCAAACGTAATTATCTTAATAATTTCTTATGGGAACTTTGCTAAAAGTTTCCTTTTAAACTGTTCTGGATCACATCGCTATTGTGATTTATGCATTGTTTGGATGATTTTACTGGCAATAATTTACTGAAATAATGCAATATGTATTCTTTTGTTGAAGTAAGTAAATTAACTATGAAACTTGAACTAACACTCATACACATTATACACATGTTTACAGACAAATGACAAATGACATTCCAAATATGCATTTTTTAGTTTTTATTGATATTTATTAAAAAAAAAATCATTTCTCTACAAAATATAATCACACACATTCTTGGGAATGATTTTTGTCAATCATAGTGCAATTTCTTCCTTGACTTTTGGTGTTACCCACTTAAATGATTACACTCGTTGATAAGCTGCTAAATTGAAATAAAAAATGATATTTTAATTCATATTGATATTTGGAAAATGCTGTTGACAATTTAAAAGAATTCATGAAAATTAAAATACATTTAGGTTGACATATTCCTATGACAAAGAATCAGCAGACACAGGATTTATTATGTTGTTTTTCCTTTTCATGACTGAAAATGATGAGATAACTTCATTAAAGCTTTCACGCTGGCTGAAGGATTCCTAATACGTGAGCTCTAGATGGTGTATAAAAAAGAATTAGAAATGGTCAGAAATTGTGCAGGTCACATGTATATTCTCCATCATTCATATAACCTACTGAGAACAAGCAGGGTATTAACGAGCATATGATCATTTTGCATAGATATATTCCCTTCTAGTTCTCACTACACAATAACCCAAAAAAAAAAACAACTAAGAAAATATGCAGGGTAACGTGCTGAAATAAGTATGCTATTGTCACTATGAACATGGCGAACAAAGAAGCGGACAAAATATACAGCTCCTCATTGTACCTTCCACAATTGCCCTGGTAGACAAAAGAACATCCCTTCATTGCTATTATGTACAAATATGTAGAACAGGTGTCACATGCATATTCACCTGTTCTGCTTATTTTACATAATAAATAGTAATGAAGGGATGTTCTTTCTACCAGAGCAAGTGTGGATGGTATAATGAGGAGCTGTATATTTTGTCCGCTCTCTTTGTCATCGTGTTCATAGTGTGTAAATGTATTTTTATTCTTCAGAGAAATGAAGTTTGATTACACTGTATTATTCCAAAATCCAATGATGTGTAGTAACAACATGAAATAGCATTTGCAATAAGGCACCAATTACGGTATGTACCTTCAGAAATTCCAGCTGCTTGCATAAAAAGCTGTGTATACAATGGTACTAAACTGTACACACACTTTATTATTACACTGTAGATCTTAACTACTTCATATTGACATTTTTTAATTGTAAAAGGACGTACAAAGGTTTACAATCTTAAATTAAAATTCTTAATTACATAGCATCCATCTAGGCTGTTTGTCTGATACTTAACTACATGTATGAAGCAAAATCTAAACCTCTCATCATTGTTTACTGGAGTATAGTGATTGGAAGAGCAAGAATGTATATTTGCTTGTAAATATTGCAAATATATCAGTTCTCTGGAATGTCTGTAAAGTTAGATATACAGTACATGTATATAAAAAAGAAATACTTTTGAATATTGAATACTGATAAAATGGGGAAGACCACAGCTAAATAAAACGAGGCAATCGCCAAGTGTTGTCTCGCCTGCATCTCGCTATGCGAATGAGAATGTGAACTTTGGTCTGGCAGCTTTATTATACTAAGCAATAACTTGACCTGTGTCTTTAAAAGATGTACCTGTGGTATGAATAATTTGGTGATTCTACCTCAAATCCATAGAAAGTTATTGTGATTACAGTGCTTTTTGCAGACAGTTCATTGACCTTTCGACCTTTGACCTTCGTCGGGTTCAACTCATTTTCGAGCTTGAAGTGCGTCTTTAAGAGATGTACCTGTGGCATGAATTTGGTAACTCTACCTCAAATCCACAGAAAGTTATTGTGATTAAAGCATGGATGTTGACAACGCCGACGCCGACGATGCCGACGGAAATAGTGCCGCCTATTGGCATTAATTTACAAACTCTTCAACCCAAGATTTGGCCTATCCTACAAGAATGAGTTGAACATACTTGCTGATGGTGACTAAGAAATACATGTAAGAACTTAGGTTGCTACTTTCATTTACTATCAATCCAAAGAAGAACATTGTTAAATCAATCGACAACACAATAATCAAATAAAATCAACACAAAAAATTAATCACATCTGATTATTTTCCTGGCACCATTTTCCATGTTAACACTCAAATCACACACAAAGGAAATAATTATAATGCCACAAAATTTTGAAAATATTCTGAAAAATAAACATTATGTACATAATACTCCATAAAAATATATATATTCTTAAAGTTTTATCTCTGTTAACACTATAAAAATTACTGCACATGTCCCATTGCATTTCATTAAAATCAAAATCAATATGACTTGTAAAGTTTTGACATATCATGTTCATACATGTATCTATTCATGTAGCTCATCTCTTGAATGGGCAAATCAAATATAAGTTCATTAACTCCATTCTTTACTCAATAATCAGAATGAAAAGAATCCTTTTGAACAGAAATCAAAATGTACCAGTATGCCTCCACTGACAATGTGAAGAAATACAATGTAAGATTTGAAAGAGTGAAGTATAGTCAAAAGAGTGAAGTATATTCAAAAGAATGAAGAACAGAAGAAGGTAGCCCTACTTGGTTAATCTCTTAGGCCAAAATTCACAAAAGAGGTGTATCTTAACCCAAAGTTCAAAGCTTCATAAATGTCCTTATTTTAATTTGGCAGGCAGTAATGTCCTGATATATGCTTATTAATAATAATAATAATATATAAGATTTATAAGGCGCCGAATCCACTTGATGATCAAATGCTCAAGGCGCAACTTGTGCGAAAGATGAAATACATCACAAAGCAAAAGTGCAATAGGAGAGGTACGGACATGAAAGGTAATGGTAATCAATTATAGGCCAAATTAAACAGATACTTTTTAAGATTATTTTTTATGCTTATTTTTAGTCCACGGTTGAGGATTAACCCCTGATTTAGACCATTAGTTAGATTAAACCTCCTTCCTGAATTCGGGCCTAAGCAGGAGGATTCTGTAAAATGTGTCCTCTACAGTACAACTGTTTCATTATTTCATTCCAAATTGAAAGGTCTCTTGCTATGATCATTGACTAATGATAGTGATACCATTAGTATAGTATTAATGATACAATTTCTTGACTTTGTAAAATCAAGTAAAAAGGAAGTATCTCATAAATCAACTGTTTAGGCGATTTTCACGCGATTAATTTTTCGCGCTGAGCGACCCCAAAACATATTCGCAGGTTCTTCAATACACTCACTCCATTTATTAATTTACACACGCAGTCCATTCAAATGCATACGGCATGCGCAACTACACACACGCGCTCAAAAACGAGTTGGACACACACACACACACTAATGTGCTGAAGCGCGCAATTCAACCCGCATAGGAAATCAGGCTGATATTTTCGCGAGTTCTGGAATTCGTGCACGCCGAAAATAGCACGAAATCCGCGAAAATTAATGTACCGCAAATATTTCTGCATTTACAGTACTCTTCTGGCTCTCAGCTGGCAAAATAAACTTCCATACATAACACATGAAACATATTGTCCAGTTTTCTGGGAAATGATTAGAATTAGAAAAGAAAGACAATTATTCACCTATAAGAGTCCCTACACTACCTTACTATCACACTTATGGTACTTAGTTACATCTCTAGAATATGCTAAAGCTATCATCTGTAGGTTATGTTGGGAGATATTCCAACAAAACTGAGGGCTTTGAAAGAGTATTTCACAAAGTTTTACCTTTATAAAACATGACTGCTGATAGAAAAAACTTGGACCAAAAACAAAAATTAAAAATAAGATATTTTTACTTTGCATTCCAATCAGCTGTATCCGTTGATACTCCTGACTGTATTCTTCTCCTTGACCGACGATGATGACTCCTTGACCCCTCCTCCCTTTGAGTTGTGTCCTGGTTTGTTGCGTCCTGGATCCCTCTGCCTTCCATCCATACCTAGGGTGGGTAACCGGTTGGGTAGTGATCTGGACTTGTGTGACCCGTCATCAGAACGGGAAGAGATTGATCCAGAACTCGGCTGCACAAAAGAGTATTTAAGAGACAAATGACTTATTACATGTATAGCCTTTCATATTCATCTCTGTTGGCAACTGATTGTAAACTCCATCTTCATATTCCACAGAGCGTCCCCAAAAAAAGTTAACAGTCAGAAAAAGTCTTTCCAACTAAACATTTCAAAATATTTTCAGGATGTTTCTATGTCTATGTACTATAGCCTAGAATCTCTTCTGTCAAAAAATTCTACACTTGATTGAGCAAAAGTTATTTATGTGAAGGATGCAAAATCCAGGCTTGACTAGAATTGGTAGTCATTTTTATACACGTACGTTTGCGACTCTAATTTCATGCCCGGAACCATATTGAATTTCGTTGGTGTTTATTATCATTGGCATTCATTCATTGCCATCAAGAATATTTACACATTTTCTTCTTTTTTTAAATTAATATATTAATGTGCCTGTTGTTTATGTTATTCATAAATTCTTGATATAAGTATTATTTTTCTCTCTTTAGTACTTGCATATAAAATACAATGTATATATATATATTTTGGTTTGCGTCATATGGAGTCAATCAATGGTCCAGTGAATCGCGGCAATTTTGACACGAGCGTTAAACAGGGCAGTGTTTTACAATTAGCAAAAACCATGTCTTGAAATTTGATAACTGTGCAACAACATAATAAGTAATATGCACAAATTACTGCACACGGTGACGTGAATCTTGGTCTTTCAGGTATGCTAAGTCACAAGATGATGATAAATTCCCAAGATGTTCAAAATCTGATGTAATTTCGAAAATATGAATAATTTATTTATCAATAAAAAAAGAGTCTATTAAATGGATTTAATATTTTGCCCAATAAAAAACAACAACACACACAAAAACCACCTATATAGTTTACACCCTGTATGATCAATAATAAATTAAGAATCACAGTGAATGTACATGTACAAAAATGCATTAAGAACAGAGCAGGAAAAAAAAAGAAACATAAGAGTGGAAAAGATCAATAGAAATGAATCAGTGGAATGAGATACATGCAATAATAATTAAGTGTGAAACACATAAAATGAGCAATGTGAGATAAAAAGGTTACCCGGATATAATGAGAAAGAAAAAAAAACAACTAAGACAAGTCACCCTCAAGTAACCCTTTTAACCCTGAATTATTTGCATATTTTGAGAGCTATACCCTGAATTATTTTATAAGTTACACATATTTCACTTATGTCAAATTTTTTTTGAAAGATGACCACTTTATACTCCATCAGTAGTACACTGACTATGATCTACCCCGCTTGTACCAGGCTGGAGGTGCATACATGTTAAATTCACCAACGCAGCCACTGCAAGCTCATCTTCTTTATCAATTTCATCCTCAAAATCACTACTCTTGACAATATTCTAAGTCATCAATGTCTTCCGCGGAATATCCCAGAAATATTGCACGAGCCTCATCAGCTGTGTATGTTTTTCTTGCCATTTCCCCGGATTTTCCCACTTTTTCTTTGATCAAAATTCAAGAAAATTACGCCTGCAATATCAAAAGATCTGGACAATGGCTGAACTTTATCACCTGATCAAAAACGGGGTCATGCAAACTTTCAAGTCGAGCTGAAAAGATGTCATGTGATTTGTGGCCGGTAAACCGGCCTTTTGGGATATTTTACTTTCTTGGCGCGGCCGGAAAAGCTGCCTTTCGGATTCAAAGGGCTAAAGATGCTTACCATGACTGACTGGTCAGGTCTAGGTCTGGCCATACCAAGATTTGGTCCTGCTACTGTCATTCCTCCTAATCGAATTGGATTAGAATCTGCAAACATACGGTTGAAATTGCCTTCTCTGTTGCAAAGCTCCATACGATACCATCTGATCTCCTTCCGCAGCCTCTCAATTTCTTCTTGGGAATCCTGGTATGATAATGAAGATAAGATTGGGAAAACAATTTCACACCACCATCACATTAAATGATTGCATGTCTCATTTCAATAGACCTGTTCCCAATGTTATTCAAATTAATGGAAGTTTCTTTCCAGGGGACCTACACCATGTACGTTGGTTCATTGTAGTAACAAGGTATTCCATTAACCTGTTATTAATGAATGAAAAACAATACTTGGAATCCAGTTTGCATACATTACTTTTTGCTATGTCTGACAAGCTTTCAGGTTGTCAAGAACAACCTTTGTTTTAAAAGTAGGCCTATGCATAAAATTTGAATATATTTGTGAACAGGTCTATTTGGATTGTGAAAAAAAAAATAACATGAGCCAGCAGTACACAAAGACTTGTCTTGGTTTAATACAACCCTGATTTGATTTTGTCTTCTTAATCTCATTCTAAAAATAATGCAAACAAATATTAGTAGGGGGCCTAGTCTAGGCCTACATGTAAATACAAAATTCAATTAGGTACTTCATCGGTCCATATTGAAAATATTCCTCTTAAAAAGAAATTCAATATCATCAGTGCCGTTTCTTGATTGCTTGGAAGGACTCACGCTGGATACTTCTGACAGACTTTTTGATGATCTTGATGTTGTTGAGCTTCCGTCACTGCTCCGCCTTTGTTTTGCTTCAGTGGCTGATGTTTCCTTCTTTTTCTCCTGAAGCTTTGACTTAAGATGTTTAATGTCAGTTTCCAGCATTTTACTCTTCTTCTGTGCCATCTCCTTCGCTTTATTTGCCTGAGTTGCATCTTCAATTAATTTAGAAATTCTTAACTTCAGCTCACTTTCAGTCTTTTCTAAATCCTTTTTGAACTGTGCAATAGCCTTGTCACTTTCTCTTTGTGTTTGAACATTCATTGCAACCATGTGTTTCAAATTTTCATTTTCTATTTCTTTGACCTTCAGCTCTTCTTTGATTTGATTAAGGTCAGCAGCAAGATCTGATGCTCCATTTGGTCTTGGAGATGTCACTTCAGGATCAACAACATTTACTGCAGATGAAGACTCATTAGGTGTCAGAGGTTGTTCATTCTTTTTTTTAGATTGATCTGTTCCTGTCATGAATTGAGCCTTCATCGCCTCCTTTTTATTGATCTCCACTTCATTCTCTAACTTGACAATCTCTTCTTTGAGACTTGCAATCTCTTTCAAATGCGCTGCATTCTTCCCCTGACTATCCAGCAGTTCCTTTTTTTGTTCATTCAACTTCCTTTCAAAGTCCTGTTGTATGCTAATCATGGCATTCGCTTGTGCCTTCCTCTTCTCTCCTGCCAAATCGTGTTCCAAGGCTTCGATCCGATTCTTCGCGTCTGCAATAACGTTCGAAATCTCTAGCTCGTAGGCTTCTTTGGTTGATTCTAGCTCCACTTCTCTCTCGTGATTGCGAGAAAACAGCATATGAACAACCTGTGTAAGCTCTGCAACCTTCTTGGACATTTTATGCTCAAAAGATTTCTTGTTATTTAGACGGGAGGTCGGAATTCCCGACCCTCCTCCGTCCGCCATGGTTGAATAGCAACGCAACGCTAAACTGAATATAGAGACTGAAATTCATTACTCAAGTGCAGATTGTATGGTGCAGTTGCTGCGTCATTGTATAAACTAATGTTGGTGCAAGATTTGTCAGAGCATAATTGGGCCTAGATGGGAGCCAGAGGTATTAGTCTATGGGCCAACGTAGACCCCCCTCCCCCCCCCTTAGGCACAATTTTTTGTGATGTTTTCCTGGTAGCTAGGACCCTAGGCTATCAGAATCTGCCTGTTTGCCAAAGAGTTAGTGGTGGGTGTGGCCACCAGGGCCGTTACCATGGCAACGCATCAAGGAAATATAGGAATTTACTAAAATACCTAATATTTCTAATTCAGAAATTTGAAAAATGACCGGTAACCATCTAAATATATGTATTTTGAGTTTCCTGATTGATTGAAACCAAAATCTAGGTCATTTAAAGTCACGGTCATGTCAAAAAATGGCCGTTACTATGGAAACGGTAACATAAAAAGTTTATATTTTGGAAAAATATCTAAACTTATCAGTATAAAATAGACAGAGAGGTGTCTACACAATCTTAGATTATATTTTTCTGATAGCTAGGACCCTCAGCTATCATAATCTGCCTGTTTTCCATAGAGTTTATGGTGGGCGTGGTCACTAGGGCCGTTACCATGGCAACACATAACGAAATACTGGAAATTAGAAAATACCGTATATTTGTCATTTAACAGCATAAAATATATGGTAAAGCCTCTAATATATGTATTTCAACCTGCCCCACTGACTCCAACTACAATCTGAGCCATTTGAAGTCATGGGCGTGTAAAAAAGGGCCGTTGCTATGGAAACGGTCCCACAAAATGCTTATATTTGTGTAAAATATCTATGATTTATCAATACAAAATAGAAAACAACTGTCTGCACAATCTTAAATCATGTTTTTCTGTAAGCTCGGACCCTCAGCTCTCATAATCTGCCTATTTTTCAAAGATTTCATGATGGGCGTGGACGCTAGGGCCGTTACCATGGTAACATAACGAAATACTGGAATTTAGAAAATACCGTATATTTGTAATTTAGGAGCATGAAATATACATGGTAAGGACTCTAATATATGTATTTTAAGCTGCCCCACTGATTCCAACCACAATCTGAGTCATCTGAAGTCATGGGCGTGTCAAAAAAGGGCCGTTGCTATGGAAACGGTCCCACAAAATGCTGTTATTTGTGGAAAATATCAATGATTTATCAATACAAAAAAGAAAACAACTGTATGCACAATCTTAAATCATGTTTTTCTGTTAGGTAGGACCCTCAGCTCTCATTTTCTTCCTATTTTACATAAAGTTGGTAGTGGGCGTGACCACTAGGGTTGTTACCATGGTAACACACCAAGGAATTTAATTTTAGAAAATACTATATATCTGTAATTCAACATCACAAAAACAAATTGTAACCATCTAACTATATGTATTTTGGGGTGCCCGTTTGATTGCAAGTAGAATCAGAGACATTGGAAGGCACCGTCATGTCAAAACATGGCTGTTGCTATAGAAACAGTATGATAAAAATTGAATATTTCTGTAACTCATCAACACAAAACAAAGAACAGGTGTATGTACACCCTAAAATGGTGTTTATCTGTCAGCTAAATCTGAGTCATTGGAAGTCACCGTCATGTCAAAACATGGTTGTTGCTATAGAAATGTTATGGTGAATTAATAAATATTAGTGAAAAAATATGTAACTATCCAATGCACTTTATAAAGTAAGAGTATCCACAACCTAAAATGAGGTTTTTCCCCTGTACGTTAGCTAGGACCCTGGATATCATATCCTCCCTGACTGCCACAAAGGTGAATACTGGGCGACCACTCGGGCTGTTACCATGGTAATAAGATAGGAAATAACATATATGTGTAATTCAACAACGTGAAAATATTTAGTAGGCATTACATCTATTTCAAGCAGCTCTTTTGAGTGCAATTCTGTTGTGCGCTTTCAAGGTCACAGTCAGGTACACGATTATAATTCTTATTATCCGTTTGGTCTCAAACTGACGCCGATGGTGGGTGTGAGCACCAGCCCCATTACTATGGCAACGCACCATCAAAATATTGGAAATTGTTTGAAAATAACATATACATGTATATATATTCTGCTCAATAATAGAAAACACAAAATATTGGTCTGGATATACATATCATAAACTTCCAGAGTTATGACACTAAATTACAGTCATAATCCGAATCACTTAAGGCCATAGTAATGTCAAAACATGGTTGTTGCCATGGTAGTATTATTATTAAAAAGGTGACAGATTTTTGTTATTACACAGCGGCAATTATATTGCAAAGACATTTTTTAATCCCCCATGTGGGGACCGTTGCAGTAACAACAGCTGATCCTAACTGGTTAGCTGTACTTGAGTAGTTATGCTTCCACCTCTATGCCTTGGCGTTGGGAGGGAGGCAATGGAGGCTTAATAAATGGATTCACCTCAGTCACAGAACTTAATGTATTCATAAGATGATAAACTTGTCGGTCTGTAGCTAAACCTGTCTACTTGAAATAAATCTGAGAAGATTGGAATAGAATTTAGCATACTTTCCCCTAATCCTACCCATAGGAAATCTGCATGTTCATTAAGGATTAACAGCATGGCCAAGGTGGTCTAGGATTTGGACTTCATCAGAAACAGGGCCAAAGAATTGAATTTTTGGGTGCCTCATCATAGATCAAGTCCAGTGTTGATACCTGCCTGGAGTTTTTTATATTTGCTAGAAGGTATTCAAAAGAGTCACTGAGAAGGCCTGTGGTGCAATTGCAGCTCAGCATTCTCATGACTTGCATGATTGGGGTACATGTATATTAGCCATGGACTTGATGTGTTGGGGACCATAAGACCTATAAGTTTACATATTGGTTGTCCTTACAGTTAAGCTGCAGTTCTTTTGGCTTTAGAGGAGATATGGCCTATAGTTTGTGAGATTGTTCCTCTAATACTATCCTGCCTTAAGCATGGTTGGATAAAGGATGGGGTATATTTTTGGCAGAGTTTAGTGGCTAAGTCCATAATATTTTGAAATTAGTGATCACCAGCGGGTTTGTCTATCCATCTTTTACAGCTTTAAGGCGTTCTTACTTGAACTGAGTATTCTTTTATTAAAACTTGGTTGACTTTCTTACAAGTCTGATATGGTGAGGCACTCTTATCTGGCTTGAATCACAGGCTAAGAAGGTCATGGTGAGGAGATTGTCCAACCCTCCTCCGGTTTGGTTTGGCAGAATAAAGTCAGAACTCAGGATGGAGATATAGGTGTCATCTATACCTCCACCACTATGTTAGAAGAGAATACATTTTTTGCAATACTTGAGTAATGTCTCTATGGTTAGGATGAAGATGATGAGTGAATCCTCACTTCACCCTAGAGGGAATTCAAATTTACTTAGTATAGTTTGGTATGTAATTCTGAAGTCTGTCAATGCCTTATTGTATCTGTTCTTCATGATAACTCTGATGGGTAATCCTCAACCTCATCCAAAGTAGCGGGTGTTGCTGCAAGAGGAATTCTGCTGAAAATGTTCCGTACCTCTATCCCAAAGGATGCTCTCTAACTTCTCATTCCTAATGGCATCCATTCATAGAACTCCTTGAAGGGGCAAAGTGGAATACATGTAGCTCTCACTCATGTCAACTGGGTGTGGACACTTATGTACCTCAGTTATCATTTCACGGATGACTGTGAACTCAAAACCGACACATTAATTGCAGTTAGCAGTACAGTCAGAAATTAACTTTATAAAAATATATCATTACTAACATTATCTTTCGTGTTGTGAAATCACAGAATATGTCACTATTTTCTAAATATAGATTTCTCGATCATAATCTGCCTTAGCAGCGACCATATTTGGATATGATCATTGGGAATAAATGATTAACATTTTCAATGCAATCATTCCGGTTGCTTGCAATGGAGATATCTAGCATGTCTATACTGTTATATTGTTTTAAAATAATGTTCAACTAAAACAATGCCACTTTCTGAAATGCCAATATTTTAAAGATGCTTTTGGTGCTCACAGCCACAGTACAACACCTACCAAGTGGTCAAAGTTAATACTGTAATACGACAGCACAGTAGATGAGAGTACAGTGGTACCTTTTTAATATGAATTGGCTTATAAAATACAATGAATTTTCAGAAGCCTTGCATATCTATTTGAACATTTGCATCTTCGTTTGTCATAGCAAGTTTCCTCCCAGGCATGAACTTGAGGTCTCCAACCTGGAAAATATTGTTAATCTGGATTTGAACCAATAGGACAGTTGCACTTGTTTATAATTCATAATACATAAATATCCCTTTCTTAAAAATCAATTTTAGCTTTCTTATCATTCTTTTCCTTTAGCAACGGCATATTTTTATATGACTGACCTAAACTAATCCGGCTTTTGATTGCAATTAAAGGCGCAGCTTCAATTGTGTATAATTAGATGCCTACATTGTACTTCGTTACATTACAAATACATGGTGGAAGCACTGTGGTATATTGGTGAAGGCCTTTCACTCTCATACGAGAGCTCTTGGAATCGATCCTTGATCGGTGCTTACATCCCTGGGAAAGGTGTTTTGCCCACATTTGTTTTGCTTGACCCAGATGTATGAAATGTGTACAAGGCAATGATAGTTGCAGGGCAGTAATATTACTGATGTGCTTATCCTGGGTAAGTAAGATCAATTTTATATTATTATCTATTATTCTAAAACTCTTGTTTTTTGGTGCCTTACCATGGTAGCTACCTTGACAGTCTCAACCACAACCAACTTTGTGGCTACTAGGAAGCTTTCGATTATGATAGCTGAGGGTCCTAGCTGACAGATAAACACCATTTTAAGCTGTATATACTACTTGTTCTTTGTTTTGTGTTGAAATATTCAATTTTTATCATATTGTTTCCATAGCAACAGCCATGTTTTGACATGACGGTGACTTCCAATGACTCTGATTCTACTTGCAATCAAACGAGCACCCCAAAATACATATAGTTATATGGGTACAATTTGTTTTTGTGATGTTGAATTACAGATATATAGTATTTTCTAAAATTAAATTCCTTGGTGTGTTACCATGGTAACAACCCTAGTGGACACGCCCACTACCAACTTTATGTAAAATAGGAAGAATATGAGGGCTGAAGGTCCTAGCTAACAGAAAAACATGATTTATGTTTGTGCAGACAGTTGTTTTCTTTTTTGTATTGATAAATCATAGATATTTTCCACAAATAGCAGCATTTTGTGGGACCGTTTCCATAGCAACGGCCCTTTTTTACACGCCCATGACTTCAAATTACTCAGATTGTGGTTGGAATCAGTAGGACAGCTTGAAATACATATATTAGAGGCCTTACCATATATTTTATGCCGCTAAATGACAAATATACGGTATTTTCTGAATTCCAGTGTTTCGCTATGTGTTACCATGGTAACGGCCCTAGCGGCCACGCCCACCACCACTTTGATGTCAAACAAGCAAATTATGATAGCTGAGGGTCACAACTAAAAAAAAACATTATCAAAGACTGTGCAGACATTTTTTTCTTTCTATTTTGTAATGGTTAGTTATAGATTTTTTCACAAATATCAGCTTTTTGTTGGACCGTTTCCATAGCAACGGCCTTTTTTGACACGCCCATGACTTTAAATGGCTCAGATTGTGATTGCAATCTATCAGCCAGCTTGAAATACACATAATGGGATACTTACCATATATTTTATAGCTATTGAATTACAAAGATGCAGTATTTTCTAAGAATCCAGTATTTTTGGTGTGTTACCATAGTAACGGTCCTACAGGCCACACCCACCACCAACTGTACATGAAATAGGCAGATTATGATAGCTGAGGGTCCTAGCTAATAGAAAAACATACTTTAGGCTTGTGCATACACCTTTTTGGCTATTTCATATTTATAAGTTTGGAAAGTTGTCAAAAAAACCGGCTTTTTATGGTACCGTTTCCATAGTAACAGCCATTTTTGGACACGCCCATGACTTTAAATGGCTCTGATTATGGTTGCGATCGATTGGGCACCTTAAAATACATATATTAGGATGCTTACCAAGTATTTTTAGATTCGTGAATTGGAATTATATGACTTTTCCTAAAATTCATATTTTTCTTGATCCGTTACCATGGTAACGGCCCTGGTGGCCACACCCACCACCAACTTTATGGCAAACAAGCAGATTCTGATAGCTGAGGGTCCTAGCTAACAGAAAAACATCATTTAAAATTGTGCCTAAGGGGGGGGGACCTTTTCGGTTTCTGGCCCATGGACTATATGGGGTGCTGGAATGCGGGATGAAGACGGCCCAAAAAGATGAGAATTGTTTATTTTTCATTGTAGCATGCTCCCATGTGCCCCACGATGAGAACAGGGAAATGTCAGATGAGAAGGTGATGCATGCAGAATGGGACACCATTTGTTAAAACACCCCGATTAAAAAAAATGTCAACATCATGATTAGAAGATGAAAACGTACTTCAGCAAAATTATATTGGGAAGTCTAATGCCCCATTTACACTCTTGCCCGCATTTTGATTCAGCATAGTTTGCGCATCGTTCGTGTCAAATAGAGAGCTTGCAAGGTATTTGTGTAATTAACACATGAATGGTAAATTTCAGCATGGCAGCCATTCATAGGCCTTTGCCTATGTGAGACTGTGTCCAACATTTACTGTTGCAGCAGTCAAAAACAGACAACAAAATAAAAGGCTCTAAGAAAGATTGAATTTTCTTAAATTTGCTAGATTACGGCTGATTCAGAAACTCTTTAACTCTTACTGTGCCACAAATTTGGGGTTTCAAAGTTGAAATTGAAAGTAAAAATAATTATTTTCCTCTCATGTATGAATGATCTAGACTGGAAAAAGGCCCGCTGATACACGCAAAAGCTATTGAAGCCTATTCACCCGTGATGGAGTACAGATAAGGTCGGACATGTATAAGTGCATGGCAGTGTTTACATAATCCTGACAATATCATTTGACCTTTTGAGAAAGCAATACAATTTTCACAATTTAAATATAGCTTACTTGTTGAAATGATCATTTGACACCAAATTGCACCCCAAGAAAGTTACAATACTCAAGATTGTACAATTGTAAATTTGACCTGAATTGAATTACATACATTAGAGTGGTTATAATGCCAAAAAATGGTTTTCTCGACATCCAGAGCGTCTTGGGCAGCAAAGCTTGGTTTTATAGGGGCACTTTTGTGGGGTTTTTTTCAGGGGCATGTTACACCCTCTTCCCGATTGAAATTTGTGTCAGTTTTTATATTTTTGTAATGCACACCCATATCGCTTCATTCTGACATAATTTGGACCACGGGCCTTAAGGGGAAATCGTCACCAATTTTAGGGGCGTTCTTGACAACCCATCCCGACGGAAAATTTTGTCAGTTTTTGTGTTTTGGTAAGGTATAGTCATACACCTTCCATCCGACAAAGTTTGGCGCATATGTTAGATGGGTTGAAATCGACCCTACTTTGGGGGCCAAACCCGACGGCTTCGTTCGAGCTGACAAGCTTTTAGTGCATGATGGATGTAAAATGGGTTGACTATTTCGGGACAAGCTCCCAGACTATCCGCAAGAATCGGCATTTCGGCTTCAAAAAATAGCCTTTTGGGAAATTTGTTGAGGATTTCTGGAAACATACATTTTTAGAAAGATAATGTCATAACCTAAAACTATAAACGTTGTTTCCAAATTTTGAAACGGTCTAAAGTTACATTACGGGAATTTTTAGATTGCTGATTTTGGTCAAATTTATGATTTTTAAATTATTTTATTAGAAAATGCTCTTAAGTTCAATAAGGATAGGAATTTACACTCTCTGCATAGAAATGATATTAGAGATGACTTTCATGAAAAAATAATGCAGAAAAATATATAATTATAGCAAATATAGGCTTTTATTCATATCTTATTTAATCCGCCCTCTACGATAATCAATAAACATTGTATTATGCTCTTTCATAGTATACATGAATTAGAGTCCCTCTTTATATACTTTCGAACGTAAGCTGAAGGAACTGCTGTTTAAAACATATATCTTGATGTCACTGTATAACTTTTACTTGCAAGCGTATTGGCTGTCGTGCTCTCGGAAATACGTCTGAAAAAAAATTATAATTCGTCCTTACTTTTTTTATATCCGGGAGTGTGACGGCTGACACAATCCGCTTGTTCAGTGGCGGATCTACGGGGGGGGGGGGTTTAAGGGGTTTAACCCCCCCCCTTAGGCTGCCAAGTAAAAATTTAATGTGCATAGAAAAAAGCCATCATAATATGTCCAGACCCACACAGTATGTTCCTCTAGCACAGAACTTCTTTTTATGGTCTCAATTGCGTTAGTAGATGCCAGGAAAACATCACGGGGTTCAAAACAGCGGCTTGTGGTCCGTTGGGTCCATTGGCGGATCCAGGGGGGGGGGGGCACTTCCGGCCCGTGCTTCCCCCCCCCCCCATTTGGAAGAAAAGTATGCATTTTTTGTTGGTGTTTTTTGCTTGTCAGGGAATTATGGAGGGAAACTTGACCCCCCATAACCCCCCCCCCCCCCCCCCCCCCCCACTGAGCGAATTTTGCAGGTCTAGCGAAAAAAAATTTGTCGACAGCTTAACAAGCTTGCTTTCATGTAGGTCCCATCATATCTGTCATTCCATCCCGGTGTATAATAACTGGCTTTTGCTAAACAGTCGGGTAACGTCGCGTCGCGTTGGTAGAAATTTTCGAACATTTTTCAGGAAGGTGTCTTCAAGGGGACAAATTGAAAAAGAGTCCATCTCAGTATGATTTTTCCCGTTTTCAGGCTAAAAACGACAAACAAGGGTATAAAGAAAACAATAGAAGGATAATGCAAAGAAAAACATGAACTATAAAGAGAGAATAGAAGGGTAGGAAGGATGGAAGAAAATATGATGAAAGGAAACAAAGAATACAACAAAAGGACAGTTGGAAAGTAAAAATAAGTGGATAAAAACAAAGAAAAACATAAAGAAAGATAGAGACAAATGATAGGATAAAGATATTAAGAGTAACAAGGAAAGATAGAAGAGAAGATGATAATTTGAATAAAGGAATAACATAACGAAAGAAAAGATGAAAGGAAAACAAAATGATAGGATAAAAGCAAAGAATGTTTTAAGGAAAGGAAGTAAAGATGGGAAGCAGAAAATGATTTTAAAAAGAATATGAAAGATAGAGAAATGATAGGATAATAAAGAAAGACAGAGAGAGAAATGATAGAAGGATAAAGATTAACGTGAGGAAGGTGGGGGAGAAAATGATAACAGGAAACAAAGAATATCATAACGAGAGGAAGGATGGAAAGATAATTGATAGAAGGATAAAAGAAATGACAAAGCGAGAGATAGAGGGGAAAATGATAAAAAGATAAATATAAACATGAAGAAAGGTGGAAGAGAAGATGATAAAAGGGAACAAAGAACAAAGTGAAGATGGAAAGCAATAAAAAAAGAGGATAAAAAGAATAAATATAAACAGTAACATTATGAAAGATGGAAAACAAAATGATAAAAGCAATAAAAGAATAACGTAATGAAAGGAAAGGTGGAAAGAAAAAATTAATAAAAGGATTAAAAACAACTGAATTAGTAATTAATTCAAATTCAAATTCAAATTCGTATTTATTTCATTTCCAACAGAAAGAAAAGACAATGGCATTACAGATATTGTTACAGAAAATATGAAAAATATATGTACAAATTCAATTTACCTTGATAAGTGTAGAAGTACACTGTACATATATAAATACATTATTATAATGAATTATTAAAATTCTTAATTTCTGAGGAAATGTGGGGGATCCACTAAAAAGCAGTGCTTGTAATTTGTGGATCCCCCAGGGAAAATAACATCATTTCAAATTGTGCCTACGAAGACTTGGAAAACACAAAACAGTGTTACAGAACAACAAACAAACACGAAACGACGAGGAAAAGTAAAACAGATAAAAGAAAAAGGAACATGAACGATGGACAATGGGAAAGCAGGACAAATCATGACCGAAAAAGGAGGTAGTTATGTTGGTGATTCTGGCAAGTTGAAATCATAAGACCAAATAGAAATTCAGTAAATTGAGCAGATGATGAAGACCCAAATGGAAAAATAAGAAGATACCAGCTGTTATTAGGTTATTATTGTATATTATTATAAGACTTGAGCAAAAATATTTTTAGTTTTTTCTTAAAAGAATTTAGGGAAGGACTACTTTTGATATCTTCGCTTAAAAAGTTCCAAAATCTAGGACCATCGTACATAAATGTCTTCTTCGCTAATAAAGTTCTAAAAAGTGGTAGATGAAACTCGTTTGACCGTCTAGTTGGGTAATCGTGAAATGACCGATTTTGGGGGAACATGGCATCAAATATATGTGGAAGGGTCTTCCTACTGTAGTTATACATAAATTGTCCCAAATGAAATAGATACAGATCATTTATTTTTAATAGTCTGCTATCAACAAATAACGGGTCTGTGTGTGAGAGTATAGCAGAATTGCAGATAATACGGAGAGACTTCTTTTGTAATAAAAGTAGTCTATCTATTAGAGTTTGTTGGGTATTGCCCCAAGCAAGTATCCCATAATTCAGATAAGGTAAAATTAAAGATGAATAAAGCATCAATAGGGATGATGTCGGAAAATGAAATTTAAGTTTGTTTATTATGCCAATATTCCGTGAAATAATCTTACACGTATTATCTATATGGTATTTCCACAAAAGTTTATTGTCAACAGTTATGCCTAGAAATTTAATAAATGAGACAACTTCTAAAGGGGTATCGTCAAACACTATATCCATGGGCAGTGTGTCTATAGAATTACTGAATAACATATATTTGGTTTTTTGGAGGTTGAGGGATAGTTTATTGGCTCTTATCCATTGGGTGACTTTTTCAAGCTCAGAGTTTACAACATTGACTAAAGTATTTGGATTCTTGTGGGAATAAAATAGATTAGAATCGTCTGCAAAAAGAATAAACGAAAGGACATCGGATGATTTACAAAAGTCATTTATATAAATAATAAACAGTAAAGGGCCCAACAAACTGCCCTGGGGGACTCCACAATTTACGTTTTGCATATTGGATGTATGATCATTCAAAAATACGTACTGTCGTCTATTGGATAAGTAGCTCCTGAACCACTCCAAGGCCTTCCCACGCACCCCATAATGAGAAAGTTTGAATAATAAGATGTCATGATTGATGGTGTCGAAGGCCTTGGAGAAGTCCAGGAAAATACCAACCAGATGAGAACATTTGTCTAAAGCATGCGCTACTTTGTCAACAAAATTCAAAAAGGCATGTTCTGTGTTATGTTTTTCTCTAAATCCAAATTGAAAGTTGGAAAAAATATTTTGAGTTTTTAAAAAGTTAACAGTTCTACGATAAATAGCTTTTTCTAGAATTTTCGACAAGGAGGATAATAGAGAAATAGGTCGATAATTACTAACATTCAATTTGTCACCCTTTTTATACAGGGGTATGACCTTTGCAATTTTCATGTTATCTGGGACTTGTCCATTAAGTAACGAAAGATTAAGAACATGTACTAAGGGATTAACAATTGAAGATATTACACCTTTTAAAATGAAATTATTAATATCATCATAGCCGGGACTCTTTCTGTTGTTCAGACTAGATACAATATCAATGATATCTTCTTTGACTATAGGAGTGAAAAAAATAGAATTGGGATTAGGTGTGCCTAGGTATTCAGAAAAATGTTTGGCTGAAGGAGGAATACCTTCAGCTAAATTTACTCCTACAGAAGAAAAATAATTGTTAAAAGCATTGGCGACATTTTCAGGATCTTCAACAATGTCATCATTATACCTAATTTTAGTTATTTCTGATTTGTTATTGGATAGGTTCATTGCTTGTTTTAAAATCTTCCAAGTGTTTTGAATATCGTTCTTATATAAAGCTAACTGGTTCGTAAAGTATCTTTTCTTTGCTAATCGTATTGTTTTAGTTAAAATATTTTTATATCTGGTATATCTAGCCTTTGCTTGTTCAGTGCCTTTCATTTTAAATTTATAGTATAAGTTGTTTTTTCTGTTAATAGAACGTAAAAGTGATATAGAAATCCATGGAAGTCTCGGTGATTTTTTGTAAGTAGTTCGTTTGTCTTTAACTTTAGGAATGTGAATATCTAGTTGATTATGAAATATGTTAAGGAAATTATTAAAAGATAAATTTACGTCATTAGTATTATAAACACACGACCAGTCAGAAGAGTCTAAAGAAGCTCTAAGACTGGTAATGTTTTCATTGGTAGGTCTCCGTCTTGATGATCTGTGAGGGGTGTTTAATGAGTGCTTAAGGGTAAAATGTGACATAACTGGATAATGGTCCGTTATATCGGATAGAATTACAGAAGAGTCCGGGGTTGGAAGAGTATTGCAAAAAATATTATCAATAAGGGTGGCAGAATGATTTGCCATGCGAGTAGGTTTCGATATCAAAGGCAAGAACGAGGCAGTCAAAAATATTTCAAGAAATTCATGGGATATATTATTATTATGATGTTTCAATATATCAATATTGAAATCTCCCATTATGAAAACGTCTTTATTTACGAAGTGTGGATTTTTGAGTAAATCTGTAAGGTACACTAGGAAATCGTTTGAGTTGGAACTTGGAGGTCTATACATAATGCCTATAATTATATTTCTAGTATCCGGAACATTAATTTCGATAAAAAGTGACTCTACTATTTCGTTCATTGTATTAATTTCATTAATAATTGTGTAGTCGTACTTGTGTGACACGAAAAATGCAACACCTCCGCCAGGTCTGTTTTTTCTATTATTGACAAGAAGATCATAACCATCTAATGCAAATGGTAGGTTTGATTCACAGGATAACCAAGTTTCTGTAAGTCCTATTACGGAAAACGACTGTTTAGATGGATTATCTAATAACAATTGAAATTCTTCGAAGTGTTTATTTAAGCTTCTAATGTTTAAGTGTAATAAAGAAAATGTATCTTTTGCAAATTGTTTGGCGAGGTTTTTAAATTGAGACGCAGTTAGATAGTCAGATGAAGGGCTTTGAATTTGGTCATGATCAGGGTGAAAGTCGAAAATTTCTGTTGCTGAGTTTATATTGTTAACTACAAAATGGTTATACGCTACATCAGTTGCAGTATTATCATTCGTGTGATTTGTTGATGAAGTATTTAATTAATCAAAAAAGTTCATCATCATTTAAAGAATGGAATGGCGCATCTGCTAATTTGGCCATAGAAGTACAGTCAATAGCTCAAAATTATATTGCATTTTCGGCTTTAGATTTATAGCGGTAAGCAAAGAATTGGGCGGTATTACAGTCCTGCAAGAAAACACACATACGACAGTTTTACATGTGAACGCGATGCGTAATATACGGTCCCCGCCAGAAGTGTAGATCTGTGGAATGGCTGTTAATTTATGTAATTTCTGATAGAACCTTGAAGATAAATGTGAGAAATGAATTAGCAAATTAATGTTTTATGATTATAAATGCATTTTCTGTTGATTTTGAATAAATTACAATAAATTTGCATAATTGATGAATTTCATGATTTTGTGTAGAAGTTAGGAAGCCCCCACTCAGCCCTATCAGATAAAACAATCAGAATCAAAATCGGCCAAGAAATGACGGAGAAGTAGCATTTTCTAACTTTTTGAGCACACACGGACGGACGGACACACACACGCACACACGAACGGAGTTCGTTTCATAGTCCCCTCGCGAACTTCGTTCGGCGGGGACAAAAAATAATAACACTACGAAAGATAGACTAAGGAATGATAGATGGATGAATATAAAGAGTAACATAAAAGATGGAATAACAGATAAAAGGAATCACAGAATAACATAACGAAAGTAAAGATGGAAAGCAAAAAAAAAAAAAAAAAAGTATCATTTGGAAAGAGGGAAGACAAGATGATACAAGGGATCAAAGAATAACATAATGAAAGGAAAGGTGGAAAGAAAAAAATTATAGGATAAAAAAAATTGCAGAAATCATCATAATTAATGTTTGAGACAGAGTTCCAAAATCCTGTGTAGAATTTCTATGTATATCACTTAGCTCTACTGGATAAAACAAAATTTAAAGAAATGAAGGAGAAAAGGCTTTTTTTTGCCGGGGGGGGGGGGGGGGATTTTGCACTAAAAAATTATCATAGTTAATATAAAGCAAACAAAATCAGATGAGAAAAGACAAAGATATGATAGAAGGATAAAGATTTAGAAATAGAGCTACATCCGCACACAGATTGGACGCTCATCATTCAACAAAACAAAAAACAAAACAAGAAAAATAATACAAAGAAAGTTTTCTTTTTGTCGAAGAAAAACGAAGCTTCTTCGTTTGTCTATAATCGTTTAACATTATAACTCTTGTTAAATACCTCAGGATAAAATATGAAGATACATAAGCAGCTTGTGGCACACAAAACGGGAAAAGTCATACTGAGATGTGTGTGTGTGTGTGTGTAATTGGGTTTTTACAGACGTGTATCAATCAAATATGATTATTTACGTCTGGGGACCGACCTTTAACGTCACCATCCGAAAGACGTGACTCAGTCTCGAACCTGGGTCCGCTGAATCAGTTTATAACTTCCACTGTTAGCTGGATTACAGGCGCACGCCACAACGCCCAGTTGTGATGGACTCTTTTTCAATTTGTCCCCTTGAAGACACCTTCCTGAAAAATGTTCGAAAATTTCTACCAACGCGACGCGACGTTACCCGACTGTTTAGCAAAAGCCTAATAGGCTGCCATTATCATGAACCTGAAAGTCCGCCCTTCGGCATGCTACAACAAAAAAATTTAACCTTCCATTCATTCAAGAAGATCCAGAGGAGATACATATAAGTTTGTCTTACTTTAAGCTAAACATAAAGGTAAATCGTGACATGTAACATCAGCTCACCATTTTTGGATCTCATATTTAGATTTAGGTAGATAATTTCATCTCATAAAGCTTTGAAATTTACAAGTTTACAGTTCAAGTGTGCTTATTTTCTTGTCAAGCAAATTGAGATATTTGAATTCCTCCTCCCCATCTTGCTAAACGATCCCCCCTCTCTCTTTCTTCTTCTTCTTCTTCTTTTTCTATTTCTCTTCTTCACAATGCCCTCTCTAAATGCCAATGAACTACAACTATTTATTCTTATCAAGAGTTATTTTTTTATCATATTGATAATAATTCCATTTAAAAGTCTCTACAGAGATATGGATGTTAATTTAAGATTATAATATAGAGATCATCGGATGGAAACCCTCAACCCTCAAACAGGCTTAAAACAACTTAGGTGGGTAAAATAACCCTTTTTGTTTGTTTTAATATACCTATTCTGTACAAATGAAAGAAGGCAAATATTTAATTCATAGTGAATAGTGTGGAGTTGAAAAACAAAAATTACGTGTATTTGGATTTTGGAGAAAGTGAAGGAGAGAGAGAGAGAGATAGAGAGAGAGAAAGTTAAGCGAGGTGGAAGGAGAATTCTGATAGCGCATTAAGATAAAAACAAAATAATTCTAAATAATACATTGATTTATAATATTTTCAAAGAGTACACTTTAACATTTCCTACATTCAATCACATCCGTAATGAAGATTTATTTCACATCTTCATGAGATTCGAAATAAATTAATGTGAGTGGTATGCAGTCCAGATCCAAGAATGTAGGATCGGAGCTAATGCTAAAAGCCTACAGCTCAAGGGACGAAAATTCCAAGAGACCGACAGCCCACCAGGTCTCCCGGGCCTTCTGATAGATTTTTTTTTCTGGGTTCACTTGACGGATGGCCAATAAGAGACCGAAATTTTCCCTTTTATGTATGCATATTTCTTTCTTTCATTGTTCTCGTTGGCTATCGGTCTAGGCTCTAGGGAACCTTTTATAAAGTGTCGGTCTCGTGGGCTGTCGGTCTACTGAGATGAACGCGATATATAAGGCCGGTTCTCATTTAGAAACATAACGCGGATGCAATGCAATCAGAGAAAAATGAGATGAATGCACACCGTGCACTGGTGCGCAAGATATTGGCAGAAGCCAAGAAGAAGGGAAGATCACGCTGTTTAAAAACAAAATACTGAGAGGGGATAAAAAGTAAAACTATTGTTGATGTATAGTGTGGATCGTGTTGTATATAGCACTCTTCTAGTGATTCCTGTTACATATAACTTTTGGTTTTGACTGTCACTCAATGTGCCAACATATTTTCAAAGTAAATAATAAAATGAATATTACATTATATAATATTATATTATATTTTATCACTAGCAGAAGCAGCCCGTGGACATCCACGGGCGCTAGCTGTGTTTATGATTAATCACCGTATACCGTATATTTGTTACAATAATCAAGTGAATAAATAAAGAAGTCGGGTAAAGTCATTTTACCAAGAAGTATTTACAACATGTGCATTGGCGGATCCAGGGGGGGGGGGGTACTTCCGGCCCGTGCCCTCCCCACCCCCCTTTTGGAAGGAAAGTATGCATTTTGACCATAGACGATCCGCCCTTTTGTCTATTGTGCCCCCGCCCCCTTTTAGAATTCAACCTTTTTTTTTTTGCTTGTCAGAGAATTATGGAGGGACCCCCATAACCACCCCCTCCTGAGCGAATTTTGTAGGTCTGACGAAAAAAAAATTCTCGCCACCCCTCCCCCCCCCCCCAGGTCTGCCTTTTCCAAAAGTTGACAAACCTGCACTTGTGTTCCCCGCCTTATACTAAATTCTGGATCCGCCCCTGATCATGTGAGTATGTCTTATTTATCCAAAGCTTGCATGAGTTCTGAAGAAAATGCATTTTCATCTTGATGAAAATTCATGATATGGATATAATAATGTTCGAGTAGAATATCCATGCATAGACCTAGAGGGAGCGATTTGATCTTGCCATGTTTCTGTGGTTTAATACTCAGAGAAAATAAGGCCATGAAAACATAACATCCATAGCGGTACGTCCCCTGTAAAGGATGCAAAAATGAGAAAAAATGAATTTGTCATTTTATTTTCATGTTTTAATTATTACACTAGCTGTGTTTATCATTAATCACCGTACCGTATATTTGTCACAACAATAAAGTGAATAAAAAGAAAAGTCGGGTAAAGTGTTATTTTTTACCAAGAAATATTTACAACATATTAATATGTGTTACTTATCCAAATCTTACATGAGGTCTGAAGAAAATACATTTTCAATTTGATGAAGACTAAATGACGATTGTTTTACTTTATGACTGACTTAATAATGATTTTATTTATGTTACGTCGGCCCTGTGGCCTGTGGATGACACACGATCTCATTTACACCGGGGCGGGATTCTCGCACATAGAGCATGGATATAATTAAAATAGTATATCCATAGTATAGCAACAGGCGTAGCGAGGATTTTTCAATAGGGGGGGGGGGCAGACGTGAAGGATCCAACCGATTTAATTTTAGGGGCGGTTGTGAGCACGCAAAGCGTGCTCCACAGGGGGTGGGTGCAGGGAGGGGGAAGTTTCCCCCCTCCCATGCGTGAGCGCGAAAGCTCTGACGTTTTATAGCAAATTTTAGAGAAAGATAACGGCTCGTAGCACTTTTATTTCAACGTCCGGACTGTTTTTTAGTTATTTGGCCGTAATACTGCACCGTAACAGGGATGGGTGCAGGGAAGGGGGGAGTTTCCCTCTTCCCCCGCTTTTTCGCTCTCGCTTTTTTTTTTCCTTCTTTTTTTAGTGGCTGAATAGGAGGGGCCATGGCTCCCCTGTGCCCCCGCCAGTGAGTATATCAATTCATAGAGCTAGAGGGAGCGATTTGATCTTGCCATGTTTCTGTGGTTTAATACTCAGATAAATTAAGGCCATGAAAACATAACATGCATAATTAGCGGTACGTCCCTTTTAAAGGATACAAAAATGAGAAAAAATGAATTTATTGTCATTTTCTTTTCAGGGGGATTACTGACCCCTTATATGGGTCTTGGGAGGACCGACGGATTGACTTTTCCCTACTACCCCCCCCCCCCCCCCCCCCCCATTGTCCTCCCGTCACCCCCAGCGCGCGGAGAGACGGAAGTAGTATCCTATATGTATTCATATCATAGTAGAAATATTTTCGAAGAATGATGTCTCCGGATCGGTCTGTCATAAGGGAATGAATAATATATTTGAGGCGATATATACAATAACATGTTTCCAACGGTATGAGGCAGTGGCGTATTTATGGGGGCAGAGGGGGCACGTGCCCCGGGTGGCACTTGAAGGGGGGGGGGGGCGGAAAAAACGCAAAAGAGAGAAAGAAAAGGGCGAGAAATACAATAAATGTTATGGTCTTTTAGGGTTATTTGCGCCCCAGTCAAGGACAAAATGCGTAAGAAATTGTTTTTTTTATAGGGTTTGTAATGCTGAAACTTTCTAAACCTCGGTCGCTCCCTCGCATAATTATACGTTCAAATTCCAATTGACTCTAATTTCTTTGCCCCCCCCTTCCCCGCATTAGGCAGGAGCTTGTTAAATTTTGTGCCCCCAGATGGGGTATAAGTGCATAAAAAGTACTTTCAAGGTAGGCCTATAGAACATTCGAAAGAAATCATAAATTTGCCTTGCAATTGCCTTACTAAATTCCTCAAATGTATTTCTTTCATTTATTTTGCGCCCCCAAAATAGGAATGTTCAAAATTTCAACAAAAAAAATCTGTTGCTAGGTCGCTGTATTCCCTTGGATTTTTTTTTTTTTTTTTTTTTTTTGGTAAAGGTAGAATACATAAGAAATTTCAATTTGAGGGGTGGAAATTGGGGGGGGGGGGGGGGGTGGGGGGAATCTGCCGCTCAGTCGCGTTGCTCCCTCGCTTATATCATTACCCCGGGTTATGTGCATCAAAACACCCTTTCACGTAGTGTCATCATTTCTAAATTTAAAACGCTTATTAATCTGAGTTTGGGCATGGTGGGGGTGGGGGGGGGGGGGCGCAGATTTGATAGTTTGTCCCGGGCGCCAGAATACCTAGATACGCCACTGGTATGAGGGCCATTTTCCCCTTTCATGTCACTGTCGTTGTTGATAATATAATGCCTTATGCGACAGCCACCCAAATGTGCGGTTACGTAAACACTAAACCATAACCCTAAACCCTAAACCCTCACCCCAGCCCTAACCCTACACATTGTTTTCATGCTGGGTGGCTGTCGTAAAAGGAAGTTTACCCTAGTATATGATTCCATGATATAAGTAAAAAGTAGAAATAAATAAAATTGATTATAAAGAGTCCTAAAATATGAAATGGCCTAAATCCCCCTCCTCTTTTTAAAAAAAATCTAACAGTTATAATTATATTCCTTCCCTTCACCCCTTCACCCCCCAAAGATAAATGAATAAAATAATTAATTAATTAATTAAAAAAATAAATAGATAATTTTTTTTAAACTGTTGAAAGTTAAATTTAGATAGTAATGGAATGCTTACATAAATGAAAGTTAGTTCCAAAGGAGCCGAAATTTCACAAATAAAGGGCAGAAAAGTTTACGGGCTTCTGAATCGATCCGAATCGATCGCGACGACCGCCCCAGGGGATGTCTCATTGAGGCTTGTACATTATCCGCGTAAATCACTTGCTGAATTAAAAAGCAGATTGAAGTACAGGGGCAGATTTTGATAACCTAAACAGGGAAACCCGTCTATCTCTGATTTTATACCATTAACAGCGATTTTATATCTTGCTTGGTATTTTACATCCTATAGTTGAGGATTAGACCTACATCACCATCATAGACCTCTTTTTAGCCAAAAAGGAACCGTAAAAGAAATGTAACCTAATTTGGAGCACATTACCGAACTACACCCCCTACTTCCGCGGATCTTCTTCTTATCAGTCTCTGAATTTGATACACTTTTTCTTAATTTTTTTAATGCCCTAAACGCGTTAGCCGGGTTATGCACTTATTGCTGAAAAGGTACCCTTTTTATCCGTTTGCAAGTGGATGATGTACCGGTCTCAATGAGACATCCCCCCCCCCCCCCCCGGCGACCACCGTGAAACCATAAAGTCACATACACACTAAACTGGGTGTATATATAACTCTATGCGTGAAACATAGTAGCCTATATACCGTACCTGTACATGCATGTGCTTGTGCGCTGTGCGAACGAATAACATGTGTGTTGCTTCGTATACATTGAAGCCATACATGCGGATATGGCCTTGGAGTATGCTGTTCTAATTACTCCCTGCGGAAATTCAATGTTTAAAAATGAATTTATGAAATATGGACGGCACGTCAGCCCTTAAGAAGTGCCTCCCACCACTCTAAGAACCATTCCCCGCCCGTGGGTACCAAAAGGCGGGGACCGAAAAGAAAAGGGTCCCAAATCCTTAGCGTAATACATGTATATATATATATATATATAGAGATTATTACTTGGGTATACTTGGGTATAGAGACTGGAAGCTAAGCTTATTTGTCCCTCTTTACTGCTCCAACGCATCTTAGGTATGGTTCAAACTTGATTGGATTGTTTCTCCAATATCTTTCTAGGGATGACTTGAATTGGTTTATGGTGGTTAAACATAAATCGTGTTAAACATATAAATCTGACCAAAATCAGCATTCTAAAAATACCTGAAAAGTAACATTAGACCCATTTTAAAATTTGGAAACAACGTTTATAGTTTAGTAATGACATAATCTTTCTAAAAATCTATGTTTCCAAAAATCCTCACAAAATTTTCCATTTTTGACCATTTGACAACGGACTACGGGCTGCGGACTGACTGGCACTTTTTAAAGAGCCCATATTGAGAAGTGGTATGCGTTTTTATTTGGTAATATTAAAATCTGTGTATCAAAGAAAACAATCCTTTTTACATTTTTCAAATAGCTCAACTAGAAAGTGCAATTTAAAAAAAATAAAAATCACCCTTTTGAGGGTTTGAAATTGTCTCGCAGTCCAATTTCGGCAAAATCCTAGCTTGTTTACTTTTCTATGCAAATTAGCACTGACGTCATTGGGTAGAGTCGTATGACCTCCGCGGTATACTGCTGCACAACACAGCATGGCCTGGCAACCGCGAGTCAAGGAAACTTTGGTCGACATAATTTTTATACTTCAAAATTATGTTTCCAAATCCATCAGTTTTGTTAAATATGATTATGAAAACTAGTTTACATTTTATTCCAACAAGCAACCAGTTTTCAGACAGCTCGCGCACAAGTTTACATGCACGAAAACTTTAAAAAGTCGCACCCGTACACATCATGGTAGGCTACATGTACAGCGACGCGGTGAAACCCCGTAGGGCTCCGCTTGAGAACTGGGCTAGATCTGATACACTGCCGTGGAAGAATGAACAGAGCTACTCTACGAGAATCGCTCTTTTCTTCCTAATATTGGTCACAGCAGTGACATATCTGGTGAAACACCTAATAAAGGTTAGTTTTAACTTGTCACTTGACATTCTTTGGAAAAAACGATACTATGACTTCAAATTGAGTCCACAAAATCAGCGCAAGAACGACCATGTCGGCATTGATTCAGCAATACAATTTCACAATACGGCGAAAGTTGCTCACATTAGTTCTCAGTCTGACTTCCGACAGTGGTCTCCTGCGGCTTAATTGTTGGTGTTTTTGATATTTGATGCTCTGTATTGTGGGCAAGCCATCCTTCTTCAACCTAGCCTTGTATTTTTCGGGCCAGCTACATCTCCAAAGTCAATCTTGCAGTGATGTTCGAAGGCTGATTTTTAGAAATGGTCGCTACATATTCGTGCATGCTTGCTGTGTGTTGCCGTGAAATCTTTTCGCCGAATTTTCACAAACTTCACCCACAAATTCCGTTGCTTATTGAGCTTTGGAAAGGTGAAGAAACTGATGTTGGGGTTGCGCGCGTTATGCACCGGATGAATTGACATGGATGAATATTATTGATCAACTCTACCCAGTGACGTCATAGCAGGTCAACCCCGCTTCGATGTTTATCGGTCTGTTTGAGAAATCTGGCTCAATAAGAGCAATAATCAAAGGTACATTTTATGCAAAAAAAAATTCCTAAAATTGATGAAACCTTTATTTCAATATGTTTATTATTTATTTACAAACCATATTCTTGCAATTGGGGGTCGGAAAAAAAATCAACATTATGAGCTCTCTGCTCTCTGCCAGATCAGAATACAATATCAAAATTGGCGCTCCATAATATCCCGGCCTGGGCCCCACTGCGCATGCGCATGGCGCTAATCTCCAAAACTGATATTGCACCGACGGTATTTTTCAGCATTGGCATACCGATATTGCTGCAGAATATCGTGAAAATGGCCGATGACGGCGAAGTTAAGGAAAAACATAGAGAAGTAAGTTGGCTAATATTAATCGTGTCGATTTAATTAGACCCAATAAAACTGGAAGTGATCTAAAAATTGAGTGTATAACATGATTGTGAGTGTGCAATGGTGTGACTGTGTCAGAGTCCGAACCATCGCCCGCCGTCCCAATCGCACCGTATCCAGTGCGGAGGCACGTACCGTACCGGTATGGGCTATATGGGCTAGGCCTATACCGTACCGGTATATGGGCTAGTATGGGTAGCCAGGATTAGCTTCGTGAATGTAGAAAAAAAAAAATGGCTATACGCCTTCTACACACGAAGCTAGGCGTTATATTACCCAGCAATCAGATTCCGCACGGGGTAGTACGACATGAAAAATGCCCTGAAATCACACTTTTCTGATACGGTGATAGTTTCCGCGACCCACAGACCCTTCCCCACAGCGTTTCCTCCTAGGGAAACGTTTGTTATGACAATTTTTTTTTGATTGACTCTAATTTTGGAAATATATCCATAAAAAGATGATAAAAATTTCAGAAAACTCACCAGCGTTTGCGTATCCATGCCTCCGAGGTCATGCAGATCAAAATGGCGGCACGATCGCCGTAATCGAAATCATGAAAACTATTAGGCGCCGTTTGTAAATTTATTATTTAGCTCAATTATTTACATATAATTCACTATTTAGCTCTTTCCTACGATTATTATACGATAAAATGACATAAAGGATACAATGTTTTATAAATAATGAATTTTGCAATTTCCATTTTTTTTTAATAATGATTTTACAATATTCATCATATATAAATAATGAATTTTGAAGTTTCCATTTTTTTAAAATAATGATTTCACAAATTCATTATATATCAAATATTATGGAAATTGCAAAATTCATTATTTTTTTTTTTCTACATTCACGAAGCTAATCCTGGCTAAGTATGGGCTCCGCTCCAAAAATAGGCACGCCATCAAAAAATTTTATCATTCACAAATTGCTTCCCCCCCCCCCCCCAATCACATTTATCTTGTACATCTTAATCCACAAGAGATGTATCCATCATGAAAATGGGCAGAATTTCTTACTTTGTAAGAAAACAGACCAAAAATGTGTGTTGAATGTTGCCTCAGGCATGTCAGGCTTAGTTAGACCGAAAGCTTCAGTCTCTGTTTGTCGGGTGTTCCATTGGACTACGTCTTCCTTCACTACACCTTACATAAAAGGTAAAAATAAGAAAATGTCAAAGACTCCTCCGAAACAGACGGTTTTCAGCTGTCTAGTCAGGCTCGACTCAGACAGTCATGACAGTCGGAGTCAGACTCAGAGACAGAGAGGCTCACTCAGCCTTGGGCTTAACTTACTCCAAAATTCTCTGAAGAACAAAAAAAAATAAAGGTTATCAGCATTTTGGGGTTAAAAACAATCTTTTGTTTTATTTCTAAACACCTAAAACTGCTCTAAGTCTAACAAACATGTAAAGGGGGTGTTTGAACATTCGATCCCCCCCCCCCCCCCCCCCCCTGGCTCAGCACTTGAATGGCTTTTTAAAAAGAATAAAGAAAAAGAGAAAAAAGAAAATTGAAAGGGAAATGGAAAAGGACAAGAAAAGAAAACGACAGGACCACTTCCCTCTAGTATGAGTAAAGTCGCAGTGAATTTCTGACCAAGACCAGTGCCCCTTCCCCCCCCCCCCCACCCCCCACCCCATGATGCCATTGCCCCCTTAATGGCTGGACTAATGCTAATGCCACTGTATGCTACCAATTGAAAGTATAAGCTGCTATGTATGCTACATGTAACTTACACTGTTTGCAACATGACAAATGACATATAATATTTAAATAATATCTTCAATTTTATTAAGAATCCTTTACTTTCTTCTTTTAATTTCTTTTCAATTAATGTATACATCTGTAAATATATTCCCAACAGAAAACTTTGTTTTCAAATTAAATATATTCAGTAATTTAAGTTATGATATAAGAGTCACATTAATCTTTTCCTGTAAGAGATTGTACAAGGAGAAATGTTCATGAATGAATGCTACATTGTCAATGCATATTTACAAAGAGGAAGTGCTGTTTGAAGCTCATTAGCAACTTATATACCTTAATTATGTTCAATATATACTTTTCATATAATTTTCATTTGAAAATGACAAAGCATATAATAAAATTTAGTGATCATTTCATATTTTAATTCAGTGTTAGGACTATTATATCATACTAGATCAATGCTTGAAGGCATCAGATAGTCTTAGTTGTAAACCCTAGTGTAGGGGAACATGCCAGCTGCCTTGAAGCCATTTATGGCAACAGATGGCCTTGAAGTCACATGCTCCAATGCCAGCCGAAAGACTGAGGCAAAGTTCCTCTTTATCAGAAAC